>CM062819.1:1250436625-1250904686 GCA_031772625.1 Pinus tabuliformis
CTTCCCAAAAGATCCTCCACGCTGGTTATTTTTGGCCATCTATTTTTAAGGATTGCATTCTTGCCGTCCGTTCTTGTCATGCGTGCCAAATCTACCAACAGAAGATGCATGCACCTCCCTCTCCTCTACACCCTGTCATTACTGTCAGCCCTTTTGCCAAATGGGGCATCGATTATATTACCTATAACCTTCGCTCAACTGGGGGGCATGGGTATATCATCGTTGTCATTGATTATTTTACAAAATGGGCCGAGGCAATGCCTACATTATCTAATGACGGTAAGACAGTAGCTCAGTTTTTATTCAATCATGTAATTTCTCGATTCAAAGTCCCTCAGGCTATTGTCACTGATCATGGTTCTCATTTCCATGGTCATATGATGACTGAGTTAACAACCTAGCTAGGCTTGCGTCATGATAGTTCGATGTCGTATTATCCTCAGGCCAATGACCAAGTAGAAGCTGTCAACAAGGTATTGGTCACGATGCTTCAGTGTACCATTGGTATGCACAAGTCTAATTGGAATTTGATGTTGTTTTCTGCCTTATGGGCCTACCGTACTTCAGTAAAGGATGCCACCGGATTCACCCCATTTCAACTTGTTTACGATCTGGAGGCTACCCTTCTGATTGAATGCGATATCTCTTCTCTTAAACTAGCTGTCGAATTGCTCCAAAATACTACTCCTGTAGAAGAACGCCTTCTTTACCTAGAGCGGTTAGATGAGACCCGTCAACTAGCCTCTTTAGTCATTGAAGCACAGAAGAAGAGAGTGAAAACTCACTTCGACCAAAATGTTACCCCTCGTTCTTTCATTGAAGGAGATCTAGTCCTGCTCTACGATCAAGCAAATGATAAGTTGGGGGCAGGCAAATTCAAGCCTATGTGGCATGGGCCTTACATTGTGAAACACGTTTTGAAAAAATGGGCCTATGGGTTAATCGATTATGAAGGGCATCCTCTAGATAAGCCCCGGAATGGGCTTTATCTTAAGAAATATTATGCATGAACTTTGTGCATTTTTCGTGTACATACATGTGTTTTCACTGTATGTGTGCATGTGTGGCTTGGTGTGTAGGTGTTATCACCACTTATTATGTCTTTTGATTTCTTATGCAGATGTCTGGTGCACCTTCCATTGGTTTCGCTGATGGTTCCTGCCGTAGTACCCGGAATCTTTCCTCCGCAACATGGGTGATCTACGATCCTCACGGTGAGTTAGTAGACCTTCAAGTTGTTTGTCTAGGTTGTACCAAAAACAACGTCGCTGAATATAGCACTATCATTGAACTATTGACCGAGGTTGTTAACCTCGATATTCGTGCATTGGTTGTAAACCTGGATTCTCAACTTGTCGTTCTCCAGCTTAACGGGCATTATTCCGTTAGAAGCCCTCAAATTTTAAGGTTGTATTTGTGTGTTAGATTATTGGAAAGAAATTTTGATTTTATCACATATCAACATATTCCAAGAAGATTAAACACATTAACTGATGCATTGGCCAATCATGTATTAAACAGACATTTACGCAATATATAATCAAACATTGTATGCAAGCATTTAGACACAGTAATAAACCATAACGAGTGTATATATATATCGTGTGGCGCACCGAGGTGCTCAAAAAATAAGTGTGTATGTCAAAAAAATAGAGTCTGTGTTCATGATACATCCGAGACACATGTCTCTCAAAAATAGCAGAAAAAGTAAACCTAGGTGTCTACTGTGGTGGGTTCTACTCCCTATAGCAGACCACCACCCGCACTACTTGTCTTAGGAGTCTATGCATCCTAGGTGCCACACCAACGGTATGTGTCTGGTACTTTCACGGGACCTCCTCGACTCCTCTGTAATCTGGGATCCCATCAATCAAACCCTCGAGGTTCTGGGCAATCTCCTCCTCCACATCGTCACCTAGGCGAGGTAGAGCCAACTCTCTGTTGTCCTCCCTCCGTGCTGTAAGAGCAAGCCCCACAGGTCTCTTAGGTCCCACATCTGAGAATGACATGAACATAATGATTAAGACATATGCATGTGCAAATCCAAAAACATTATAAAAAAAAACAAAACACATAAACAGTGTAGTGTTTAACTAAGTGTGTTACCTCCCTCATCCCACTGCTCGCCAGGTGGGAATAGCGTTTCAGGATCTCCTCAGATGTGTGTGCCCACGTAGGGCCAATCCTCAATGATAACCTTTTGTCGATCTAGCCACTCCCGGAATAGTACTCCCCATGACACTGGCCGACCGCCACCTCCTCGTGGTATCACGTGTGCCCATCTGGTAATGCGAGTCTCTTGCGGTCCTAGTACATACAGGTCCATGTCCTGCAGTTGAAGTGATGGTACCTGCCCCAGCATGGGCGGTATCAGGATGGATCCATATCCAAACTATTTGGTCTCTCCCCGTCGGAATTTAGTCAATTGTCTCTTCATGTTCAGAGACACTGCGTTGGCCTAGTTGTACATGTTCGGAGTAAGATTGTCTAGAGCCAATCGCAGTTGGGTTTTTGTTGCCTCATGATATGCTTAAGATCCTGCTGCTCTCATAATCATAAACAATACTATGCGAAGGGTCATGTCCTCCACTGTCGGGATTTGCAGTGTGCCGCTAGTGGCTGATTTTTGTACCCCTAGGCACACCCGTGCTATCAACATGTCAAGAGTCTCGCCGGCAACCCATACACCCTCCATGAGTGGTCTCTCACCGCGATGAGACAAACCTGTCAAGAAATATATGTCGGTTGCGTCAAACTCAATATCCTGACCCTGAATGACGAACTTTCCCTCTGTCGGGTTCCAAGAACGGATCAAGAACTCAAGCAAGTCTGGTTGTGCCTGAAGGTGTGGTGTAAGGAAGAATTTCAGTAACCCACAATCTTGCAAGGCTCTTCTGCACTAAGGATCATTCATTGCTCGTTCGTCATCAACGTCGTGGGTTCTCTCTTGCCATACAAATGCCATTGTTGCTCTCTGCATTAAGGAAAAATATAATTAGAATTGTTTTCATGGGCTAAAAACATGCGATATGTGAAATTTGAAATTTTACTGCACCATCGCGGTTGTTTTTCAAATAGCAACGATGGCTTAATTATCGTAGTTCATTTTTCCTTGATTATTGCGATAGTACACCTGTCTCTAGCGATGATCTCAATAGTGGTGTGTGTAAAAATCCTCAATCGTCGCTAACCCGTGAGGGATTTCCGCGACGACCGAGGAGCGAATTCAAAACAAAAAATTCGCCATAATCTACCTACAGAACATGAAATTGAACTTGAAAACAATCAAAATGTAGCACAAGGAGTAGTGTACTTACTTGGTGGAAGTTTCGGGCGAAATGGTCAACCACAGGTACCAGGATCGAGCTCCAAAGATCGCACAGGTATGCACTTAAAAAATTACCAAGGGTAAAAAACTCAAAATGCAATGTGAAAATGAATTACCATGAGCCCTTATATAGCTATTTTTTCCAAATTTTAGGGTTTTAAACTATGGGGCTTAGGGTTTTGTGATATATTTTGGGGTTTTGCCTATGGTTTTAGGGTTTTTAAACCTAATTTTCAAATATATAGTGCATTTTTGTCGAATGGATCTTATACTTTGGTTTTTTCTGTGCAAACACAGGGATGACAGATGTGTTTAATGATTGATATATGCTTGGTCCATATTGTGAAATTTTCTACAAGTCTTCTTTAAGCCCTTTTCCAACTTACAAAAGACAAAAAGATTGCCGAGTTTTCCCTTTTAACTCATTAAACCAAATAAAAGGCGGTCCACTTTCAGCTCTTTTCTGACTGTATAAACATGAAAAGATCGATATTGGTTATGAAACGACGTGTCTTCGATCATTTTTTTACTTTTTTGGATCGGGACCACTAATTATGAAAATTACTCCTTGGTTGTAATGGTCAAGTGGTTCTCTCGGGTATTATTTTCTACTTTTTCAGGCTCGAGGGACACAAATTTATGAAAAAGGACCCCCCTGGAATTTTCCTTTCCGTGTCTTTTTCAAACTCTCTAAACATGAAAAAGATTTCGAGTTTTACCTATGTCGGACTCGTTAAACCCTGACGACATTAGACTCGTCACCATGATGGGATGCGAGCTTCTCCTCCTTAGGGCTTGTTAAACTATTACTAGGTTGGATTCGTCTGAAGGTAGAACTTATATCACAAGCATATGCTATCCCCTTCAAGCTTGTTTTTAAAAAATAATTGGGGTACTCACTAGCAATGATGGGGGAAAATTTGGAAGTCATCATTGGTTACCTATGGCAGCTAGTCACTCTTGAACATTGACACTTTTGCTTCTCGTCAGGTTGGGATATCCACTTCGTCATTTGGTCTTCTGGGGTTTTGGGTTGCCATTTTTGCCTCATTCCATCTGATCCATGTTGTCTCCATCAGACCTCTGATCCCTTGGTACCAAAATGTTGCCGCATTCCGGAGTCGTGTCACCGATATGTTCAAGAGTATAATACTTCTGCAGTTCACACCCTTACCTCCTCCTCTGATTCTCTGTTTCACTGTCTACCACATGTTCCTTGTCTCGTGTCATTGATGGGGGGAACATTATGGCCCTCCTGTGATGGATCATCTCCTGTCGACATCAGCTCATTATCCAGGAGGTTGATCTAGAGATCCCTTTCGGTACCTTGGAGCTTGCATGCCTTAATGGCAAGTTCTTCGCACCTGATGATAGGTCTTCGATTGGGTGATTTCACGAGTGTTCGACTTCAGCCCATTTTTCACACTTAGTGGATTGTGCTGGCAATACCTTGAGAGCCATTGGCGCTATTGGTGGTTTCTCTCGTGCTTGTTAATGGTTTTCATCATTAACCGATAATCAAATGACTTTCTATCATGCTCGACTTTAGCACATCTATTGGCATGCTAGAATTTGTACTATGTTCGATTAGGGTTTCAAGACCCCAAACTAAGATTACATATGTTCGGGCTGCGAGGATTGTTTCATGATTACATACAAGACTCTTTGATTGGATGGCTATGACCATACCTTTATCATTATATATGGTCTTATCAACTGGGTGGCTGCGACCATACCTGAGTCTTCATGGATGGCTACGACCATACCTTTATCATTATATATGGTCTTATCAACTGGGTGGCTGCGTCCATACCACAGACCAAGTTTCACATGTCTTTTGGATGGCTACACCCATGCCTAGACTACATGTATTTCACTATCAGATATATCAGTCGTACTTGCGCCTACAGGTCCTTCAAGGTAGTGTTCCAGTTCGATCATGGTTTCATAAAGCATTTCACCCCTCCCACTCTCTCGGGCTTCATGCTTTAAGGGGTGTCTGTTACACAGTAATTTGTCATTGTCCTCATCTCAGTCCCTCTGCTATGTCATGTATCAAATAAACATGTCCATATCTTCCCACTTATGCAAAAAGATTAAACAGTGCTCTCTGATGCTGAAGACTGACCCTTTTTCCCTAAGTTTCTGCATCATCGCTAGTAAGCCATTAAAATGTGCGACGATCCCTTGTCATGAACAGTCTTATCGCAACACCATCGCAGGTGTACACGTGTTTCCCACGATGGTTGGATTTTAGGACTCGGCGCTAGGCTCCTAGCTATTTATTGTGATGATTGGTCTGAATGCATTGCCTCCTTGCGATGTCGTCGCTAAGCCTTAGTTCATGACCTGCGACGATCCAGATTTGGCGAATTTGTTCAAACAGTCAGCCTTCTGGGTGTTTCTAGAGCTGGTTGTTGGGTCAGTTTAGGTTACCTTTCCTCCTTTGGGATGGTGGTTCTGCCTCTTGTGCAACCTCCCTTGAGGATAAGCTCCCTCTCCCTCATTTCATGGAGACTCCTTCTCTTATAAAATCACTCACCATTGCTATGATTTGCTAGTTCTCTAGTGCTGGAATTAGTGCTTGCTGGTTCTTTTGAGTTTGGTTTGAGACTAAGTAGATAGCTTTGGTGTGAGTGTGGTAAGTGTGGGATTGCTAATAGTTTGATAAGAGGTTATGGAGTATCTTAGCTTTGCATGAGGGCTTGATAGAGAGAGAGAGCTATTGTCCTATTGGGAGACCCATTATTAAGAGTGAATGCTTGAAGGAACATACCGACTGGACCCTCCGAGAAGACTTGCGATGTCAAGGCATGGTTGTAAGTTTGCTCTTGTTTCATTTTTAATACAAGCAATGACGATTTCCTATATCTTGTGTATAATCTACTTGATAGCTTGTGACTCCTTGACTTTACAAGTAAGTAGATCATTATTGTTCTCGATCATGTGCTCTGTTGTTTTCTTGTGGTGTTTCAGGTTGATCGCTCATTGAGGAGAAAGAAACGGAAGCTGGAGCAGCGCAATGAGAACTTCATCAACCACCGGTTTGAGGTAGGCCTCCAACGATGACTATTTAAGCGAATCGATTGTTGTTTTGTTTTTGCTGTGACTAGACCCACTCTAGGGCTAGAGGGGTGGCCTCTGTCTGCGGAGGGAACACTTTCCTACTTCACAATCACAAAAAGATGATGAAAAATTAATATCTGAAGAACTGACAGAAATCAGAAAATAAATCAGAGCAAGAAGAAAGATAACAAAAGAGAAAAAGGTCATAGAGAAAGAGAATGTAACTCATCCACAACCTAGAAGAAGCTCTAGACTTCGAGGGTTGGCAAAGAAAACAACGTCAAAAGGGATAGAGTTCATAAACTTAGAAGAGGAAACCCTAGAAACTTCTCCTATTAACGTCTCTTCTGCACATAGTCCTTAAAATTCTCCTAACCATCACTTTGAAGGTAGCCCAAGCAGAAGATCTCCAGGCATAGACCCAGTACAGCAACAAATATATGATTATATAGAATCAATGGAGAAGAAAAGTGCCTCAATGAATATAGATCCCTCTGTCAATCCACAAGAACCTATAATTGACTCTCTCAAACATGAAATTTATGAATTAGAGATATTGAATAGACATATCAAAAAGGAGAATGAAACCTTGAAGGAACAACGTAATTTGGACAAGGCTATTCATGATAATACCATTCTGCATCTAGGACTGTGATATAAGAAAAATAGGAAGTTGAAAAGAAAGAATAGAAGTCTAAACAGAACAGTCATCAACCTCAAATATAGGCTTCTTATGAAGAAACCTCGAATAACAGTCACTTCAAAGAAGAGAAAAAGAATAAAATTGGATGTACCAGCAGAAGTGTTTGAGCAAATGCATTAGAGAAGAAGAACTCACATTTTTGGAAAATTGAATGAGGACATGCAATGATTTTGCAGTGGGGGTATGTTGAACCTTAGAATTACCTTCCCCTTGACATTTGTTCTCATCTTTTCTCTTGATTTCTAACAAGGCTACAGATCCAATCAATGATAAATGCTAGATTTTGTCTTAGGAAAGCATTAAAATGATCACCATATTATATTTTCATGTTCTTGCTATTTTAATAGATTTTTGCAAATTAGCTACAGAATGCAACCTATTCTGTAGCTAACTATGGTTTTCATAGCTACTCTCATGGTTTGGCAGGTTACAGGTGTCAAATGAAGAACTACGCCACATGGGTATCTCCAGAATCATCTCCACATGGATTCTAGCCTACTCACTCAGTCCAAATCGACAAAAAATCATGCTTAAAGTCATGGTCAAAGATGGAGTCAAATACATTATCTAGTAGCAGTAGGACTCTTGATTTTCTCTTTCATTGCTAATCAAGAGTCTAACAGTTCTGTTGAAGAGTTAATGTGGATTAAGCCACTTGTAGCTGATCAGAAGTGGAGGAGTTAATGTAGATCAGGCCACCTGTAGTTGATCAGAAGTTTAACAATCTCATTACAATTCAAATTAAGCCACTTGTAGCATGTCTTCTTATAAATAGTCATGATAGATTCGGATCAAGCCACCTGTAACAAGATTTTCTCTTAGACAGTTATGTTGTTTTTCTATAAATATCAGTTAAATGAGACTGAGAAGTAGTTAGAAGCTAGAAGGGATTACAGGCTTTTGTTAAAAACTCTGTTCAGACTTTGTTTTGTTGATAATACAAACTCTGTTTTGTCAATGGTGGTTTAAAAGTGCATCTTTAATTAGTTGTTATCCAGCCACATCAGTTGCAGAGGGCCCCTGCACTGAAGGAGGTTTTTCACTTGTTGTTTTCATTTTAATTTCTATTACTTTGTTCTCTACAAGTTTGCTTTCTCTAGTTTTCGTTTCATTTCAGTTTGTAACCAATAGTGTAAGGATAAAAATTACAATTGTGCAAGTCTTATTCTTCTGAGATATTGTATGAGAAATGATTAAATGAAAAATGAAGTAATGAGAATACACAGTTGCTTAGCTTCTTACTGTTTTGATTACTCATTTTCTTAGCATAGAACTATCAATTAGCTATATTAATAGATGTTCTCAAAACCATTTCAAAATAATGACAATTCTAACTTAATTGGTTGAATATCTAATTCATGCAGTGATTAAGCTTACTCAGCACATTGTTAGTTTTACAAACTGTCATCTTTTCTTTTCTATTTTCAGGTCATTACTTAGTTGCATCACTTGACATTCCAAAAAATCATTTCAAGGAGATTGATTCTATCATGTTCCAAAATTGAATGGTTGAATGGCTAAATGAATGCAATTCTTGAATTACCTTTTGCATCAGTATTACTTTTGGTTTTAAGAATTAGATCCATGGACTAGGACTAAATGGTAGATAAGATAGATGCTATGTTTCTCTTATTAGGTCTTAACTAGTTAAAAATGATTCTTGGTCCATTTTTAGAAGTTTAGACTAACTTAGGAACCTATCATTCCTTTAAAAACTCATTAAATCCATGTAAATCTCTCATAGATTGTATATTCTTAGACATCAAAGAACAGAAACCCCCAAACAAACATAAAAATACAAAACAATGAAGTAAGAGAAAAGTTAACTAAGCACATATAGTGCACCACACTTCATCAGTCTACAAACATCAATTGATAATTCATGCAAGCAATTTAGGACACTAAATTGACTAAACAATACACACATTTCAATGGGCAATGTTATGGGTAAAATTTCTTAAGGTGGAGTGCATTGCGAGGATTGGGAAGGATTTCTCCTTCTGGACCCTTTAAAAGGTATTCCCCTTTTCGCAAACACTTATGGATGATGTAAGTTCCTAGCCATAATGGCTCAACTTTATGTTCCCCAGGACATCATGAGCTTGGTCATAAACAAGAACAAGGTCACCTTCATGGAACGTACAAGGGTGGACTTTGTGATCATACTGAGACTTGGTGTGCTTTTTAGCCACTTCAATGGTTTACAATGCAACACGGCGGCCTTTGTTGGCATGATCAAGCATGATAAGTTGTTGTTCTAAAGGTTGGGTGTCTTGGAGGAGTTTGACAAAAGGCGAAGGGAAGGGATTTTGCACTCGATTGGTAAGACTACCTCCTCTCCGAAAATAAGGTGGAAAGGAGTGAACCCAGTGGCGGTCTTCATAGAAGTTCTATTGTCCCACAAAGCAGGTAAGAGCATTAAATTCAAGTTGCCTTTGTGTTTATTCATTGTCCGTTAAAGCATAGTCTTAAGGATTTTGTTGATAGCTTCAACTTGGCCATTGCCTTAGGGGTAATAAGACGATGAATATTGGTGTTCAAAACCCAACAGAGATGATAGCTCATGCCATATCTCATATTCAAAGTTTCGGCCATGGTCGGAGACCAATTTTTCCAGAACTCTTGTTGGCTTGATGGGCCTTGAGCTAGGTTCAAAGTTAGTTGCACCAATCAAAAAAACCCTAAACCAATGGCCCTTTCAGCAACAACCCGCATAGCACAGGCTGCAGTCTCACCTGAAGCAATATTAGGGAATGACAAAACCAGGTTTCTACATCCAAAGGTTTGTTTGATGGGTTCCTACTTGGATGAGATTAGGTGTTCCCTGCATAGCAGCCTGATGCACTTCCTCGACTAATTTTTTAGTAGTTGGGCCTTCCACCACAAGGCCCATGGTCGTCTGAGTCTGTTGCATGCCCTCAAGTTTACTCTGTACGGATAGATTCAGCTAGTTGGCCTCCTCTGTCCAAGGTTTTCTACATGTAGCAATAATTTCCTTCTTGCGCCGTAGCTCATCAATTTCATTTTGCAGTAGCTTTCCTTCTTGCAACCTTGTGAACCATTGTACAGGCACTAGTGTTCATGCAGTCAATCGGATCTCAGTGAACTGTCTCTGTTTTTATCTGATGTCCCTACCAATCTTCTGTAGAGTCAAGTCCTCCTATAGTGAAGTCCATAACTCCATGGCTTGCTCAAACAACTTGGTGCAGCCCCTGACTATGTCTTATAAAGTGGCCATGCCCTCTTTGATAGCAGCTTCGCACTACTCCTGAACCTCTAGAGGAGTTGTAGGCTACATATTCAATTGCAGCTCTAATATCTATAGTCGTAGTTCAAACCAGACTCGACTGACTTCTTCCTTAGACTATTTTACTGTCGCAACCAGCTTTTTGATCTTCTCCATGGAAGTTGCTTCAGCCGAAATGTTGAGTTTTGACAGCTCATTGCAAGCCTGTGTAATGTCTGCTTCTAATTGTTGGCTTCGTGTGGTGATTTCCTCCTTCTCCTTTAGTGCTTGTGCCTTTTCTTCAAAGATTTGTTGGTTGTTTGTTTTCAATTCATTGATAACTAGTAGCGAGAACTTCTCCCTAACCCACATCTCATCAAATACCCCTTAATTCAACTCAGTAGGGGTTGGATAGGGAATGCCACGAGGTTGAGGCTCAGATTCTTGATCTGCAATAGTTGGACATTGGCCTCTTCTATTTTGGCACACAAGGCTCCATCTGGTAACTGAATGACATGAATATCTAAGGTTCTATATGTGTCCAAGAATATCGTGCTCACTTGATGCAGGCTTGCTTGTACCCCACTCACTTGACCCACACTCGCCTGTAACCTAACTATCTGGAGTTGCAACTCGCGCAGATCTTCTAAAAATTTCCAGTGCCTACTGGTATTGGTCTTCGAAATGGCTCCACATATCAGATGTGGTATCCTAGACCATGTCCCTGATCTCATCCAAGTGCCCCTCAGTAAGGACTAAAGGGGTCACCTTTGCTGCTCAGTCAGACTTATATTTCTTTTGCGGCCCCATGGATGTTTGCTTCTTTCACTTCTTGACCATGAAGGGGGTTTCATGCTCCTCGCTCCCTCCCTCTTATTCCTTTGTGTCTTCTTGTTCCAGTGTTTTTTGTGTATCAGACTCTTCAACGATGATGGTGGCCTACGACGTTGTCGCTGCTTGGACTGCTCATTCTTTGGCTGCTACTTCCTTTTCTCTAGAAATAGCCTCTTTCCACTGCACAGCTTTCTCCCGGGCGACAGCCTTCTAAGCTTCCTTCTATTTCTTTGCTACTATCATCTACATGGTGGTATCCCGCGTAGCCTTTCTTGTACATATACCCACATCTGATGGGGTTAGCCATTCAGGTTGCCACTTGGCCACAATCTCTGCTACGTCTTCCTCACCCACCAAGTAAGGCAACTTGTGCCATGTCTTATTGGGATCCGTCCTTGTGCGAACATGCAGGTTGTGGAAATCTGCTTTGAATTCAGTGAGGGGCTCATATTGGGCATACAATGTGGGTGACATCCTCGACATCTTGCTAATCACCATTTGTAGATCCATTTCAAACAGGACCCAGAATATCTTTGCCTCAGTGACTCACGCAGGGTCCTTTGTAGCCCAGAGCGAAGCTGTTGGGATGGTGATCCAGGTGGCTCCAGAGACACACAGGACAAAGAGGGCTTATGAATGCTCGAAAGTCAAAGTGTTTAGAATGACTTCAACCCAAGACTAGAGTGTAGATCTCGTCATCTTGATCGCTAAGGTGCGAACGGTTTGTCAATCCGAGCTCGTATGAGGGAGAATGAGCCAGTCAAAGTTTCCGTCAAAGTTGGGTTGTGGGCCAGGTTTAAGTGTCCTACAATTTGACCGACCCCGAGGCATGAAACCTAGCTCTCGAAATCAGTCGAAATTGTGGCCTCGTTAATTTGCCCAATATCCCTTATGTGCTAAAGAATTGAAAAAAATATAGCTTATTTTTAAATAAAAATTAATAAAAAAAATATTATGGTGGCGGGCCACCACCCCTGCCACCACCAAAAAATCCCCACATAATAAAAATCAAAATTTTTGGGCTGACAGGCCATCACCCCCACCGGCCCTCCCGTAACCTTACACCATAAAAATATATTTTTTACAGGCTCAGGCCTCCAACCGTCATTGCCCAACCCAAATTTATGCACACTATTATGGGGTGGGCATGGGCCACCTCCGGTGGACCCGGCACAAACCCCAAAATCCATGCAAAACATAATACGGCACCGACGGGGGTCGAACCCACCCGGCCCACGTGGTCAGCCCCCAAGCGGGTGACCCCAAAACCAAACACTCCCCATTAATATGTAACCAAACCACTTAATGCACCTCCAAATGGATATGGGGTTATGAAAGCGGGCCGCCCAATGCGGACCCGACCCCCCATTCATAATTCAATTCGTTTAAGAAACAAAACTATAATGTGGTAAAAATAAGAGGGGCGGGGTTTGACCACCCAAACCCTCCTCAACTAATGCCTTAATTTACTACAATGCCAACTAACACAATTGGTTAATCCGTCGAGAAATATTATATAAACCCAGTATTTTCAGTGCACCTGGGAGACAGATGGAGGAACTAGGAGCGAGCATGGATTTCGAGACAGAGGAGGCAGAATCTTGGCATGCAGTTCGAGGCAGCATTTTGCAGGAGGGGTGAAATTTCACTTTGTCAGATTTTGACAAATTTTATATGGTTTCAGCACTTCTCGACGCCATGAATGCAATGGCACTATCCGTGTCTCCATCAAAGTTCTGAATTTTTCAGTCATTTTCAGTATGACGGTGGAACCATGACTGCTACAAAAACAGGCAGCGGAACCATGATCCTTGCAATTTTCCCAGGGAGGTAATTTTTCTCCATGTCGGAATATAGTTAAGTTTACAGTCATTTTTCATGGTTTTACATAGGGATTCCAATGGCAAAGGCAGATTCACCTTTTGAATTGCAGATTTCCAGTCCACCCATGGAGCAGAATCTTTGAGGAATCTAAGGGGAATCTAAAAGATTCCATGAGCCCCAGATTCTCAATTTCTCAGAATTCAGATTTTGGACAGTTTATTCAGCACTATTCGATGCCACAAATCTGATGGTGTGTTCAGATTTCTCATTTTCTCATTCTATTCGTCAGCCACTTTTCTAAGTGGAATGTAGGTGTGTTAATTTTATGTATGTTCTATGTTTAGAGCAATTTATTTCAATTTTCATAGTTAGCTCCATATCTTTTTCCAAATTAGCAATCACATCGGCATTAAAGTAAACTACAGATAGAACATAAACATAAATCACAGAAGACAAGCCAAGACAAGAGGACATAATATGTGGCGCTAGCCAGGGAAAAACCCCAATGTGGGGAAACCCTTGATTAATTCTTCTTATATGTTCTTCAATAGTTTAACAAAGAGAGAGAGGGATAGTAAATTTACAACAGAAGTCAATACTTTGAATTGTCTAGATAAGAACATAGATCATCTCTAAGAAGATGATACATGAGATCAATTGAAGACATGCTACCTCAATGGATTCTCCAAGGTGACTCCTTCACCTATCGTTGTGCTACATTTCATCATCATGCTACACCTCACCACACTGCACCATGTTGCGCCCATCATCACTATGCTACATCTCATTACGCTTCATTAAGCATGAATGTACCCATCACTATATTGCATTATGTGCCATTGTTGCACCATGTTTCCATGCTGACCTATGTGTTGGTTGTATCTTGCTTGCTGGTTGTCCCTTGCTTGCTTGTTGTCCCTAGCATGCTTGTTGTCCTTAGCATGCTTGTTGTTGCATGCTAACTGTAACATTCCAGGCTTGGTGCATTTGCTACTAAGTACCATACAACTGTCTCAATGTTAGTTAGTTATCCCTTGCATGTTGCTCTACTTCAGAGATAGATGCTCTGACAGTTCTCGATAGTTCCAATAGTTCCGGTTGTTCCTGGAAGTTCCCGACAGTTTCGGCTGTTCCGGCTATTCCGGCAGTTCCAGTTGTTCCCGACAGTTTTGGCAGTTCCCGGTAGTTCTGACAGTTCCCAACAGTTCTGGCAGTTCCGATAGTTCCCAACAGTTCCGGTAATTCCCAGCAGTTCTGGTTGTTCCGGCAGTTCCGGCAGTTCTCGACAGTTCCCAACAATCTCAGCAGTTCCTAATAGTTCTGACAGTTCCCGACGGTTCCGGCAATTCCCGGCAGTTCCCGGTAGTTCCTAGCAATTCCCAGCAGTCCTGGAAATTCCCAGTAGTTCCGGTAGTTCCGACTATTCCAGCTGTTCCGGCTGTTCCCGATAGTCTTGGCAGTTCCCGATGGGAACCCAGTAGTTCCCAACAGTTCCGGAAATCCCGACAGTTCCCGGCAGTTCGGAGCAGTCCCCGACAATTCCTGCTATTCCCGACAGTTCCTGCTTCTGCCCTCTGGATTAGTGTAGCATTGTCCCTTTGGATCTCTCCTCCTACTAAAACCCAAAGACAAGTAGAGAGGAAGAGATCCCAAGTGTGTTGAAATTACTTGAGCACAAGTGGGGTTTATTTGGTTGTTGGCCGACCTTGATGAATTGTCCCATAACACAAATAAATTCATATCTCCATGAATACTTATCAGAATCGGATGATCTTTAGATCAATCCTACATCTCTCGATGAGAGGGATCCAAGAAAAATATCATCTTCCATTAATAAGATGACGCACATGGAGTTTGGCCCTAGTTGCCAATTTTAACACTCCCTCTCAACTAGGGAGAACTCCATCCACTGATCCATATGTCTGACTGTACTATCTCTGCCATCAATGCCATGCACTACTCTACTCTGTTGAGCTTTGCTTTGCTCTACTCTGCTCTACTAAACCATGAAGAAGAAGAATTAATCGAGAATGTCTCATACCATTCTCTACTAACCCAAAGTCAGTTTCATCTAAAGAGAGTGTGTCACATCACTCTTACTGGCCCGAAGTCAGCTTTATTGATCCCAGATCAATATCAATAGAGAGTGTCTCAAACCACTCATACTAATCCCATATCAGTTTCGTTTATCCCAGATCAATGGAGGTCATCCTATCATAGGGAGTATGGTAGATACATCGATGCATCCATTGATAGTACTACTATGGTCCCTAACCCCATTTCCCTGCTGATTGATCAGATGAAAGGTACTTCCCATGATTCCCAGACTACATGGGTAGGTTGCCTCGATAGGAGAACTAATCATCCTATCCACAGGAGAATGAATCATCCTACCCCATAGTCACCATGGGAGAACTAATCATCCCAGCCCACAGGAGAACTAATCATCATGTTTCACAGTTGCCATGGGAGAGCTAATCATCCCGACCCACAGGAGAACTAATCATCTTGTTCCATAGTTTCCACAGGATAACTAATCATCCCAGCCCACAGAAGAACTAATCATCCTGTTCCACAGTTGCCACAGGAGAACTAATCATCTCGGCCCACAGGAGAACTAATCATCATGTTCCATAGTTGCCACGGGAGAACTAATCATCCCGGCCCACAAGAGAAATAATCATCCTATTCCACAGTTGCCACGGGAGAACTAATCGTCATGTTCCACAGTTTCCATGGGAGGACTAATCATCCTGGCCCACAGGAGAACTAATCATCCTGTTCCATAGTTGCCACAGGAGAACTAATCATCCTGTTCCACAATCGCCACGGGGTATCATAAGGAAAGGTTGAACCTGTCATCTTGTACATAGCACACCACCAGGGGAGGGTGAGTCACCTTGTAGTCGTATGTTGCTCCAGTAAGTACCCCAAGCCCCCCAGAGCTCCCAGAGCTCAATGCATTCAACATGCAGGACCCTTATAAGATGGTCTCTTGATGACTCCAAGTCGTTTGGGAAAGTCATAGATTTGACCTTTCCTTGGGGCTTTGACAAAATGTATGCGACCTGTACATCAGTCTCAATGCGATGGAGCCTCCTCACTCATCAACTTACCATATCCCAGATAAGGCAGTATCTGATGTCTATCTGTTGGAGCAATCATTGAATACGAGATTCCTCAATAATTGCATCCCCCCTCTGGTTGTCACAGAGAATCACAGTGGTATTCATCATGTGTACAAACAGCTCACTTAAGAGCTTCTGCAACCATGCAGCTTCACACGAGATCATACTCATAGCTATGTATTCGGTGTTGGCGGTGCTTATAGCAACCGACTTCTGCTTCCTATTCATCCATGGTATCGAAGCAGAATTCAAAGAGAACCAGCACTGAGAAGTGCTCTAGTGATCCTCCACACTACCTGCCCAATCAACATTCGAATAATCGTGCAGTTTCATATTTCTGGCAGTGTATCTCAATCCATGAGAGATTGTGCCCCAAAGATATCTCAGAAGATTCTTGGCACCAATCCAGTGAGGCTCAACCAAATATGAGCCCACCATGCTAACTGCAAAACATATGTCCGGACGGAAGTCCACCAAGAACATCAATGTGAACAAGTTTCTGAAACTCAGAGGCATTTCCCAAATCTGGTCCGACATCACTACCATATAACTTCTGAAAGTTAAGATCCTCAAGGTAGTCATAGGCTTGTCATTTATCATTCCGCATCTGGAATCCAACTCCCTCTTACTTCCAAAAATGAGAGGGTCTGCACCTGTCAAAAATAGGTCATCCTCATAAGGTGCTGGTATGAGAGGTCTATCATCCATAACCTTCAAACAATGGTTTGGATCGGCTTCACTCTTAGTGAATCTCAGCTTCATCTGATAGTTATCAATCCTCTCATACTACGCCTAGGGAGTTTTGCTTCAAGCCATAGAGGGCTTTCTTCCACCTACATACATGAGATTCCCAATCATGAATCTCAAACTCCTCAGGTTGTTCCAAACCCATGGACCTGTTGCATGAGGGGAATGGTCCCCTTATAAGATTTTCCTTCGGTACTTCTCAGACATGTACCTTCATGCTCTTCTTGAATTCAGGCATCCCTATCACCATCTGACTCACATCGGGTAGGGCCCCATAGGTAGACCTCCGGTGTTATAAATGTGATATGTCAATTGACATGATCCCCAATGGACCATCCTGCAACTTGATACAAATTGCCAACCCTGAACCCATGAGAAAATCATCTTTGAAAATTCTATTTTTTAACACGTACCTTTCCATAGATGAATGCCACCCTGAAACCTTTGACTTAATTTCCGAGATGGACACCAGGTTCTTCTTGCGATTAGGTACATAAAAGAGATTCTTGTAAATGAATAGAGTTACCCTCATTCAATTGAGGGGTAACATTCCCTACACCCTTTCCGAGATTGGTCGCATCGACTCCAAGTATAATCCCACGATTGTTTCCATCTCTACCAAATTAGAGAGTGCACCCTTCTATCCGATGAAGTGCCTGGGGTTCCTTGCTTTCTCTGAAGAGTCAGACATTTCCTTGATGACCTGCATTACCTGTCATTCCTTCGATCATTGAAGATGTCCCTGGAATGATTGTTATCTTCATCAAGAAATGTGTCTTTGCCATTTGGACACTCCTTCGCATAATGGCCGAACTTATTTCCACCAAAGCATCTTCCTTTCCTTCCACCCTTAGATCCATACTTCCCAATGAAGTGATCTTTAGGTAGGCCATTAGAAACTTCTGCTCCACTATTCTGATAATATTCTCTGCTTCGAATTCACCCTCAGTGAATTTGAAGAGGGATGAGGAATCCACTGATACTTTTGTCCTTTCCCAACTGTCTTTAGTGATTTCTCTTTCACTCTTGCTTGGGCATTGTCTTCACCTCAGCTCTGATACCATGTTAATTTTAGGTATGTTCTATGCTTAGAGAAATTTATTTCAATTATCACAGTTAGCTCCATATCTTTTCCAGATTAGCAATCACATCAACATTAAAGTAAATTGTAGATAGAACATAAACATAAATTGCAAAAGACAAGCTAAGACAAGAGGACACAATATGTGGCGCTAGTTAGGGACAAACCCCAATGTGGGGAAACCCTTGATCAATTCTTCTTATATGTTCTTCAATAGTTTAGCATAGAGAGAGAGAGATAGTATGTTTACAACAGAAATCAACACTTTGACTTATCTAGATAAGAGCATAGATCATCTCTAAGAAGATGATACATGAGATCAGTTGAAGACATGGTGCTTCAACTGATTCTCCAAGGTGGCTCCTTCACCTATCATTGTGCTGCATTTCATCATCATGCTGCACCTCACCGCGCTGCACCATGTTTCACCCATCATCACTATGTTGCATCTCATCACGCTTCATTAAGCATGACTGTACCCATCACTGTATTGCATTATGTGCCATTTCTGCACCATGTTTCCATACTGACCGATGTGTTGTCTGCATCTTTCTTGCTTGTTGTCCCTTGCTTGCTTGTTGTTCCTTACTTGCTTGTTGTCCCTAGCATGCTTATTGTCCTTAGCATGTTTGTTGTTGCATGCTAGCGTTCCCTTGCATGCTAGCTGTAACATTCCATGCTTGGTGTATTCGCTGCTAAGTACCATACAACTATCCCAATGTTAGTTAGTTGTCCCTTGCATGTTGCTCTCCTTCAGAGATAGATGCTCTGACATTTCTCAATAGTTCTAATAGTTCCAACTATTCCTGACAGTTCCGGTTGTTCCTGCTATTCCCAGCAATTCCGGCAGTTCCTAACAATTTCGACAGTTCCTGGCAGTTCAGGCAATTCCCAGCAGTTCTGGCAATTCCTGGAAATTCCCAACATTTCCAACAGTTCCGGCTGTTCCGGCAGTTCCGGCAATCCCGGTAGTTCCGACAATCCCGGTAGTTCCGGCAGTTCTCGGTAGTTCTCGACAGTTCCCGAAAGTTTTAGCAGTTCCCAGTAGTTCCCGGAAATTCCGGCAGTTCCGACTGTTCTAGTTGTTCAGGTTGTTCCAGTTGTTCCCGGTAGTTCTAGCAGTTCCCGGCAGTTCCAACAGTCCCGGTAGTTCCCGGCAGTCCTCGGCAATTCCAACTATTCCCGAAAGTTCCAGCTTTTGCCCTTTGGATTAGGGCAGTGTTATCCCTTAGGATCTCTACTCCTACTAAAACCCAAAGACAAGTAGAGAGGAAGAGATCCCAAGTGTGTTGAAATGACTTGAAGGACACCTCTATTTATACTAAAACGTTGAGCACAAGTGGGGTTTATGTGGTTGTTGGCTGACATTGACAAATTGTCCCATAACACAAATAAATTCATATCTCCATGAATACTTATCAGAATCAGATGATCTTTAGATCAATCCTACACCTCTCGATGAGAGGGATCTAAGAAAAATATCAGCTTCCATTAATAAGATGACCCACTTGGAGTTTGGCCCTAGTTGCCAATTTTAACAAGGTGTCAACATTCATGTGTGAGTAGCCATTTCCATGTGATTGATGCCATGAGATCGATGGCACCAATAGCTTCAACAGCTTGACATCCTCTTCTTCAGATGGCCCTTGGTTGTGAGGTATATGCAGTGTTCATGTACTTCTTTTGCTATGCATTATGTTGCACATTGCTTGATGTGTGATGAGGGATCTTGTTTCTTACTCATTTTCATGATTCCTGCTTGATGTGATGCAGAATCATCTGTGTGATGTACTTATTATCATGATTTGTCATGTTGTGTTTTGAGATCCCTTTGTTGTATGTTGATGGGATACTCAAGTTGTCATCATGCATGTTTGCTTTGAGATCCCTGTTATGCCATGTTGGCGGGATGCTCATCGTGCATGAGTTTTGTGTCATACTGATAGGAGTCTTTTGATTGAGATTTCCTGTAGTGGAACGTCTTTTGGCGCCACTCTTGTGTGAGGGTATTTTCCTAGTATGATAACGAAGTCACCTCTTATGTACATCATTACTATTGACAACACTTAATGCAGTGGCCTACACCATCTTGACACCAAGGCCCGAAAACGTAGTCCCTCCTGGACGAACTCCATTATCAACGTCTTGAGTTTATGTTGCTGATGATTGTCATGTTCCTCTTCTTTACAGCATGCACATTTATTCACTTATGTTCCTTTAAAAACGCAATTTAACACATCATGAAAGTAAAAGGTCTTGGAATGGTACTTCATCACACCCGGACCTAGATCAAGTGGTATCAGATCGGTCTTTGCGTGTATGTGAATTGCAGCATGAACAATGGAACGTGGAGTGACAGAGGATGAAAAAGCGATGTACGAGACCATGCTCAACATTTCCAAAAGGGTGGAAATCATGTATGAAACTCTACAGAAAGAGACAGAGGAAAAGGAACGATTGCAACTTCAGTTGCAAGCTACAAAAGAGGCCATGGAAGAACTGAAGCAAAACAATCATAATCTTCAAACAGAGAACGTTGAATTGAAGATGCGTCTACATAAAGAGAAAGAGGAAAAATAGAGTTTGTTATGACAACTGCAAGCAAAGGATGAGGCCTTGGAAAATCTGCAGCGTGACCCATGTGAGGTAAAAAGTAGTTCTCCAAATTCATGTATGTTTCCTGATGATGATTTTGCTGTTTTTGAAAATCATACCATAGGAATTGGCTCCAAACTATTGAAGAGAATGGGGCATGAAGGAAAAGGTTGTTAGAAAATTATATATTACAGAGCAATGGAACACATAAAATATTGCAGAAATATAAACACAGAAAAATCATAAAACAAGAGAGACACAGATATACGTGGTTCACCCAGTTTGGGCTACGTCCACGGAGAAATAGCCAGTCCTTCTTTTTATATTATCTAGCAAACTGAAGAGATACAACCTACAGCAGATCCGCTATAACTCCCTCTTCGCTCTCAATCTCCTCTCTCTTCCTCACTCAGAATACAGATATACATAGACGCAATACAATTCCCTCATATATAGTGAGGGGTTTCCTTCTAGGGAAAAAAACCCTAAATTAAACATAACTTCAAACGTCAGATCATGCACCTAATGAGCGGCCTAGATTGACTAGAAATTACTATACTTTTACAAGGAAATTTTACATCTATTTTTAGCTTCGGGGGCGCTGCCCCCGGACCCCCCAACTGGGGGGGATTAGCCCCCCCAGACCCCCGCGGGGGGGACAAGTCCCCACCGCACCCCCCCATGTGGAGGGGTGTACAATCTTCCTGGGTTATACATCTGGCTGAAACCTTTGAATATAGAAGATAATCAGGCTCCACACCCAACAATCTCCCACTTGGAGACTGATTATGGCAACTCCACCACTACTTCATTTGTTGGACAATGACTCCACTTTGGACCTGGCTGTTTCTCATCTTCTTCATCATACTTGAAGACTGATTGAAACTGAGCAGATTCTTAGTTTCTCCTTGGTTACAAATTTTGTTAACATATCTGCAGGATTTTGGATAGTGTGTATCTTTTCCAGCTTCAACTGTCCATCTTCCAACGTTGACCGTATGAAATGGTATTTGAGTTGTATATGTTTAGTCTTGGAATGAAATGCAAAGTTCTTTGCAAGATGTATGGCACTCTGGCTGTCACTATATAACCTGCCCAACTCCTGCTTCTTACCCAATTCATCCAGAAACCTTTGTAACCAAATCATTTCTTTACTAGCCTCTGTAGCAACAACATACTCTGATTCTGTTGTTGAGAGTGCAACAACACTTTGCAGTTTTGAGACCCAACTGACAACTGTTCAACCTACAGTAAACACATACCCTATTGTGCTCCTCCTGTTATCTCTATCACCCGCCATATCTACATCAACATATCCCTGTAGATAAATGTTTGAACCACCAAAGCATAATGCTTGATTTATGGTACCTCTCAAATACCTGAGAATCCACTTCACCGCCATCCAATGTTCTTTTCCTGGATTGTTCATGTACCTGGTTACAACTCCCACTGTATGTGCAATATCAGGCCTTGTACAGATGTTATAGGACAAATTGACCTCCTCATCAACTCAGAGGTGAAAGACAAGATGACTGAAGCAAAGACCACAATTGCAAGCCTGGAATCCACACTAACACTCTCTATACACTGTCAACTTGCTTTATAAAGCTTGTTACCAAGCATAAAGCAGTGTTAGTCACCCTGCTAACTCATGTTGTTAGACCAGGGGAAGCATTAGTGAACCTAAGGGATGTTCAAAAGGTCATGCCAACAAATCTGCTCATAAATATCTAGATATTAAATCCCTAAATTTTCTCAAGAAAAGAAAGGAAACTCTAAAAATCAAGATATTTGGAGAAATTCCAATCTGAGAATGAAGGCAAATGGGAAAAAGCTTGTAAATAGGGTAGGTTCATGGCTTTTTCCCTAATGAACTCTAGGAGGAGCTTGGCAGCCCCAAATCAATTGCTATATAAGCATTGAGAGGGCCATTGCAAAAGGGTCAGAGCATTTGGAAGGATATCCCATAGAGCTATTGTGAACTGTCATATTCTTGAAGAAGCTAGCTGAAAGAGGGAGAGAGAGAGGAAGAAGGGGTAAGGAAGGCTAATACAATGGATGGTTGTAATCACTCTTTGATTATGAATATAGAACTGCAGTTGCGTTCCCTACTCCATAGTGTCAGCTACTCCATAGTGTCGGTAATGTTGTTCATTTATTTGTTCATTCTGATGATTGTCGAGATGAGTAGTTAAGTTATACACTAATACATGTTTGTTGTGCATTCTTACATTAGTTTTCAGAAGTGTATGTTGTGATTGGTTTGCCTTGTCCTTTTTGCAGGAATTGTCTTGGAGCCGGCCTTGAAGGAGTTCTTCTTGCCGCATAGAGACCCCAAGAAAATCTAGAAGGAGCTAAAGGTAATCCTCTTTCCATACCCTGTCAATTTATCTTTGATAGATGAACATGTGTGTAACTTGGTAGCTTTTGCAGATAATCTTATGGTCTGTCAAAGGTCCCGGGAAGACTTTTGAGGGTAGTTTTCATCCCATGCATTTTACCCCGTAGCAGAATTGGTGACTCCGCTGGGGACTATACATCTAGTTCCCAGCCAACCTGGACTCCTCTCAGTTCTTCTCTTTCTTCTAAGAGATTCCTACTCCTTCAAATCCTTTTCTAATCCATCAACTATCTTGTTACATCCTACTAGTTTGCATTCTCCTCATAAATTGATCCTAAAGACCCTTTGTTTGAGCTATTTCCTTCACTAACGCAGGTTGCCAGGGCAAACAAAGCTTTATAATGCTTTCTGCCTGTGTCCAGGGAGCGTTAGTGGCCCAACTAGCTCTCTTTTTACATTGAAACAAAGCATTAGTCTCCCATTTCCATGTTTTCCATAAGATTCTGTGGACCAAAAGGTGGGGAACTTGTCTCAGGGGCTAAAGTAAGATCCGCAACAGTATTATGTTAACAAATTTGGTGCCTTGAACATTTATTTTTAAGAAAATGTTTTAGTTTTTCTCTCTTAAAATACATTTTTTTTAAAGAAAGACTGATAAATTGTATTCATCCTTCTGTCAAAATAGTTGTAAGCTGCTTCATTTTGGTTTTCAGTAGTTGTTAGGAAATATTGGGAAAAGAATCTTTTGGTTATGCAAGTGTTGAATGGATTTAGATGCATAGACGAATCCATGATTATGTGAAAAGATGAATATGTAGAATAAGACTTGTTTGCATAAGAAATTGAAAAACTTTTTTTCAAAGCATTGTTCTACATGATTTATTGAGTCAAGAGTCTCACCATATTCATACGTCAACACCCCTACTAAAGACAAATAATCAAGTACATTAAAATCAATCAGTTACTCTTTTGAGAAAACCAACATTAGCTAGATTAGGACCTTGTGATAAGCATGTGAGTGAACTGCCCAAGGTTGAAAACAAAACTAGTGTCGTTAATGAGTGAAAAATCCTTCAGCACTCATATTATCAAGACCACTCCACTAACAACGGAGCGAAATACGAGACAACATCGGACTGTAATTGAAGGTAGCTTACCTTCTCTTACAAATCCTTTGGGCATTCTGTGTATTGGGGGTCCCTTCGGGGATTTCAGAACTGAGTCGAGGACTTAGGTATCCTACCCACACAGCGTGCTATCTATGACTATGTCCCCCGTGGTAATGTCTGTGATTTGAGGTATCTATAGTGGCCAAAACTTCTAGGTACTTACACAAGGTGACTAGGACAGGCTGTCCTGGTACCTAAAATGGACGGATCTACTTTGTCTTCAGTTTTTGGGAGGGTGCTCATCCTCACGAGAGTACTTGGCCCCTTAATCTGAGGTTCGGGCGAAGCTCTAAAGTAAACGTAACTGTACATTTGGCCATTCTTCTCTGTTATTCATTGAGATACTGGGTTTCATCTCTAGTGATCGGTGCTTATCAGACGAGGTAATTTCCCTTTGTTTTCTGATTGATATATTTAGTGTATTTTTTCTTTTTAGGTACCTGAGTGTTGTCATCTTCGAGACTTTAAAGAATATCACATGAAAATTTATTTAATAAAACTTAACGATCATCGTGGCTACATCCGGCCCTCGTCATCACTCCAAATGATTGTTAGGACTTCCTCCACTCATTTTGGAGGATTCACCGAGTTCCACTGACTCAAATTCCTCATCTTTGAGGAATTAGTCTCCTAAATCTCACACAGGATCCGTGTGGACAACCGATGATTCCAGTTTGCCGGAGGATTTCTTCACGGAAGGATTTCTTCCTCACTTTAACACTCGGCTTACAAATCCATTAGATCCTATCGTTGCTCCCGTGGTACCTGTACTTCCTTCTTCAGTAGGTGGAACTTTCCCATCTATTCAGTTCACGCCTCACGGGTTGTGGAATTTTAGAGAAACTGTTGGTCCTCTACCACTTCGCCAGTCGACGATCATCACAACACCGGTAATGTGGAATCTCGTTGTCCCGTTTGTCCCAGGTATGACAACTCACATAACACCCTCTATAAGTGGAACCCAGCAGATGCGAGGTCCCACTCCTATGGTGCCACAATGCATACCTTCGACTAGTGCCACATATAGTGCTCTGTATAACACTCAATGCGGCACTATGGGAGCGGTTCCAGTTTAACAACAACAAGGTCGGCCGCCAATGTACAGTTCCAACCCCCAGATTCAGATATCTGGGGGGGTTCCTAATATGCACATGCCGGTGGGAAATGTCACAGTTCCCCCTCCGTTCTCAGGCATGCATGGATAGTCGCTAATTGACATGAGTTTTCCCTCTATCAATCAAAGCCAAATGGTTAGTTTTGTGTCGGTCGGGAATCCACAAGGGTTTCCCAACCAATCCATGGGGGCACCCTACTCACAGACTCAAATGAGTCAAGGGGACAGCGCTTATACTGGGGGCAATTTCATACCCCAGTATCAAAATCCTCATGGAAATGCACTCTACAACACCATACCACAAAGCAACTACTACACCATGCAACCCATGTACACTATGTGGAACCAAACAATGGGAGGAACACAGAGCTCCTCAAGTCATCTGTCATCACCATGGTCTGAGTCAGGGGCACCCAACAATCTACCTTTTTTAGCAACGTTGGATATTCCCGACTTATACAAGCTGACAAACGACCCCATCTACCACAACTTACAATGGCCATCGATCCCCCATAAAATACCAATGGACATTCCTAAGTTCGACGGAAAACAAGGGGAGGATCCGGGCACCCATATCACCACCTACCATCTTTGGAGTGTTTCTAACTCCATGGTGGATGATAGTGTCCGGTTACGTATTTTTCCCCACACACTTACTGGCAATGTAGCAAAGTGGTATATTGAGTTACCACACGCGTTAGTAAATACCTTTGCCACTTTAGCGATGGAGTTCCTAAAGCACTTTCAGTTACCTATCCGCTATGAGACTAGGAAAGAGCTCCTTACTTCATTTTGTTAGGATACCACCACCCACATCTCCGATCATATTCATGAATGGAGACGTAGGCAGAGGTTAGTCAAAGCTCCCCTCCTAGACTTTCTCTTAACGGACTGGTTCTGTAGGTCGTTACTTCCACAAATCGCTAGAGATGTCGCTCTAGGTGGTGTGGTCACTGAAGACCAATCCATACATCGTGCCTAGCACTTAGATTTGATCTATTCACAGTCTGGCACTCTTTACGACATAATCCCCCATGCTCCTGGCAACCCCAATGCTTCCTCTACCACCAAATCGACTGCTCTTCCTACCACTGCGATAAACTCTATGCAGTCTACATAGAAATCCAGTGGTAAGAAAAAGAAGAATAAGAAAAAGACCGCTCCTTCGGAGGAGTAGTCAACAAAACAACCCAACCCAAAACAGAAGGCCACTATGCCTACTGATGAGGAAAAGGATAAAGGCACCAAATATCCGTGCAAACTCTGTCTTGAAGACCACGTAACCTGGCGTTGTCCGTGTCTTCAAGAATGCACATATTACCTTGCCAAAAGGGATTCTGGTAAGGCACCTGCTATCCTTAGAAATCCTTTTCCTACTCAACAGTAGCAAAATCTCGTTGCCAACCAACTGCAACCCATGCCAGGGGGCAGCGATGGTTCACAACATCCTTTAGCTGGTGAAGGAAGTTCTGTCGTTCACACATTTGGAACAGTAGATCTCACCACAAGAGCCAAATCTTATGGAGCTCTTGTTGCTCCTGCAGCAAAACCATCCTCCAGTCAAAACCCACTGCCGCCCAATGATCTGCAGATCGAAAAGTAGGTTGCGGACCTTGTAATTTGACCCCCAAAAGGGGTAATTCAACGCACAATGCACAATACATCTGCTCGTGCCACCCAATACTACAACATCATAGAGGATTTGGCGCAAGCACCATCGGCTATGTCTGCACTCGAAGTATTACAAACATGCCCAACACAATGGAAAGCTTTGCTTTCGACTATTGGTGGTATCGACCCAAAGGATTCCATGCTTGCTATTTTCAACATGGACAAGTGTAAACCTCCCCTTTCTCACCAGCTTGCATTCCAAGTGCATATCACTTCGAAAGGTAAAGGTATACATAGAACTGTCATCGACGAAGGTGCTTCTACCTGCATCATGTCGGCTTCATGTTGGCTCGCCCTGGGTTCTCCAACCCTAACCCCACTGTCGAACTCCCTTAAAGCTTTCGACGGCCACACCTTTATCCCAAAAGGATACCTAGCTAGTTTTCCCATCACTTTGGCTAGGAAAACCATAACGGTGGACGTAGAAGTCGTAGATAGAAAACTCGACTATAATCTCTTATTGGGTCACAGATGGACATATGCCATGACGGGCGTCGTATCTACTATCTTTCGCTTCATCCAATTTCCATTGGATGGAAAGCTTATTACAGTAGATCAGTTATCTTTTTGCACCCCTGATTATTCACCATTACCAAGTGGCTCCGTACCCCTAGTAGGAGGTGGAACTGACAGTTACGTCAGTGTAGGTACCAGTCTACTAAAGGCTTCTTCCCTCATGGGTTGTTTCCCTCTTCAGCCGCCGCAGGTTTCACGAATGGTCAATATGCTTTCATCTATTCCTCATGAAAAGACCGATCCACGGATCCTACCGACTCCTTCAAACATTGACACATACGGAGAGAAAATGTCATTGTCACCAGCTGAATCAGCCTACCAAGCCATTCAACTTGCATCTGAATCTCCAGTCACTTTGGTTTCGGCCAATGGTACCACCGCCCCTCCCATAACCACTCTTTCTTTTGATCCACTCAATCAAGTCCTACCGATGAACGTAGCTATTAAAGAGATAAGGAGGTTAGAAGAGCGACCTTGGGAGGATTCGCACCATCATGTTTCGATATCTGATTTGGACATGATGCCTCTTCAAATCCTCTCACTTGACGCACATGAAATCATTTCCTCACCCATATACAACTATCCAACTTTTGGACTCGGAAGGAAACAAGGGAAATATTTCACAAACATTGCTCCCCAATATTTTTGTCATGACAGGCATCGTGGAAAACATACAGAGTGGAGCCAATCACAATCCTGAGGAAATTGTGAGCTTCACCTACTCGTTTAGGGAATTCTGCGATGTTTTTCCTTGGTCTTATGAGGAAATGCATGGCATAGACCCTTCTATTGTCAAGCATGAGATCAAGGAAGATCGAGCATTCTTTTCATGGTATTTTTCTTGCTCATTAATCTGAAAAATCCTCAAGTCTCCTTCTTCAGGCTCGTTAAACTCCCATGAAGAAGATCGAGCATTCTTTTTATGGTATTTTTCTTGCTTGTTAATCCGAAAAACCTCGAGTCTCCTTCTTTGGGCTCATTAAACTACTACAAAGATGAATAGAGCACTTTTGGATATTTTATTGCTCTTTAAAAAATATAAACATCTCCAAGTTTTTTGTCGTGGGGCTCGTTAAACATATACTGCAATCAATAGATCACTTTCGGAGATATTTTATTACTCTTCAAAAAATATAAACATCTCCAAGTTTTCATCGTTAAGCTCGTTAAATCTTTGCGACAATGGTCAGAGCACTTTTTGTGATATTTTATCGCTCTTTAAAAAATAATAAACATCTCCGAGTTTTCATCATTATGCTCGTTAAATACATGTAACGATGCTTTGAGAAACTCTTTTTTGATCTTTTTCCAGCTCATAAACCGAAAAAGACCAAAGGAGCATTCTTTTTAGGCACTTTTTTCTCGCTCTTTAAACTGAAAAAAAAAAAATAAAAAATAAAAAATAAAAAAATAAAAAAAAATCCCGATCTATGTCTTGCGGCTCGTTAAAACTTGCTAAAGATAACCCGAGCATTATTTTAGGTACTTTTCTTACTCGTTAAAACTGAAAAATCCTGAGTTTTTGTTACTGGACTCGTTAAAAATACACAGCAGCAACAAGAGCACTTTCTTTGTTGGGACAATTTCTTGCTCTTAAATCGAAAAATCCCCGAGTTTTTCCCCTCCTTCGAGCTCGTAAAACAATGAAGAAGGGATGAGCCATTCTTTTCCCTCTTTTTCCCGCTCATTAAACTGAAAAAGATACCCTCAGTTTTCTTCATCTAACTCATTAAAAAATTTGATGAAGGTATTGAGTTTGTCATCGCGTGACTCATTAAAAATTCATGACAAAACACGAGTTTAGTCCGTTGCCTCATACTCATAACAAAATGAGGTCGACATCTATTGAAAAAGGTTTCTCTTTATCCAGGTTTAATAGATTAAAATACGAAAAATTAATCGATCTGGGTATACTATTAACCTTTTGTCGCAGCCGGTTAACAACTATGACAAAGGGACCATGTTATTGGGAAATCTAGTGTCCATTCAGAGCTACTAGTCCCACTAAGACGGGTAGCTATCTTAGAAACAAACAGATTAAAGTCACTTGTTTTTTCCTTTACGAGAGAGGGATGGGAAAGAAGCAGAGAGTACCAACCTCAGTCTTCCGCTTGGCTCCTTGCTTGTTTCCTTTCCCCTTTGACAGAATCTCGCCACTACTTCCTTACTTGTCCAGCTTCAAAGAGCACCTATAGATTCACAGCAACATAATACCATCAAAGCATAGAGATCTTTCATTGTAAACAATATAGGATTAGATATATATTGACCATACAAATGCATATAACAACACAATATTCAGAGATACACAAGAATATGGAGGAACACTCAAATAGATTTATTAGTAAAATTCATAGAAGAGAGGATTACAACCACTTGGTCTGACCCAGTGCCATCCTCCCAGCTTGAAAGCCCTCTTCACCTCACACAAAGCAAGATCACCCAACAATGTCCTCAAAGAGAAATCAGCAGCACCTCTTTGCAAATTACCAAATTCCAACCTCTGGATCTCTTGGATGAGGGATCCATTTATAGATATTTGCAGGGGGTGAGTCAGCTTCTGGGATTTTGATTAGTGTCATCTCTCTGGTAGTTCTTGGTTCCACATGGAGATTTTAGATCTCTTACTCATCCCTGGGTGAACTCAGAGAGGCAAGTGTCAAATGAGCATTTTCTAGAAGATTCTCTGGGTTTCCACCTAGCAAACTGCTTGTGCCATTTCTCTACTCTCGCTCATCGCACCTTATAGAAGGGCTTTCCAATATGCATCGCACTTTTTGCATGTGGCAGGTAAAATTCATCGCACCTTTAGCACTGGGCAGTCTGTATGGTCTTGCTTTGACTAGTTTTGAGTAGTTTTTCATGGAAAACTTCTGGGAGATGATGTAATCAGCTAACCTTGCTCCTTTAGGGTATGAAACAACACTTTTAGGGACTTAGAAGCCCTTGGTTTATGGACATATGTGATTGGGGTTGCAGTGCCCAAATATGTCTATAACAGTTGCCCCCTCAAGCATGAGGTCGTAAATCTTTTGATGTCGGGTGAAATGCTTTATAATGAGGATCTGAGGTTTTTCCCACTGGAAGGTGACCTGTAATAAGATACAATACAATACATTATCTTCATAATATTTTCATGATCTAGCTGAGGTAGGCATTCCCATGCTCAGCTTGATAAATTCATTTTCATGTACATAGGACAGACAATCGTCTGTGTGCACACTGATGATTCTGGTAGAGCCATTTTCCCTTAGTTTGGATGATTATCTGTTGAGCAATGATGTACATTTGATGTCTTTATTTTCCTGATTATATCACAGCCCGGATGGATGAAACTGTATCCGGGGTCTTCAAAACTCGTTCAATCTTCGCCTCAAAGTACAAGTCGATCCATGTGAAAAGATGTTATGATGTCGAACAGGGAAGGACATCGCCTGATTACCAGCCAATGATGTAAGTTGTTAACAGACACGAGAGGAATCACCGATGATGATGATGACCCTCAAGGTACTGCAGTACAATTCATGTGGTGTGAATACATGATTTGATGTCGAACACCACGCAAAATATTTCGGTCGAAGGCCATTAGTGTAAACCTGTCGCTGGAAGTGAGAAACTTGCCATTGAGGCATGCAAGATTCAAAGTACTGGAAGGGTTGTCCCTAGGTCGGCTTCTTGGATAATGAGCTGATGTCAACAAGAAGTGACCCGTCGTAGGAGGGCATTAATGGATCCCACATCTACGACACGGAACGGAGCAAATGATTTTGTAGAGGTGAAAATGATTTGATGATACAAGGTTTAGGGTGGCGGTCATGAAAGAATGAAGCGTGAAGGTATTGTAGCGGATGAGACACAAGCTAGGTAGGTGAATTCTCTGAGCGACTTCTCTTGAACATATCAATGACATTGAAATGGATTGGTAGCATTAACCCCAAAAGTGGATGGTACGGTGGACCAATGGTGATATGACCGGTGAACAGAATAACCCAACCCGACTCAATCATGGTGATGGAGTGAAAGTGTCATGTTCAAGAGCGACCTGCTACCAATAAAGTTTCTTCAAGTTTTCTTCCCAATTTTCCCCAGTCATTTCTGACCAGTACCTCTTTATTTTTGTCAAGCTTGAGGAGGATAACATATGCTTGTTCTATAATTTTCCCTTCGAGCAAACCCGTCACTATGTTTTAACGAGCCTAGCGACAGTGAAACTCGCTCTTGTCTGAATGGACAAGTTTGTCACTATTGTTTTAACAAGTTTAACGACAAGGATAACTCAGTCCTTTTCAATTTTAGAGAGTCTGAAAAGATATGGAAAGAAGACTCCAATATTCCTTTTACGTAACATAATCCCCTAAGTCTGAAAAAGGTATAAAACAATGTGAAAGGGATGACTTTTCGATAGTTTTAACGAGCCGAACAAGACAAACGCTTGATCTTTTTGTGTAATAATCCCTCAGGTCCAAAAAGATTAAAATCTAGAGGGATAGCACTTCCAATCACTTTAACGAGCTAGAGAGGCCAATCGCTTGGCAATCTTTTCATATTTTACGAGTCAGATGAAAAGAGCTTAAAGGAGACTCGTTTTTTGAGGAACGAGTGATGTTTTCAGATAGCAGCTGGTTCCAGGTAAGGTTTGGAACTTTCCAATCACGGTAGTGTAAAAAGGTGGCTAATAGGATCACTCGTCGCAGCTGTTCCTCAAAAGGGGTAAACAATCAAATGGAGGCGGATGATCGGCAACAACAGAGTGGAGGTGATGGTAAGAACACGACCAAGGCTCAAAAGTTGATGACAATGCATTCACAATGGTTATTTACCGGAGGTGGGTTCATTTTTTAATGAGCTTAAACTCTGGTGGAACATATGCTCATTACTAGGTGTAATTTTTAACAAGCTTGAACTTCACGTAAAACTGCTCGTGCCAGTCGTATAATAAGGATGTCTCATTGATAGGTTCATTTTTAGGGAGATTGCACCATTTGAAATTATGCTCTGGCTCCTTTCATTATGTAAGGTAGGAACGACCAATCCTATGAGTTTAAAGGGTTAAGAACCTACAAACTAAGAAAATAAATGGTCGCTTTTCACTTTCATGCAAAAAGTTTGCATGCCCCCAGGTATAGCAAAGTAGAGTTTCCCCAGGTTACCCCTCAATTTGCAGACAAAACACTTGTTTTATCGGGAGAGGCCTACCTTTCCAGGTTACCCTTCAATTTGCAGACAAAAAATTTGTTTTATCGGGAAAGGCCTACCTTTCTAGGTTACCCTTCAATTTGCAGACAAAACATTTGTTCTATCGGGAAAGGCCTACCTTCTAACAGAGGTATCTTATTCCGGTCTAATCCCATTTTCCTAAATGAACGGGTGTGTCAGACCAGTCATATATCCTCTGTGGAAACCTACCCTATACCTGAAGTTTTCCTGCCGAAGCAGGCCAGGGTGCATGCCCCCTGGGTTTCAGTCACAACCACCAAATCACTCGCGCTCATCAGGTGGACAGGCTGGAGATTGACGAGACATTCCTTGTGCAAAAAGACCTATTAGGGATGGCATTTGACTATTAGCTATGTGTGAACCGGGGAATGAAAGCTAGTCTACGAGCTGGACCACTCTGCCTTCATGCGGAAAACACATTACTCGAAAGAGTGAGGAGACGATGGCTCCCATGCTATAAATGTAGTCACACCCAAGGAGTAGATTGTAATCTAAAGGTCCTTGGACTACCATTACGTTCAGATAAACGGTTTTCCTTCTCAAAGTTATAGGCAAATTTGGAAGGATCCCTAACGGCCGACTGGTTCCTTTATCGAAGCCTGTCAGATATCGCATCTCAGGCAAAAGTGATGGCGAACCAAGCACTTTCCAAGCAGTTGAGGAAAGGATACTCACAGAAGCCCCTTCATCTATGATGGTACCAACCATGACCATTTTGTAAGTTTGCACTATGATTCGAAATGGTACATTAGATGGTAAACGGGGTCTGCCTAGTAGATTCCAATCGAAGGAAACGACTAGGTTGCTTGGAGGTGGGACTGAACAAACGGCCGGATACAAATCTGATGAATTTCCTTCCTGCGGTAATGAATGGGCAGATTGCCCCCATGTTCATCGGAGTTTGTGTTTACGAAAAGAATTTGAACAGTGTCATTCTCATTCTCTTCGATGACTGTACCATCTGAAGGTAAATCTTCTGAAGCCAAGAGGGGGTCGACTACCGTCTCGACCTATTGACTTTGGTCCGATGTGGACTCAGAGGGTCTATCTTAAATGATAGGTGCTTCGACCGACTCCAAGGCTGGGTCAGTCGGGTTTTCAACTAGCAATAGATTTGGCAAGAGTTTCTTGTACCCAGGAGGGAGTCGCTATGGTGATACAGGACGATTATCCAAGACTCTTTTAGCTTCATCCAAGAAGGGACAACGGTGGAGGGCATGATCGCCTTCACATAGTCTACAAGGAAATTTAGATTTTCCTTTTTGTTCGATGACTTCGCTTTCACTAGTTGACAGTGTACTTTCAACATGATCGTCAGAGGTTGACAACACCGGATTTTGCAAATGGGGAGACCAGTCCCTTAGGATCCGTGGGATGCAAGGACAATCTCGGTGATAGTGGTCTCCTTTGCAGATGACACATGGATATTTAGGTTTGGATGGTGCAATGTGTGGATTTTCGCTAGACAATGCACGATTGCCCCTTCTTGCCATTGGCTCCTTCTTCTTCTTCTCTTTCCCCTTCTTCTTCTTCTCAGTTACTTGGTTTTTGGTTTTACTATCTTTACCAAGCGAAGAGGAAGAAGGAGAGGGAGAGACAAATGAAGTAGAAGGTTGGGGGGAAACTCTGGTATCATCTAGTTGCTGATTCGATTGTTCAGGAATTACGGTGCTTTGAACGACAGAGGTCGAGAAAAGCCATACCAACAGGCCAATTTTCATTCCTGGAAGGGACAATGTGGCCATATGAGGTGCACCAACATCTCCCCAAGAGGAGAAAGGACCAGGACTTCCCCCAAGGGGAAATTCTTGGTTGGTGGACTCCATTTTCTCAACCTAAGACCAATGAGGGAACAGTAACATTATTCCGATTAAAATAAATTTTAGATGCTTTGACACAACTTGCTTTTTCAATTTTTAAGAGTTGAGAAAAAGCTAAAGATGACTCTAGTCGCCTTCGATTTTTAATGAGCCTAAAGTGACAAGTGCTCAGATGGACCTTTTCCTTTAAGGAGTCTGAAAAGGAATGAAAGAGATTGCTCTGGAAATGTAGACAGAGGGATTACCAAACCAATCGCAAAACTGCAGAATACTTTTTGCGGTACGGCAGTTAATCTTCTTGAATGTTGTGTTCAGTGCATTGTGATCGATAGGGCGGCAGACACGGCTTCCTAAGGATAAAGGATATAGCCTATTGTGGTCTCCCAATATATACTCGACGGTACGTGGGAGCACAAGTCCGTACTAGCACTTATCGTCTCAAAGAGGAGGAATCACCCAACCTACGATGAAAACAACAGTTACCAGGCTTTGCGACACCGGAATACGTCTCTAACCTAGACTTCTAGATGTTGTGCGTTAGGTTCCAAAGCGTTTTTATGTTCATTAAATTTATTTTACAGTTGATCTTTCTTAAGAAATTTGCCTTTCAGGTTCACCGCGTGATGTAGATATACAATTCCTAAAATGCAATCTAAGATGATAAACTGTCATTTAATCTTCTTTTTGCAATGAAAATCCTAGCTACCAAGGAAAGAGAAATGAAATCCTTTCAACATAGAGCAGAGAGCACACACTAGATGCACTGTCCTAAATCAAAATCAACAAGCAGTCTAAATGTGAATGCACGTGCATGTATTTGTTTTTCGCTTTCTTAATGTGTGAATGACAAAAAAGAATGCTAAGTACAAATCTGAATCTTCTTTCAAAGTGACAGTACTAATGATTTTCTTTTCAAAAAACAACAGGAAGGAAAGATGACACTTTGCGATTTTGAATTGAAAACTGCTTTTGACACTTGAAATACTTATAAATTCAGATCAAATACAACAGTAACAGTATAATCGACTATAAAGAATAGTAGGATTCTTTTCTTTGATTGAAAACGACAGTTGCGACACTTCCAAATCAAAAGACGATAGTTTGATTAAGCTACTTCTTTGTAAAAGAGAACTGTAAATGGCGCACAATACATAATAAAAAAATTCACAATTCTTTGTACAATAAAGGTTGGATGATGCAAAGAAGGGGGTTTCAACAATGGTCTACTAATCACAGACAGCAAAAGTCCTGAATAAAACTGAAGACAATGAAGAAAAAACCAAAATCTGGAGGCAGATCTAGTCTTTTCTAATCATCGCACCTGTAACACATGGAAACAGGGATGCGTCCCACCTACTGCACACAGGAGGTGCAATGCATCCAGATTGCTAAGAAGACAGGGTGCGATGGTCTAGGGACGAGACTTTAACTTGGTTTTTTGTCACAGTTTACAGTTTAGCTCAGGGATTTAGGTCGAGCAAATGATAGTCAGTAACTACAAAGTATAGGGGTGATCTAATGAGGTTACTCAAGCTACCTCTAGGGCACTTAGGATGTTTGCAAGTCAATTGTTCAGCTCATAAACAAACCCGGAGATTGACTGAAGCAGCGTCCATCTACTTTGCACTTGCATAGCAAATGCAGTTCGAAGGCTAGCTGGCTTGACTTCAGGCTCCGTTTGTGGTTTATGAATCAAAAAAATAGAGACAAGCAATCAAACTAATCACTCCCCAGTGGAGTCGCCATTTTGTTATCGGGAAATCTAGTGTCTATTCAGAGCTGCTAGTCCCACTAAGACGGGTAGCTATCTTAGAAACAAACAGATTAAAGTCACTTGTTTTTTCCTTTACGAGAGAGAGATGGGAAAGAAGCAGAGAGTACCAACCTCAGTCTTCCGCTTGGCTCCTTGCTTGTTTCCTTTCCCCTTTGACAGAATCTTGCCACTGCTTCCTTACTTGTCCAGCTTCAAAGAGCACTTGTAGATTCACAGCAGCATAATACCATCAAAGCATAGAGATCTTTCACTGTAAACAATATAAGATCAGATATATATTGACCATACAAATGCATATAACAACACAATATTCAGAGATACACAAGAATATGGAGGAAAACTCAAATATCTTTATTAGTAAAAGTCATAGAAGAGAGGATTAAAACCACTTGGTCTAACCCAGTGCCATCCTTCCAGCTTGAAAGCCCTCTTCACCTCACACAAAGCAAGATCACCCAACAATGTCCTCAAAGAGAAACCAGCAGCACCTCTTTGCAAATTACCAAATTCCAACCTCTGGATCTCATGGATGAGGGATCCATTTATAGATATTTGCAGGGGGGTGAGTCAGCTTCTGGGATTTTGATTAGTTTCATCTCTCTGGTAGTTCTTGGTTCCACATGGAGATTTTAGATCTCTTACTCATCCCTGGGCGAACTCAGAGAGGCAAGTGTCAAATGAGCAGTTTCTAGAAGATTCTCTGGGTTTCCACCTAGCAAACTGCTTGTGCCATTTGTCTACTCTCGCTCATCGCACCCTATAGAAGGTCTTTCCAGTATGCATCGCACTTTTTTCATGTGGCAGGTGAGATGCATCGCACCTTTAGCACTAGGCAGTCTATATGGTCCTACTTTGACCAGTTCTGAGTAGTTTTTCATGGAAAACTTTTGGGAGATGATGTAATCAGCTGACCTTGTTCCTTTAGGGTATGAAACAACACTTTTAGGGACTTAGAAGCCCTTGGTTTATGGACATATGTGATTGGGGTTGCAGTGCCCAAATATGTCTATAACAGACCACCATGGAGTCTCTCTTTACGATCTTTTCAGACTCTGTAAATATGAAAAGACCACTCAGTTGTCTAGTCTGGACTCTTTAAATTACACAAACAAGATATAAAGTCGTTCTTTTTACAATACTTTTCAGACTCTTAAAACATGAAAAAATCAACCAATTTGCCTGTCTGGACTCATTAAACTAATCAAATAGGGAAAAGAGTCGTTCTTTTTGTGATCCTTTTCAAACTCTTTAAACATGAAAAGATCAATGAATTTACTCATCTGGACTCATTAAAAAATCAAACAGGGAAAGTGGACAATACAACTATATTTCGTATTAGAAAGTGTGGTTTGGCAGTAATCATTCCCATGAACATGGCACTCCGTCAAATAAACCTTCATTTTGATGGCCTCTCAATATGTACCCTACAATCCTATGAGTTTTAGCCTATATACCCTGATGTAATTACATCTCTGTATCTTAACACTCTGTAGTGTTCATGAATCTAGTGTTGTCTGGTTAAAAACGTTGTTGTGCCTTCTATTGTTCAAGGGTCCCCATTTGTTTCCTCTATCAACCGATCCTACATATCCTTTCATCATGCCCTCCGTTGTTTAGACCAAAATGCTCAAAAGATTCCTCAAAAAGAAAAATCATTGTTGTCCGATTTTGTGTCAATTGATGTAGGACACATCATTGCCTACCTTTCGACAGGTTTCTTCCTATAAACTTCAACACTCTATCTAGGAAGATAACCCAAAAACACATTCAGTGCCATGGTACTTGCAGACATCAGTGGCAGGTTACCTTGTGTTTTATCATAGGTTTTCATTATTGGCTCCTAGTTAAGCGATTCTACGAGTGTTCGACGACAAAGAAATTATTCACACTCGATAGTTTTCACTGTGCGTCTTGGAGACCATCACCATTATCGGTGGCCTTCCTCGCATCTGTTAACGGTCTCAATTATTGACTGGTAATTAGATGATTTCATGCATGTTCAATGTCAACACATCTTATCACATGTACCGATCTATGTTTTTCAGTGAAGCGGAAATCAAGACCTTGGGTAGAGGCTTGCATCATTCAGCCTTGTTTCCTCTCCCAAGCTGCAGATATTGTTCTTTGGAGACAGCTATTTCAGGATGATCTATTATGACACTGGATCCGCTTTGTGCCATATTGGTGGCCAGCATTGTTATTTCTCAGATGAGAAAATTACTCTGACATAGCTACTGAGCATGGGAATGCCCGACTCAGGACATGATTTTAGCAGTTTATATATATGTATCTATGTTGTATCAGGTTTTCCTTAACGCCCGAAACTTCTCTCTCTCTCTACAAAGATTTTGACAGCAAAATTACAGTTTGTTTTTTCATAAGGTATTTCGGCCATCGTCTCTACCTCTAATCTCATACTTTAGGGGGCATTGTTATAGGACAAATTAACCTCCTCATCAAATCAGAGGTGAAAGACAAGATGACTGAAGCAAAGGCCACAATTGCAGGCCTGGAATCCACACTAATACTCTCTATACACTGTCAACCTGCTTTATAAAGCTTGTTACCAAGCATAAAGGAGCGTTAGTCACCCTGCTAACTCATGTTATTAGACTAGGGAGAGTGTTAGTGAACCTAAGGGATGTTCAGAAGGTCATGCCAATGAATCTGCTCATAAATATCTAGATATTAAATCCCTAAATTTTCTCAAGAAAAGCAAGGAAACTCTAAAAATCAAGATATTTGGAGAAATTCCAATCTGAGAATGAAGGCAAATGGGAAAAAGCTTGTAAACAGGGCAGGTTCATGGCTTTTTCCCTAATGAACTCTAGGAGGAGCTTGGCAGCCCAAAATCGATTGCTATATAAGCATTGAGAGGGCCATTGCAAAAGGGTCAGAGCATTTGGAAGGATATCCCATAGAGCTATTGTGAACTATCATATTCTTGAAGAAGCTAGCTGAAAGAGGGAGAGAGAGAGAGGAAGAAGGGGTAAGGAAGGCTGATACAACGGATGGTTGTAATCACTCTTTCATTCTGAATATAGAACTGCAGTTGTGTTCCCTACTCCATAGTGTCGGTAATGTTGTTCATTTATTTGTTCATTCTGATGCTTGTCGAGATGAGTAGTTAAGTTATACACTAACACATGTTTGTTGTGCATTCTTACATTAGTTTTCAGAAGTGTATGTTATGATTGGTTTTCCTTGTCCTTTCTACAGGAATTGTCTTGGAGCCGGCCTTGAAGGAGTTCTTCTTGCTGCATAGAGACCCCAAGCAAATCTAGGAGATAAAGGTAATCCTCTTTCCATACCCTGTCAATTTATGTTTGATAGATGAACATGTGTGTAACTTGGTAGCTTTTTCAGATAATCTTACGGTCTTTCGAAGGTCCCGGGAAGACCTTTGAGGGTAGTTTTCATCCCATGCATTTTACCTCGTAGCAGTAGACCATTGCATACATTAAGCTTCCAACTGCTGATGTATATGGAACTTTAGACATATAATCCATGTCTTCTTGGGTCTTTGGGCACATCTCCTTACTAAGTTTGAAATGGCTAGAAAAAGGTGTACTAACTGGTTTTTCATTGTGCATATTAAATCTTTTCAACACCTTTTGTATGTACTCATTCTGAGACTATGTTAATTTGCGATTTTTTCTGTCTCTAGTTATTCTCATACCAAGGATTTGTTTTGTAGCACCCAAATCCTTCATTGAAAATGAGTTTGCCAATTTTCTTCTGAGCACATTTATTTCCTGCATGTTAGACCCTGCAACAAGCATGTCATCTACATACAATAACAATATAATATAGCTGCCATCATTTTGCTTTTTCAGATAAACACAATGATCAGAGTGACATCTAGTATAACCTTGTTCAGACATAAACTTGTCAAATTTTAGATACCACTGCCTTGGAGCCTTTTTTAAGCCATACAAGCTCTTCTTCAACCTGCACAGTAGTTTCTCCTTCCCTTTTACCTCATATCCTTGTGGCTACTGCATATATATCTCTTCCTCCAAATCCCCATGATAAATGTTGTCTTTACATCTAACTACTCAAGATGAAAATATTCAACTGCTACTAGACTTAAAATAGTTCTGATTGAAGTCATTTTAACAACAGGAGAAAATATTTCATCAAAATCAATACCTTTCTTCTGTGCAAACCCCTTCACCACAAGTCTAGCTTTGTACATTTGTCTACCTCCATCTTCTTCCTTCAACTTGTAAACCCATTTATTCTATAATGTTGTTTTACCTACAGGCAACCTGACTAAGTCCCAAATCTTGTTATGTGCTAAGGAGTCCATCTCTTCTTTCATGGCTTGCTCCCACTTCTTCCTAATTTCTACCTGCACTACTTCTTCATAACATTCTAGTTCACTAGAATCAGTCAACAATACATAATATAATGAAGGAGAGCATCGTTCAAGGGGTCTACTTATCCTGGTAGATCTTCTAACACCACTTTCAGGTGTTTGAAGTGCTTGTTGCTGTTGTGGTTGTTGTTTTGGCTGTTGATCATTGTGATTTTTAGGCACCATCACTTTTCCTGTGATATCGTCAAGCATTGTGTATTCTATGTTTTCTTTTTCCTGTTTCTTTTCCTGCAACTGATTCTTATACAAGACCTTTTCATTAAATATTACATCTCTGCTCCTGATGATTTTGTGATTTTCATAATCATATAAGCGATAACCAAAATCATTAACACCATATCCAATAAAGGTACATTTCTTTGATTTTGCCTCAAGCTTTGTTCTATTTTCTTTATTAATATGGACAAAGGCTTCACAACCAAAGTCTTTAAAAAAGAGTAGTTTACCTTTTACCTGTCCATGCCTCCTCTGGAATACCACCATCCAAGGAACTTGAAGGCCCTATGTTTATTAGATAAATAGCAGTATCTACAACATCTGCCCAAAATTTAAAGGTAATCCATGCAATCTCATGCACCTTGCACGCTCCATGATTGTCCTGTTCATCCTTTCTGACACACCATTTTCTTGTGGTGTTCCTAGAACTGTCTTCTCTCTACGAATTCCATTCTCTGAATAGTACCTATCAAACTCTTTGTTGCAATATTCACCTCCATTGTTTGATCTGAGACACTTCAACCTTTGTCCTGTCTCATTTTCAACCAAAGATTTCCATTTCTTGAAAGTATCAAATACATCAGATTTATTTCGAATACAATAAATCTAGGTTTTTCTAGTTACATCATCAATAAAAGTAACATAATAATGAGAGCCACCAAGAGATGATACGTGAGCATGTGCCCATACATCTGTATGCACAAGCTCTAATTTTTCGCTCTTCTTTTCTTTCCCAACAAAAAGGAATCTGACTCTCTTATGTTTTCCATAAACACAATTCTCATAGAATTTTAAATCAACATGCTTCAAACCTGGCAACAAATTTCTTGAGTGAAGAATCTACATCCCCTTCTCACTCATGTGCCTGAGCCTATGATGCCACAATGCCATATATTCTCCTGTAGAGGTTAAAGAATTAACAGAATTAGAAATACCATTGCATAAATACAATGTACCAACCTTTCCTCCTTTCACTATTACGAGGGATCCTTTAGTGACCTTCCAGGTTTTATCTGTGAAAGTAGTTACGCAACCTTCACCTCCCAACTGCCCTGTTGAAATCAAATTTTTCTTCAGATCTGAAACATACCTTACCTCCTTCAATAGCCACTAATTTCCATTTTGTTGTTTTATGAAAACTGTACCCATTCCAATGATTTTACAGGGTTTATCATCACCTAATCAAACCTGTCCAAAATCTCCTTGAACATAATCATAAAAATATTTCCTATCAGGTGTGGCATGGAATGAGGCCCTTGAATCTACCACCCAGGCATCAATAATATTTTCTAATGAAATAATCAAAGCATCTTGCAACACATCACCTATTACATTCGCTTCATGCTTAGTTTCTTGTTGCACGTCTCCTTATTTTCCCTTCCAAGACTTGCAGTCTTTCTTTAGGTGTCCTTTTTTCCTACATTTCCAGCACACTATCCCTAATCTGGACTTGGATCTGCCTTTTCTTGACTTACTGCGATATCCTGGGCTCTTTCCTCTTTCCATTTTTCTTCCCCTAGTATCTGCAGTCAAAGCATTACCTGATGTCTCACCGGAGCTTTTCCGTCGCATTTCCTCACTAAGGATTGCACTGACAACATCATCAAACTTTAAAGTACTAGATCCAGAGATAGAGTTACTAATGGCCATAACTAAACCATTCAAGCTTTCTGGCAATGAGCACAGAAATAAAAGAGCCCTAACTTCATCATCAAAAGTTACCCCTACAAAACTTAACTAACTGGTAACTGTATTAAAATCATTTAAATGGTCTGCAATAGATCCACCTTCTGACATCTTCATATTAAATAAACGCTTCATAAGAAATACCTTATTTGAGGCCGAGGGTTTTTCATATAGTTTGGCCAATGCCGACATTAAACCCTTTGTTGTCGTTTCCTTTGAAATGTTAAATGTTACCGACACCGCTAGGCACAAACGTATTGTTCTAGGTGCCTTTCTGTCGAGAAAATTCTATTTTGTGTTTGTCATACTCGTCGGCTTCTTTGTCTTTCCGCTCAATGGTAGGTACAAATCTCTCTGATACAGATTATCTTCCATTTGCATCTTTCACAGCTGGTAGTTTTGGCCATTGAATATTTCGACCCTCAACCTACCATCTTCCGCCATTGCTCCCACTCAAACTAGGAACCCTTCTCTCCTGCGAGTTTATCAGCCAAATAGACCTTCGGCTCTGATACCAGTTGTTAGAAAATTATTTTTTATAGAGCAATGGAACCCATAAAATATTGCAGAAATATAAACACAGAAAACGCATAAAACAAGAGAGACACAGATATACATGGTTCACCTAGTTTGGGCTACATCCATAGAGAAATAGCCAGTCCTTCTTTTTATATTATCCAGCAAACTAAAGAAATACAACCTACAGCAAATCCATTGTAACTCCCTTTTCACTCTCAATCTCCTCTCTCTTCCTCACTCAGAATATAGATATACATAGATGCAATACAATTCCCTCATATATAGTGAGGGGTTGCCTTCTAGGGCAAAAAACCCTAAATTAAACATAACTTCTACCATCAGATCATCCGCCTAATGAACGACCCAGATTGACTAGAAATTACTATACTTTTACAAGGTAATTTTACATCTGTTTTTAGCTTCGGGGGCACTGCCCCTGAACCCCCGCCGGGGGACCGCTGGCCCCTGCAACCCCTCGCGTGTAGGGGTGTACAATCTTCCTGGGGTATACATCCAGCTAAAACCTTTGAATACAGAAGTTAATCAGGATCCACACCCAACAAAAGCTTGGGCGTTAATGGCCAAGGCATTGTCAATCCCATCAAAGTGGAGGAATTACCCCAACAGGAAGGACTTGGGTATGTTAGAAAATAAGTTAGGGAATGCACCATAACAGCTAGCGAACCAACAACAACAAATGATGAGAAGCCATCATCAGTTCTTTCCAAGTCAACAAAGGAGGTAAAAGATGTTGATTTCCTTTCAGTTTCGTCTTCACATAGTATCCTTTCTGTTGGATATTTGGAGATCCCAATTACCGGGACAAACATGAGGCTCCTTACAAGGACGAGGCACGAGGAGGAAGGAGAACTTGTTGATAATAACCAAGACATAACTCAACCATTGGAGGTTGTGCAGAGACCTCAATTTGCAAACTCAAGATACACTAAAGGAGAATGCTCAAAGGTGTCGTATGCTTCCGAGACATCGTCGAAATCATCGAGGAAAGAGAATCATGGGAACCCATCCCCATCATCCCATGGAAGTTTCCATGGCAAGGAAAGAGCTGAGGCCAGCTCTCATCACCATACTTACACCAGAGATGGCAAGGAAAGGTATAACCAGTTTCGATATTCGAATGTTCATTTCGATCATAACCATGTTTTTAATGATGAACGTAAAACATGGCATCGAAAAACATGTACCTTTTGTGGATTACATAACCATACATTTTCTAAGTGTTGGAAAAGAATGACACCACACAAAAGGATGAGGTATGGAAGACCCTCTCAACAGCATGTAAAGAAATAGGTTAAGAAAATCTGGAGGAAGAAGACCTATTGCAGTCATTACAATAGAAGTGGCCATCAAAGAGCCACTTGTTGGAGGCTCCATCCAAAGCAGCACCTTAAAGACAAAGCATCAGTGCATGAACCAGGTGAAACAATTGTTCGACAAACAAAATCGCCACAAGGAGGCAACCCATTCACATTGATAAGTGAAAAATGGTTTCTAGACATGTTGTCATTTCATGGTCGTGCTTTTGTAAATCATTTGTTTCATTTTAAAATGTAAAAGTGATGACGTGTTTTCCATCACTTGTTCAGCAACAATGATGTATAGTCTTATTTTGTGTTGCATGACAAACTGTGAAAGTGATGTTATGTTTCCATCACTTGTCAAAGCAAATAGTGTTTGGCCTAATCTTTGTAAATCATGGGTTGCAGTGATGATGAGTTTTCCATCACTTGAATGCGTGGATCATTAGTTGGTCATGAAAGTCAAGCATGTAATTTGCAGAACAATGTACTACATGTTGCAAGGTTGCAGGTGTCAGCTCATTGCTTAAGGCATCAAAGGACAAAGGTGAAGAAGAGGGAAGCAAGAACTTTTAGGACGCTTGTGATGCAAAAAAGGTACAGACAAGTTGCAGATTATTTTTCATGCTTTTGGAAGACCAAAAGCTCCTCAGTGGGGAGGATTGATCCAGATGGCTCCACAGACACAAAGGACAAAGAGGGCTTATGAACGCTCAAAAATCAAAGTGTTCAGAATGACTTCGACCCAGGGCCAGAGTGTAGATCTCGTCGCCCTGATCATGGAGGTGTGAACGTTTGTCAATCCGAGCTCGTATGAGGGAGAATGAACCAGTAAAATTTTTGGTCAAAGTTGGGTTGTGGGCCAGGTTTAAGTGTCCTACAACTTGACTGACCACGAGGCATGAAACCTAGCTCCCGAAATCGGTCGAAATTGTGGCCTCGTTAATTTGCCCAATATCCCTTATGTGCTAAAGAATTGAACAAATATACCTTATTTTTAAATAAAAATTAATAAAAAAATATTATGGTGGCGGACCACCACCCCTGCCACCACCAAAAAATTCCCACATAACAAAAATCAAAATTTTTGGGTCGATGGGCCATCACCCCCACCAGCCCTCCCGTAACCTTACACCATAAAAATATATTTTTTACGGGCGAGGGCCTCCAATCGTCATCGCCCAACCCAAATTTATGCACACTATTATGGGGTGGGCATGGACCACCTCTGGTGAACCTGGCCCACACCCCAAAATCCATGCAAAACATAATACAAGACCGGTGGGGGTTGAACCCACCTGGCCCATGTAGCCGGCCCCCAAGCGAGTGACCCCAAAACCAAACACTCCACATTAATATGTAACCAAACCACTTAATGTGCCTCCAAATGGATATGGGGTTATGGGGGCGGGCCGCCCAATGTGGACCCGACCCCCCATCAATAATTCAATTCGATTAAAAAACAAAACTATAATGTGGTAAAAATAGGAGGGGCAGGGTTTGACCACCTGACCCCTCCTCAACTAATGCCTCAATTTACTACAGCACCAACTAACACACTTGGTTAATCTGCCAGGAAATATTATATAAACCCAGTATTTTCAGTGCACCTAGGGGACAGATGGAGGAACCAAGAGCGGGCATGAATTTCGAGACAAAGGAGGCAGAATCTTTGCATGCAGTTCGAGGCAGCATTTTGCAAGAGGGGTGAAATTTCACGTTGTCAGATTTGGACAAATTTTATATGGTTTTAGCACTTCTCGACGCCATGAACACAATGGAGCTATCCATATCTCCATCAGAGTTCTACATTTTTCGGCCATTTTCAGTATGAGGGTGGAACCATGACTGCAGAAATAGGGAGTGGAACCATGATCCTTGCAATTTTCCCGGGGAGGTAATTTTTCTCCATGTCAGAATATAGTCAAGTTTACAGTTCTTTTTCATAGTTTTCCATAGGGATTGCAATGGTGAAGGTAGATTCACCTTTTGAATTGAAGATTTCCAGTCCACCCATGGAGCAAAATCTTTGACGAATCTAAAAGATTCCTTGAGCCCAAGATTCTCAATTTCTCAGAATTCAGATTTTGGACAGTCGATTCAGCACTATTCAACACCACAAATCTGATGGTGTATTCAAATTTCTCATTTTCTCATTCTATTGATCAACCACTTTTCTAAGTGGAATGCAGGTGTCAGCATTCATGTGCGAGAATCCATTTCCATGCGATTGATGTCGTGAGATCGATGGCATGAAAAGCTTCAGCAGCTTGACATCTGCTTCTTCAAATGGCCCTTGGTTGTGAGGTATATGCAGTGTTCATGTACTTCTTGTGCTATGCATTATGTTGCATAGGTCCTTGCTTGATGTTTGATGAGGGATCCTATTTCTTACTCATTTTCATGATTCCTGCTTGATGTGATGCGGAATCATCTATGTGATGTACTTATTGTCATGATTTGTCATGTTGTGTTTTGAGATCCCTTTTTTGTATGTTGATGGGATACTCAAGTTGTTTTCATGCATGTTTTCTTTGAGATCCCTTTTATGTCATGTTGGCGGGATGCTCATCGTGCATGAGTTTTGTGTCATACTGATAGGAGTCTTTTGATTGTGAGTTCCTGTAGTGGAACATCTTTTGGCGCCATTCTTGCGTGAGGGCATTTTCCTATTATGATAACAACATCACCTCTTATGTACATCATTACTATTGATAGCACTTAATGCAGCGGCCTACACCATCTTGACACAGGGGCCCAAAGACGTAGTCCCTCCTAGTTGAACTCCATTATCAACGTCTTGAGTTTATGTTGCTGATGATTGTCATGTTCCTCTTCTTTACAGCATGCACATTTATTCGCTTATGTTCCTTTAAAAATGCAATTTAACACATCACGAAAATAAAAGGTCTTGGAAGGGTCCTTCATCACACCCGAACTTGGATCAAGTGGTATCAGAGCGGTCTTTGCATGTATGTGAATTGTAGTGTGAACAATGGAACATGTAGTGATAGAGGGTGAAAAAGCAATGTACGAGACCATGCTCAACATTTCCAAAAGGGTGGAAATCATGTATGAAACTCTACAGAAAGAGACAGAGGAAAAGGAATGATTGCAGCTTTAGTTGCAAGCTACAAAAGAGGCCATGGAAAAACTGAAGCAAAACAAACATAATCTTCAAACAGAGAACGTTGAATTGAAGATGCGTCTACATGAAGAGAAAGAGGAAAAATAGAGTTTACTACAACAGCTGCAAGAAAAGGATGAGGCCTTCAAAAAGCTGCAGCGTGACCCATGTGAGGTAAAAATTAGTTCTCTAAATTCATGTATGTGTCCTGATGATGATTTTGTTGTTTTCGAAAATCATATCATAGGAATTGGCTCCAAACTATTGAAGAGAATGGGGTATGAAGGAAAATGATTGGGCGTTAATGGCCAAGGAATTGTCAACCCCATCAAAGTGGAGGAATTACCCCGACAGGCAGGACTTGGGAATGTCAGAAAAGAAGTTGGGGAATGCGCCATGACAGCTAGCGAACCAACAACAACAGATTATGAGAAGCCATCATCAGTTCTTTCCAAGTCGACAGAGGAGGTAAAAGATGTTGATTTCCTTTCAGTTTCGTCTTCACATAGTATGTTTTCTGTTGGAGATTTGGAGATCCCAATTACCAGGACAAACATGAGGCTTATTTCAAGGACGAGGCATGAGGAGGAAGGAGAACTTGTTGATAATAACCAAGATATAACTCAACCATTGGAGGTTGTGTAGAGACCTCAATTTGCAGACTTGAGATACACTAAAGGAGAATGCTCAAAGGTGTCGTATGCTTCCGAGACATCGTCGAAATCGTCGAGGAAAGAGAATGATGGGAACCCATCACCATCATCCCATGGAAGTTTCCATGGCAAGGAAAGAGCTGAGGCTAGCTCTCATCACCGTACTTACACCAAAGGCGGCAAGGAAAGGTATAACCAGTTTCGATATTCGAATGTTCATTTCGATCATAAGCATGTTTTTAATGATGAACATAAAACATGGCATCGAAAAACATGTACCTTTTGTGGATTACATAACCATACATTTTCTAAGTGTTGGAAAAGAATGACACCACACAAAAGGATGAGGTATGGAAGACCCTCTCAACAGCATGTAAAGAAACAGGTTAAGCAAATCTAGAGGAAGAAAACCTATTGCAGTCATTGTAACAGAAGTGGCCATCAAAAAGCCACTTGTTGGAGGCTCCATCTAGAGTAGCGCCTTAAAGACAAGCGTCAGTGCATGAATCAAGTGAAACAATTGTTTGACAAGCAAAATCGCCACAAGGAGGCAACCCATTCACATTGATAAGTGAAAAATGGTTTCAGACATGTTGTCATTTCATGGTCATGCTTTTGTAAATCATTTGTTGCATTTTAAAATGTAAAAGTGATGACGTGTTTTCCATCACTTGTTTAGCAACAATGATGTATAGTCTTATTTTGTGTTGCATGACAAACTGTGAAAGTGATGTTATGTTTCCATCACTTGTCAAAGCAAATAGTGTTTGGCCTGATCTTTGTAAATCATGTGTTGCAGCGATGATGAGTTTTCCATCACTTCTTCAAGCAACAATGATATGTTGACCTTGTTTTCGTAGCTGGGGTATTCTGTTCATCTTCATGTAAACTTGACCACCGAGTATGTGTTATAAACTCGTGGCAAGTGTGGAACGCGGGGATCATTAGTTGGTCATGAAAGTCAAGCATGTAATTTGTAGAACAATGTACTACAGGTTGCAAGGTTGCAGGTGTTGACTCATCACTTAAGGCTCCGAAAGACAAAGGTGAAGGAGAGGGAAGCGAGACCTTTTAGGATGCTTGTGATGCAGAAAAGGTATAGAGAAGTTGCAAATTATTTTTCATGCTTTTGGAGGACCAAAATCTCCTCAGTGGGGAGGATTGATCCAGGTGGCTCCACAGACACATAAGACAAAGAGGGCCTATGAACGCTCGAAAATCAAAGTGTTCAGAATGACTTCGACACAGGACCGGAGCATAGATCTCCTCGTCCTGATCGCGGAGGTGTGAACGGTTCGTCAATCTGAGCTCGTATGAGGGAGAACGAGCCAGTCAAAGTTTTGGTCAAAGTTGGGTTGTGGGCTAGGTTTAAGTGTCCTACAATTTGACTGACCCTGAGGCATGAAACCTAGCTCCCGAAATTGGTCGAAATTGTGGCCTCGTTAATTTTCCAAATATCCCTTATGTGCTAAAGAATTGAAAAAATATACCTTATTTTTAAATAAAAATTAATAAAAAAATATTATGGTGGTAGGCCACCACCCCCACCACCCCCAAAAAATCCCCACATAACAAAAATCAAAAATTTTGGGCCGATGAGCCTTCACCCCCGCCGGCCCTCCCACAACCTTACACCATAAAAATATATTTTTTACGGGCAAGGGCCTCCAACCGTCATCGCCCAACCCAAATTTATGCACACTATTATGGGGTGGGCATGGGCCACCTCTAGTGGACACGGCCCACACCCCAAAATCCATGCAAAACATAATACAGGACCGGTGGGGGCCGAACCCGCCCGGAGCACGTGGCTGGCCCCCAAGCAGGTGGCCCCAAAACCAAACGCTCCCCATTAATATGTAACCAAACCACTTAATGTGGCTCCAAATGGATACGAGGTTATGGGGGCGGGCCGCCCAATGCGTACCCGACCCCCCATTCATAATTCAATTCGTTTAAAAAACAAAACTATAATGTGGTAAAAATAGGAGGGGCGAGGTTTGACCACCCAACCCCTCCTCAACTAATGCCTCAATTTACCACAGCACCAACTAACACACTTGGTTAATCTGCCAGGAAATATTATATAAACCCAATATTTTTAGTGCACCGGGGGGATAGATTGTGGAACCAGGAGTGGGCACGAATTTCAAGACAAAGGAGGTAGAATCTTGGCACGCAGTTTGAGGTAGCATTTTGCAAGAGGGGTGAAATTTCACTTTGTCAGATTTGGAAAAATTTTATATGGTTTCAGCACTTCTCAACGCCATGAACGCAATGGAGCTATCCATGTCTCCATCAGAGTTCTACATTTTTTGTCCATTTTCAGTATGAGGGTGGAACCACAACTGCTACAGAAACAGAGAGCGGAACCATGATCCTTGCAATTTTCTTGGGGAGGTAATTTTTCTCCATGTCGGAATATAGTCAAGTTTATAGTCGTTTTTTATGGTTTTCCACAGGGATCACAATGGCGAAGGCAGATTCACCTTTTGAATTGCAGATTTCCAATCCACCCATGGAGCAGAATCTTTGAGGAATCTAGGGGAATCTAAAAGATTCCTTGAGCCCCAAATTCTCAATTTCTCAGAATTCAAATTTTGGACAGTCAATTCAACACTATTCGACGCCACAAATTTGATGGTGCATTCATATTTCTCATTTGCTCATTCTATTCATCAGCCACTTTTCTAATTGGAATGCAGGTGTCAGCATTCATGTGCGAGCAGCGATTTCCATGCGATTGATGTCGTGAGATCGATGGCACGAATAGATTCAGCAGCTTGACATCCACTTCTTCAGATGGCCCTTGGTTGTGAGGTATATGCAGTTTTCATGTACTTCTTGTGCTATGTATTGTGTTGCATAGGTCCTTGCTCGATGTTTGATGAGGGATCCCGTTTCTTACTCATTTTCATGATTCCTGCTTGATGTGATGCGGAATCATCTATGTGATGTACTTATTGTCATGATTTGTCATGTTGTGTTTTGAGATCCCTTTGTTGTATTTTGATGGGGTACTCAGGTTGTCATCATGCATGTTTACTTTGAGATCCCTTTTATGCCATATTGGCGAGATGCTCATCGTGCTTGAGTTTTGTGTCATACTGATAGGAGTCTTTTGACCGAGAGTTCCTATAGTGGAACATATTTTGGCATCACTCCTGCGTGAGGGAATTTTCCTAGTATGATAACGACATCACCTCTTATGTACATCATTACTATTGATAGCACTTAATGCAATGACCTACACCATCTTGACACCGGGGCCCGGAGACGTAGTCCCTCCTAGACGAACTCCATTATCAACGTCTTGAGTTTATGTTGCTGATGATTGTCATGGTCCTCCTCTTAACAACATGCACATTTATTCACTTATGTTCCTTTAAAAATTCAATTTAACACATCACGAAAGTAAAAGGTCTTGGAAGGGTCCTTCATCACACCGGGACCTGGATTAGATGGGGTCCCCTAGGTTAGTTTTGGGGTTAAGATAACCCAAGTTATGATACATTTTTGAAATTAATGTAAAGTCTCCATGATTTTTGGATGTGGAGCACGTAGATTGATAGGAGTCAAAGGGGGTTAGCCCCTTGTTTATGTAAAGTTTGAGTTAGCTTTGAGATCCACCCATGGTTCACAGACCATGGGATTGTATGAAAAGGACTATAAATAAGTGTGTCTTAGAGAGTCTAATAAAATAATTGACGAGAAATGGGTAGATAGAAAAGAAGTGATAGCGAAGATAATTGGGTCAAATATGAGAAGAAAGGCTCTGCGGATGAGTGCGCAGAGGCCTAGGTAAAGTCCGCAGCTAAGTGTGCGGACCCCTATAGCTGAGTGTGCAGGGTAGTCTTGAGTTTGTAATCCTGAATTGAATATCAATAAAGACAGTTTCCGAAGAATTCTTGCGTATTCCTGTTTATTTATATTATGATATATGCTGTCTATGAAAAATGTGTTTTATATTGATTTAATGATGCACAATTATGTTGAATAACTGTAAATGATATACGAAATGCATGTTTAAGTAATTTTGTGAAGCCTCTAATGAATTAGCTGGTATTTATTAATAACCTAAGTAAATTTGTGTGAACACTAATTTAGGATTGCTTCCTCATGCGCGTAAGTAGATAAATTGACTGTTAAAGGTCCACAAAGACTGATCATAGACCTTCGCAAAGGTATGAAGGCTATTTTGATAGAGTTACAGCAGTGTGCCTTAAGAGTGTATCACTCTGCACGAAGGCATATCTGAGGCACTGAAAGACATCACACTAATCTCTGGATGTAGAAACTTGGTTCTTTCATCCCCCCATACTGCTTTGAGTGAGACTGCAACCTATGCTATGAGGGTTGTTTCTAAAAGGACCCGTAGTGTAGGGATTTGTTGGTTGCTACAACTAACTCTAAACCTGGGTCAGGACCCCCTAAGCCAACAAATGGTTCCATTGTCGGGACCGGGATCTACTTGAAAGATATGTGTGATGTTGCATCATTGGAATCTGACCAATAAATGAATTGAAAATTGGTTGGATCGGAAAATTCATGAGTTCACAGCGCAAGAAAATAGGAATTTGTGCCTGTGAAAGGAAGATTGGTTGAACAAGTACCTATACACAAAGATACACAAGATCTTCTTATGCACTTTTCCCATTGAACTGTATGAGTGGTTGGCTAAATTGATAGATAGCCAAGGAAGGTGGAAGCTTGATAATCCTATAGTGTGGACTCCAGAATTAGTGTGACGGTTAGAAGCCTCTGAAAACAAGATCGTGCAGGCTGTCGATCATTGGCTCGATCAAATTATAGGAGGATTTGTTACAGAATTTGTAGTTGATACCTCAGTTAGCTACAGCGAAGTGGAGCAGCGATTTTTCAAGGGACCGCGAGGTAAGTATTTAAGATCATTGAATACTTGGATTAAAATGTTGTTGTGTGAAAAACGGGTGATGCCATTAACTTGATGTTCAGAGCTACACGAAGTGGACGATTCTTTAGAAATTGTGAAGGATCAGGACTGGAGTATAGTCCATTGATTGGACCTTCTTTAAGTGACGAAAAAGGGGCGGAACAGACTCCGCTATGAAGCACTATTCAGCTAATCACTCAGGGGATTCATAGAGTAAATCATCTGTCCACTCCACCTCTGCCTCCCCCTCCACTGTATACACATTCGCCCATGCCTCCACCTCCATCACCACCTTCCAACATGGCGAACGTGATGAAATTGTTGAACTTCAAAGGCATAGGGAGTGAAGATACAGAGCAATTTTGGTTTGTTGCGAATGTTATGTGGACAGCACAACGGGTTAATGATGACAATATAAATAAGGCACATTTGGTTACCTCTTTGTAGGATCGCATGCTCACTTCATATATTAAGTATTGTTCTGATAATCCTCTTGTGTTGCTAGTAGATACTAAGGCAGCTTTAAACAAGGAGTTTAGTAAACCTAATTTTGATTCACATTCAGTGATTAGATTTAAAGAGATCATGATGAGGGTTGATGAGATGCTATGGGAATTAGATCAAAGGTTGAAGTGTCAAATTCAAGAAGCTAACATGCAGCTCTCATATAGTCAACATCGCGAATGGTTTATAGCTTCGCTTTTGCCCCACCTGAGAATTGTTTTATCGCAATAGAAGATAGGAACATAGACAGAAGTCTTGGAAATCATGATGAGGTTGCATGAAATGCCTATTCAGGATGCGACCTTGCGGGTACAGCAGATCTACTCTTAGTTATAGAGCTTACACTTAGAACTATAGAGCTTGAAGAAAGACAAGGGGACTAAACCAAATGTGCATGCAAAAGTCTAGTGTTTGAAGTGGAAGAGTCAAGGGAATGATAAAGACCATTGTCATGTGTACTCGAATTATATTATAGGAGGGGGGCAAATTCCCCTGAAACCAGAAGACCCAACAGGACCGAGCATGGGGATTGCGCTATGGTGTGCTATTTGTTAGGTTGTTGGACAACATGTGACAGATAATTTCCATTTGCTTCAAAATTTTGTCCAAATTCCTCAGCAACTGTTCTGTAACTTATGCAAATGTGTGGGCCACGATGAGCGCCCTTGTTGAAACTATCGACTGATGATGGAAAGAACACCTACATATTGGATGCAAGCAGAAACTTGGCCTCCAGATTAGGGCGTCGGGGGAGCACGCGGAGGTTAGCAGGGACGAGGATGAGGCTGAGGAGGAGGAGGACCTGGTAGAGTACGCGGTCAGCTCATCTGCTACACTTGTGGAACGCCAAGGAAATATGCACGAGACTGCCAGAATTAAACATGCCCATCATGTCAATACTGCAGCCAGTTTGACCATACTATAGAAGAATTCCTGGTTTCGATAGCTAAAATGCAAGAGAAGAAATCACAACCTCGGCAGCCTATGCAGAACTTACAGATGATGAGAGTTGAGCCTGCAAGGAAGATCAAAGCATGAACATAGTGTTGAGATGTGGAATAACAACTAGCGATGATAAAAGAAAATAGCCTGAAGAGGATGGATGGGTCCGTAAGACCCTAGAGAAGGAAGTTGGTTTTCATCTGGAGCGTGCTAAGGAAACTTTTATGGAAGCCAAGAAAAGCTTCGCTGAGGCCTCCACCTCAGCAAGACAGAATAAGGTGCAAGAAACCAGTACATTTGTAGAGGTTGATCCCTCTATGCTCACTACGTTTTTGGAGACCTACATAAAACTGTTTCGTGATAGAAAAGTTGTGGAAGGCCTGCAGGGGTTAATAAACAAATGTGCCAACAAAGAAAAGGTCCTTGATGGACACAAAGTGGTCAGAATGATTGGCAAACACAAGGCACGAACAAGGTACGAGATGAGACTCACCGTGCAAATAGGCGATTACGAGATGGACCATGTCATTTTGGATCTGAGATCTGATGCGAACTTTTTTCTAAAGAAAACATGGGAAAGGATGGGGAGACCTTCACTGCATTGGTCTTCGATTCAGCTTAGAATGGCGAACCAACAGAAAATCATCCCGATGGGATGATTATATGGAGTAACAGTTGATATAGAAGGTGCGATTGCGATGGCCAACTTTGAGGTTATAGAGATCATCGATGACAGTAACCCATACCCTGCGCTCTTGGGAATCAACTAGGCCATTGATATGAATGGGTTCATCAATCTGAAGAAGAGGGCAATGTCGTTTGAAAGGAAATCTCTTCGAGTTGTAGTACCGTTGGACCCTGCAGAAGGGGCGCACTATACTAAAACAGTCCACAATTATGAAGAAAGTGATGATGAACTGGATCAAATCTACAAAATAATAGTGCGAGACCAAGATTGGATCAACCCGACGGCATATGGACAGATTGCATGGGACCGGGAGAGTTCCTACACCTCAGATTCAGATGAAGAGTTGGAGCATTAGTAGAATCGCTTGCATGAAGTATCTACACTGCAATGTAATATGATGACAAAGTCATTGCACTGTGTTTCATCCGAGGTAAGGAAACTACCTTATTATGATGGTTTAACTGACGTAGATAATTTTTCGGATGAATTTGAGCACGAAGTCCCCAAGGATCACTACTTCCAAGCATTAGACTTGGCACTGCGCGCTACGCCTGAACGATGGTGGGGTACGCATAAAGATAGTTTTGTTGGCTGGTGAGATTACAAAAGAATGATGAGGTTACGTTTTGGGTGTCCTAACCCTAGATTGATAAAGAAATATAATGGAAGGGATGATCCATGCGATCACCTAGCAAAATGGACTAAAGCATGGAGGAGAGAACTGTAGCCAGAGTGGGTACACATATTCTGCCATACTTTGGACTCCATTCCCATGAACTGGTATCTAGAAACAGAGCTCCACCATGGCACTGTACAGTGGGATATTCTAAGGGAATGGTTTTTATTTCCCTTCAGTTTTGAAGATAGCTTCACAAGCATCGATGAATCGCTACAAGAAATTAAGGCAGTTATATTCAGAATGCCGTAAGAGCCCATGGAATGGGTCCAACTAGACTAGAGCACCCAGCTACACCATGCGCTGGAATTCTATAATGTAACCGTTGAAGAGGAGGATGAAGATCTAAGAAACATTAACATTCCGAAGGTAGAAGGGCATCACAAAGTTGAGAGCCCATAAATAGACAACCTAGACATCACTGCGTTGTTGAAGACAAAGCAAGTAAATATTGGCACTGAAGCAAAACCGAAGTTTGCAAAGATTGGAGACGACGCTGCTTTGGATAAATTTGCTGAGTTACTCCATGAATATCAGGATCTCTTCCCTACCAAGTTTTTAGATTTAAAGGGCATAATTGGCGATATGGACATTATGAAGATCACTCTGAAGCTGGATGCGAAGCCTATTAAGAAAAGACTATATCGCCTTAATCCTAAGTACAAGAAAAAGGTTCGCCAAGAGTTGGATAAGATGATGGAGGCAGACATCATAGAACCAATTGAAGAATCTGACTGGGTGAGCCTGATGGTGGTTCAAGAGAAGAAACAGAAAGGTGAAATAATGATTTGCGTAGATCTATGGAAGCTTAATGATGCATGTGTCCACAACCCATTCCTAACACCATTTATGGACAAAGTGCTAGAAAATGTTGGAGGGCAGGAGGCCTAATCATTCACTAATGGGTTTTTTGGGTATCATCGTATTAAGACCCTACCCAAGGATAGGAGAAAAACAACCTTTGCAACGGAATGGGGATGTTTTCAATACACTGCGATGCCTTTTGGACTTAAGAGTGCACCTACGATATTTTCCCACATAGTTATAGCAACATTCAAGGAGTTCATTCATAAGTTCTTAGAAGTATACTTTGATGACCAGACGGTGTTCGGATTAGTGAAGCGCCATGAAGAAAGTTTGCGCCTAATGTTATATATGTGTCATAGATACCAGATCACGCTAAATTTGAAGAAATGCATCTTCTGTGTTCCCTTTGGGATCTTGCATGTGTCGAATTTCGAGAGGGATAGCATTCTCACTGAAGCTCATGGGGGAGCTATGGGAGGTCCTTATGCAGGCAAGACAACTGCGCAAAAGATTTTGTGCACAGTTCTATGGTGGCCTACCTTGCACAAGGATTCCAAGGCATATTGTAAGACATATGATGCATGTCAGAGAATGGGAAGACCATCGCGATGGGATGAATTTCCATTACATCCTCAAGTATCTTTGCAGCGATTTGAGAAATGGGCAATTGATTTTGTTGGGCCAATTCATCCCCCAGGAAAGAAAATAGGTGCATGCTATATCATCACTGCAATGGAATATCTCACGAGATGGGTGGAAGCACAGCCGGTCAAGGATTGTATAGGCGCTACAGCAGAACTTTTTTTGTTTAAGTGTGTCTTAACCAAATTTGGCTACCCGAAAGTGTTGATGAGCGACAGGAGTACACACTTTCTAAACAAAACGATCGGCGCACTAACTGAAGAATTCCAGGTCTACCATCAGAAGAGTACACCGTATCACCCACAAGCCAATGGAACTGTTGAAGCCTTCAATAAGATTTTGGAGAACGTGATGACGAAGATTTGCAATTCGCAGTGGAACGACCGGGATGTGTGCGTACCTGCAGTATTATGGGCTTATAGGACTACATGTAAGAAGTTGATAGGGAAAATGTCATTTAGATTGGTATATGAGGTTGAACCTATAATGCCGATGGAGTATATTGTGTCTATTCTATGCATAGAAGCTCTCACAAGTATGGTGGATCGCAAGGCCTTGGAGGAACGGCTTGTACAGCTGATGGAGCTTGAAGAGGATCGATTTTTGGTAGGATTTCATCAGCAGGTACAGAAGGAAAGAGAAAAATCATGGCACGATCGCCACATCAAGCTTTGCATGTTCAAGGTAAATGATCTTGTCCTGTTATATGATAGTAAATTCACTAAATTTCAGAGTAAATTACAGATGCATTGGCTAGGGCCATATATTTTCAAATAAATTATAAATGGAGGAACAGTTCAGCTTGTGAAGCTAAATGGGGAATATTTTCTGGGAAGAGTGAATGCAACAAGATTGAAGTTGTATACAAGGGATCCTGCGCAATGACTATATGGCAGCAAGATAGTCTTAGAGCTTCAGGCAGTTGCAAGGGAGCGCAGGACTATAAACTACACTACCCAATTTGAAGGACAACGCAACAAGCAGGCTGCGTGGAAAGTGATGAAGTTGAAACCTATGAAGCTGCGCACAGGGAGTTGTGCCATGGAGGAAGGTGTCACACAGCATAGCAGGAAAGTGACCGAGACACTATTCATGACTTGACGGCTAGAAGATGGTTAAGGGGAGCGGGATGGTGGCATTTAAGGCAAAAATATTTGAAGATCTTCTGCCAAAGCAGCATTTATTATCAGAAATTGGTGGGAACAGTCAGATTTGAATTCAAAACTCCCTATAAATTACGTGTTCCGGTCCAACAAAGAAAACTTTGCACTCTTAGAATTGTTAGTGAGGTTTTTTGTCTTTCGCCTATGAACTGATCGTATTGGGAAGATTTAGTGCGATCCCTGCATTTGCTAAGTTGTCTTAGCTAAAGAAGAAATTTATTCTAGAAAAAATGCTTGCACTGAGTCCTGTTGAAATTGTGAGTACTGGCAATGTTGCCTCTAAGGGAGCTGACCCAGAATTTTTAAGTATGGAAGCTCGTCTCCTGAGCCTATGGTGTTGAGGTCGCCTAGGCAGAAGCCTACACCTACTAGAGAAACCCAACCAACTAAATCAAAGAAGGACAAGCAGAAGAAACTAGTGCCAGTTCATGCTTCCCTAAGAAAGCATTCCGAAACACAGAAGCCAAAGAAAGATAAGTAGAAGGTAGTCGACCTGGAGGTGGAAGAAGGCTAGGGAAAAGAAGACATTGATGTTGAAGGAGTAGAACCCATAACCAAGCTACCCGAGTATATCCCTCCATGGAAAGGAAAGGTGAAGGTCCCGAAGGACCCAGATTTTGAGAAGTTCACCATTTCCAAACCCCTGCTACCTAAGAAACTCCCTTTTGAAGGTCTGCGGATCGCACGGATCCCACTGTTGAAAATGGAGGATTGGGACCTCATAGATCATGCTAGGTTTCCCCACTTGGCGATAGATAAGTATATGAGAAGGGTTTATTATGTTGAATAAGGTTTGATAGCATTAGAGATGGAGGAATGGGTCCGCACTGTCGAGAACTCGGGGTTACTCAATCTGCTATGGGTGCCCCATATCACCGCACCCCCATTAAGACAATATGTGTGCACCAGCTGCTCACATTGGTGCACGATGGCTCTCTATGGATACAAGGGCCTATAACCATTACAGACATGCTAATTCATAGAATCACGCACCTACCATACGAAGGCCTAAACCCGGCTAAGGAGTTTGGAGGAAAGACTAAGGAAAAAGACATCACAGAAAGAATGAAGAGAGATTATGGCCTCGTGAAGAAGTCGCAAGGGTATTCCATTCCGTCTATAACAGACCCAGCAGTTCAATTAGCCACCCAGATCTTGGCAGGGAAGGTGATGAGAAAGTGTCGCGTGGATGAAGTTTCGGTGCCAGTGGTTTCCCTTGCTGCACAATGCACGAAAGGCGTACGATTCAATTGGTCTAGGTACCTGTGGTAGGTGTTCTTAACGAACTTCTGCGAGGCCCAGGATGAAACCAAGTCATTTCACTACGCTTGGTTATTGTTGTCGATTGTGCTTGTTGCATGGGAATTTTTGGAGGACAACCAATTTCCTCCACTTGAGGAAGGATTGCCAGAGGCAACACAATTCGCTTACTTATGGGCCACAAAGGATCCTGCGCGAATTACAGAAACAAATATATTTTGGGTCCTTATGGAAATGAGTCTCCGCATGGCCATTAACTAGTGTCCGAGGTTGTCCCCAACCTTGTACACGCAGCTGTCAGCGTACGCGACATTCAAGGCTGACTTCCACAGAGTATACATTAAAGTGCGGAAGGATCCATAGCAGAAATGGCATGACTTGCCATATTTGGTAACGGAAACAAATTCGTAGGAGGTGGTAGCGAGATGGACTCTAGAATGACGTGCCCCATCAAACTTAGATGTTGGAACAAGAACGGGCGCGAGAATTCTTGTTGTGTAGAAGAGAAAGGAGGTAGCTAAGCAATATATGCATACACTCATAGAGTAGAAAACGAAGGAAGCCGCAGAAAAGGCTTAAGTGGAACAAGAACGCGCTGCCAAGGAGCAGGCAGAACAAGAGCAATGCAAGTCACAAAAAGGTGACAAGTCACCTTAGCCAAAGACAAAGGAGGAAGAACTTTTAGGGCAAGACGGTGGAGGAGATGAGGGGCAAAGCACCCCATTCATTACAAAGAAACGTGGCAAGGAGTAGCAAGAAGGTACAAGGAAAAAGTAGAAATCAGATAAGTCACAGATGGATCCCATAGTCTTAACAGAAGGCAATCTCGATGAGATCAAGGATCAAATTAGGGATACCACAACCGAGGTGCTACAAATTTTGAGTAGTAGTACATGCAGACATTGGGGAGCATCCAAAAAGATATGTGTGAGCTGAAGATCCAAGCAAGAAGGATATAGGTGGGCACCGGACAAGCGAGCCTGGCACCTGGGACGAGCCAACTAGCTGAGTTAGTAAGGACCCTTGACCTCTGAACTATAGCATTTCTAGATGGGTCCCTTCACGTAGAGACCCTCGATGATCGTATCATACTTATTATGATCAAGAAAATTGTACTGAATATATCGGCACTCTCTAATGAGACCCTCCACACACTGCATGCAAGCATGGCAGATGAGTTAAGAACCAGGGAGAAGCGCACGTTCAACCTTATCAGTGAGTATAAAGTGAAAAATGAGCAGATGTTTGTTGAGAAGACACGAGCTTTAAAGGAAAAGGATGTACTTTAGATGTGTAGTTCCAGTCTAGAGTCCATAATAGAAGAGGCATGCAAGAGAGTGCCTGAGCTTCATATCACGGAGGATGCACAGCCAGAAGCAAAGATCAGAAAACCAGCCGCTGGTGTGCGCGAGGCTAAAGTAGAGGTTGGTCGAGTCCAATTCAAGCTCATCATGAAGATCACAAAGCTACATTTAAAGTTGTAGCCCATGACTCCACCTGAGGTCCAGGAGCAGCGTAGAGCCGCGATAAAGCAAGGAATGGATACGCTGGATGCCAAAGTCACTGACTATACGGCATTGTTCGAGCAAGCAATGGATTTAGTGACCAATATGCAATATGATCTAAACCTGCAGATGTTGAATACAGAAATAAGGGAGTTGCAACAACAGTATGATGAAGTCAGGGTGACTATGCGCTCCATAGCACCAGCACAGCGCCTTGCTACATTATAGGAGGGAAAGGAGCTCCTACACAAGTAGAGGAAGCACAAAACCAGGAGGACTTGCTAAATGCCAGGTTATAGTCATGGTTGGAGGAAGCTTATTCAGTCACGACAACCATTCAAGATAAGCTTAAAGGCTTGCATCAAATGATGAGGCTAGCCATAGAAGGACCAGCTACAGAAAAATTGGTTGAGGAAGTCAAGTAGGCAGCCACACAGAGCTCTACCAAAGTTGCAGTAATCTAGGTGGAGCTGGGGGATATTAGTAGCAAGATCACAACGTCATCTAAGTGACTCGAGGGTGGGTCACAATCTTTGTGTTGGGGACCTATTGGGATGGGGTCCACTGGGTCAGTTTTGGGGTTAAGATAACCCAGGTTTTGATACATTTCTGTAATTAATGTAAAGTCTCCATGATTTGTGGATGTGGAGCATGTAGATGGATAGGAGTCAAAGGGGTTTAGCCCCTGATTTATGTAAAGTGTGAGACAGTTTTTATATCCACCCATGGTCCATGGACCATGGGATTGTATGAAAAAGACTACAAATAGGTGTGTCTTAGAGAGTCTAAGAAAAGAATTGATGAGCAATGGGTAGATAGAAGAGAAGTGATAGTGAAGAGAAGTGGGTCAGATAGGAGAAGAAAGGCTTTGTAGCTAAGTGCACAGAAGCCTAGGTAGAGTCTACAGATGAGTGCGTTGACCCCTGCAACTGAGTTCACAAGGTAGTCTTGAGTCTGTAATCCTGAATTGAAGATCAATAAAGACAATTTCTAAATAATTCTTGTGCATTCCAATTTATTTCTATTATGATATATATTGTCAATGAATAATGTGTTTTATATTGGTTGAATGATGCGTGATTTTAATAACTGTTAATGATGTACGCAATGCTTGTTTAAGTAATTTCATGAAGCCTCTGATGAATTCTCTGGTATTTACTAATAACCTAAGTAAATTTGCATGAACACTAATTTAGGATTGCTTCCTGATGCACGTAAGTAGATAAATTGACCGTTAAAGGTTTGCAAAGACTGATCACAGATATTCACAAAGGTCTGAAGGCTATTTTGACAGAGTTGCAGTAGTGTGCCCTAAGAGTGTATCGCTCTGCGCGAAGGTAGATCTGAGGCACTAAAAGACATCACACTAGTCTCTCAATGCAGAAACTTGGTTCTTGCGTCCTGTTACAGATCGATTTGGGCACATCAACCCCAACTTACAGATCGATGCTATTAGGGCCCATCAACCCCTAATGCAATTGTTACATGCCCTAAAGAATTTGAACATTAGAATGCCTCACTTCCCAAGAAGTTCCATCATTGAAAACATCCCAAAAATACCTCTAAGAAGATCAGCGCAGGTAGGCCTTCATTAGGGTGTGCTGCAATGCAAACCATACACTGTCAGGGTGCTATTCAGTGCACTTGGTCCCTCTTTGGCCTATGCTGGGCAAATTTGAGTGAATTTCCATGAGGGTTTGAAGATTCCTTATCCATTAGAAGCCTCTAGAAGTTTCTCAAGGCTAACCACTCCTTGGATTTCACATTTGGATGAGGAAGGGAGTTAAGGAACATCAATCCCCTATCCCTTCTTCCGTGGAACTGATTTCTAAATTTAGAAAGACATTCAGTATCACCATTGATGGCATAACCTCCTTCATTCACCTATAAAAATAGCACTCATCTAAGTGATCTAGGGACTGGAAATGGTAGAGAGATGTTGTTGGTATGAGATTTGAGCAAATTGTAAGTATTGTAAAGATGTCAAAGTGTCTTGCTTGTTGTGAGGAGAGAATGGGATTGAACTAGAGGAGTGATGCTAAATCAGGCAAATTGGGTTATAACTCTTCCTTTTACTAATAAAGTATTCAAATATTTTTCCATATTCTTGTATTGTCTTTTGATGCTTTCATATGCTTATCATGTCTCTGATTCCATGCTATTTTTAATAAATAAATCATTATCATATGCTTTGATGGGTTTTTATTTTTGTATGTGTGCAGGTACTTCTCAAGCAGCTTAAGTACTGGAAGGAGCAATAGAATCGGTCAAGGGAGATAAGGAACAAGCGAAAGCCACAAGTAGGTTCTTTGTTCTCTTATTTTATCTATTGTTTATAGAAGAGGTAGGGAATGCTTTGTACTATTGTTTCTAGATTGAGCTACTAGTCTAGAGGGTTAGGTGTTTATCGAGTGAGACTATAGCCTGCGCTACACAGGTTGTTACCGAAACAGCCAGTAGTGTATGGATTTTTTGGTTGGTGCAACTAACTCTAAACCTAGGTCAGGACCCCCTAAGACAACAGAAGCAAAATCCGTTGCCTTCGAAAGGTCGGTCTCTTGAGGAGGAAACTAACTATCTTCCAGAGTCTTCCATCTCACCAATACTAACAGAAATAGCAACTAGGCATAATGAAACACCTTGCCCTCATCCTAGGCCTCCCTGAGCCCAGTTGTACTGGACTCCTTTGGCGCACTACGCAGCTAAAGAAATATGCACAATCACTCTACCTACATGATTTCCTCACGCTACTCCCACATGCACTTCTGCCAAAATACTTGGTCTTTCATACTCTGGGACATATCGACACAGTATCTCACTAGAGCCCATTTTTTATAAGTTTCCAGCGATCACAGAGAAGTCAGTCGCGCGAACCACCAATTCCTTCTTATGTTGTGTCGAATATCCTTCCAGTGTTGTTCCTATAAACAAAAACTGAATTATATCTACAAAGTGATCCTCTGCAACACGAACAGCAAAGAGTTGTGCATCAGGCAACCCTTCTTCCAGACTTGTAGGCTCATCACAAGTCTCAATCCTAGATAGGTGATCAGGACGAGCATTCAGGCATCCGGGCTTCAGGATCACCTCAAAATCATACTCTTGGAATAGCAACAACCACCTACAAACTCCCCCCCCCCCCCCCCCAACATAGGCTTATTGACCAAGTATTTTAGAGTAGAATGGTCTATATACATTTTGAAGTGTGCGCCTTGTTATCACTCCAAAATTTCTCTAGAGTTGTTAGGAAAGAAATGATAGAGGTAACCACAAACCTACTTTGGAGATTAGGATCTAGCCTTCCTAATGCTCAGAGAGGGCTCTCTCTTTATGATTTAACTTTGTTTAGTTAATTTATTTTAGGCTAGTTATGTTTGTACTTGGGTTTTGATTTTGATTTGGTGGTGGGATTACTTACATAGATGGATAGAGTGATGTCTTTTACCATTGGGCTATGGGTTCAAATATCAAGCAAACAGCACTGGATCAAGTTCTAAAAATAGTGTCTACAGGGCAAGGTAGCTGAGTTATTTCAGATCTTAAGGCTGGGATGGTGAAGTGGTTTTCAATTGGATCAAGGGAGAAATTAAGGGTTCCTTAGACCAGATTATGAAAGAAGTGAAGGAGGTCAACCGGGATGGGAGAGAAATTAAGGATTCTCAGATCCGGATATCAGAAGAAAACATAGAAATGATTAATTGTTCAAGACAGAGTGTACTTAAACAAATTTTGAAATAAATTTCCAGTTAATTCATTCACTTTAGATAACATATAAGTTTGTGAGATACATAAGAAAATAACAAATTTGACAAAGAAAATACTTCACTATAATAGCTCAACACATGAATCCTATAATGCAATCTCTTTATTACTCAGTCCAGTCTGCTGACTTGAAAAATTGGTACAATAACCCTCAAGTTTCTGATCAATACAACTCTACAAATGTCTAGTAATCCACCCTCAATACTTCGAATTATTAAGTATTTATACAAAAATAGTTTACAAAATATCCCAAATTGTCTTGGGAATTAATCTAGGAGAAAGAAATATAGTCATGCAAGAAGATAGAGACAGATGTTCAACTGTTGTATGTTGTCCCTATTTATTTGGTTGCGTTGTCTTTATGTTTTGATATTTTGCTCTTTATTCTCTACCTAGTTTTTGGTCTTCACACTCACTGCTCTTTTTACTTTGCCTTTTCTCAACTTTGCCTTTTTACTTTTCCTTTTTACTTTGCATTTTCTCAACTGATACACTTTACCTGGAACTCTTTCACCTGGATGATCTGTCATTTTACTTTCACTGTGTTGTTTTCACTTTTACTGTTCATTTTTACATTTTGACTATGCATTTTTACAGCAAGTCACTTAACTTCTCCCACATATCTGCATCTGGTAATTTGATATTTACCATTTTCCTGTAAATCTCATCTGCTTCTGTATACTTAGTAAAAGTGGGTCTGTTCATAAAAAGGTGTTTTACCTCATGCTAGAGGTAAAATAGGTTCTCAAATGTCTGATAAATCACCTTTCTAGTAGGCATCCCCTTCATAGAGGAAGTATTTACCTGATCCTTTGCCACCTCTCTTATCCTTCTGTTGTAGTCTTCCTATGGCATCAATTTGTCATTTATCACCAAGGGATTTGGCATACCTTTCTACCTCAAAACATCAAACTTTACCATGAACCTATCTATAGCCAACTGCATGGTTTGGCATTTGTCTTCAAGTTTCATCATCAAATTCCTCTTGGTGAGAACCTTTTTTACTTCTAGTAAGGTGCCAGTCCTATCAAGTATGTCCAGTTCCTGCAACTCATATTTGTTTTTAGAGTTGAGTAAATGGATTATTCTAGTGGCTTCTTTTGGCATGTCTCCCAATTCTGCCTTAACTCTCTAAATGGCTTCTATAGCCTCTCTAACTAAGTCAATTTGTTCAAAGATGACTTGAACGGATGGTCAAATATCATTGACAAAGTCAATGATATTGGCCCATAACTGTTATTTGGCTTGGCCAAGTGGCTCCTTTAATGTCAATTCCTTTTCCAAGCTCTTCATCCTTTTAGTCAACCTGGTTGACTTCTGAACTTCCTCCTTGTGCATAATCTGGGCAAGCTTATTATCATTCTCTAGACTTGTTATCTTTTCCTTAAGCTTGTTTATCTTTGTGCACTGAATGGACATGTCTCCCATTGCTTTGACTAATTTACTTGCCTCGTCACCTGGTTGAGTTGCTGCTATTGTCGAACCTGTTGCAGATGTAGATGTTGTTGCAGCTAGGAGTGTTGTAGCTAGTGGAGTTGTAGGAGCCAATGAAGCTTCCAAGGTGGATGGTACTGGTGTAGTGACTGTTGGAATGACAGTGACAGTGGCAATCTCAAGGTTAGCTTGCTTCAGTTGTATCAAGCTGTCCAACTCCTTCACCATCTCTTTCAACTGAACATTTAGTTAGAGAACAAGGTCCATGGTTTCCTCCTGATGAGTTTGGCTTTCTAAGACCTCTTTTGTCTATGGGTGCTCTGAATGAGGAATTTTCAGTTGCTTTCTGAGAGCAACAATACCCTCATTATTTTTCTTTATCAACTTCTCTATAGCCTTGACATCATTGAGATCATGTCCAAGCTCAATCACCAAGTCTTCCAGTGACTTGATTCTGTTATCCTTTTCTTGTGAGGAGGCCTTTTCCAGCTTGTACTGTGCAGTGATATTTTCCAATGAACTTTGAAGTTTGTGTGCAGTCATAGCCTTACTTGTCATGGAGATCATCACACCAGCCTGTTTGTGAAACTCAACTTGGTCAATCGGGTGGACATCCCTAGCCAAAACCTCAAAATTTGTTTTCCTATAGTCTGCTGATGATTTTGGCTGCTAGACTGTAGGTTGCATGAATGTCATCGGCATTTTCCATGTCTTTATGTCAAAGGCTGACATCAACCTGTTTTGATTTACAAGTGTGTACTTGAAATATTGGGCATAAGTCTCAAACTTCAATTTCTCATTCCTCAACTTAATTTCCATGTATCTATATTTGATATCCTTCTCTTTATCCACAGGCCTAGTGAATGAAGAGACCTCAATGCTGAGTTGTCTCTTAATAAGTTGGGTATTTGAGGTAAAGGTCTGGTGTGTTTCTCCTAAAGCTGATGGGCCTTTGCTTCTTCTCACCATTGTGTCAGTGTCAGTGATTTCCACTGAGTCAATGGTGTCTTCCTGTTCAGTTATAGGATTAAGCTTGGGCCTCTTCCTGTAATTCATCTCAAATTGTTCATCTGTGGTTTCCATGGCTGAACTAGAACCTTCTTCCCTGGTTCTCTTTGCATTTTTGTCTTCATTTGCTGGAGTCTGTAAAGGGGAAGAATATTCATTGGTTCTTCTAGGTCTGGAACCTACAGAAAGGGACAAGTGTCAATCTTCTTCTCCACATCAATTAATGTATTCTCCACATCAACTACAATATTGTCCATGTCTATCAAAGTGTTTTCCAACCATTCAGACTGGTTGGCAAATCTCTCAACGTATGGCCTGGGATGATGTATGAAAGGGCCCAATTTGACTTTGAGCCTTAGTTTATTTATGACTCCATGAGGGTCATACTGCCACATAAAACTATTCTTAATTTTCATCTGTTGTAGAATCTTATCTTCCTTTGGTCTGGATTCCCTATTATTACAAATAAAGGGGCCCAATTGGTTTTTCATTTTGAATTGATTTCTCTTCTTGGCTACCAGGAAGTTAACTTCATCAGAGTTTATTATCTGCCTAAAGTACTTTAATGCAGATAACCTCATGGGGAGGTATTTGTGCAGTTTGTAGGGAGCCAATTGGCATCCATATATCCTTATCTCTGTGTGGTGTTGGTATAAATACTAGTCTCCCACTTTACTGTTATTCGCCAACTCTAAAACCCTTTTAATTTCCTGACTGATCCTAGGTTGATAGCTACTAGTTATCATGTTTACAATAGGATGCACAAATGAATCAATGAAGTCTTTGTAGGAAAAAATAGTGGAGTATTGTTGGATCACTGGTGTCCAATAGATGACTAATCTTGGATTGCCTTCAGTGTCCAACTTCTGGATGTTGATTGGAAACCTGTATGACTGATAGTAGAGGAACATATGAAACAAAATTGAAGAGTACTTAAAAACTCTCTCATTTGGTAGTCTAATGAATTGTTCATGCATTCTGTCTGCTATGAACTGAACATAGTTATACATTATAGCAGGAGGCTTGCCTGGGCAAAAAGATAGAGAGGAAATCCAGAAAAACCTCATCCACATGCTCATATGTGGTGTATCCTAAAATGAAAGAGAGCATGGTAATAATTTGTCTGCCTCTCTCAGAAAAAATGGTGGCAGCATAAGGAGGACTATTTGTTGGAGTGTGAGACTCTTTAATGATGAAAGTTTGAATAATCTGAGCTTTCTTGGGTATGTCTAGCTTGGTGTAGAGATCAAGCAAGCCTTCAATTGAAAGTGGGGTCTCATTTTGGCTTGGCTGGATTTGTAGCATTTGGTTAATGGATTATGCTGTAATGGTGAACAAAACTTGTTGGTCAGGGGTGGCAATGGCTCTTTGGCTGGAAATGTAGCAAGCTTGAAAGAAGTGGATGATTTCTAGGAATGGGTGTACCTATGGGAAATAGTACTTCAGCAAATTGGACTCCCAAAGGTGAATGTCATCGTTCTGGTTTAAGAATTTGTCTTTACTCCAACAGTGGAGTTTTAGTAGGTAGGCAGGGGAAGCAGTGTCCTTAATTTGAAAGTCTCAGTATGCTAAGGCAAGGTGATCAATGTCCAGGTGAGGGGTTTGTAGAGGTCTTATGTTCAGAGAGTTTTAGGAAGCCATTATTGGGATTACTAAATTGAATTAGGCTTTCAGTGGTTTCAGGAGTGAATTTTAGAAGCTCTAGAATCAGTGGGAGGGTAATCACAGTCTGTAAAAGGGTTTGGGATGTACAAATAAGTTTTTCTTCAATTTTAGGAAGGTTTCTTAATTAATTCAATTAATTAACCACTTAATTTTAGCTGTCTGTTTTCAAATTCAAGGGTCGTTCTGGTTTTTTCCAAGAATACCTGGAAATTGGTGATTTGGCGTGCAGAGGGGTTCTGTGGTAACTGCAGAAGGTACTGAGGCTTCAACTGTCAATTGGTTGCTTCAATTGGGTATCCACAGCATCTTCAGGTGGCAAAAGGTGGTCAATTTGGTCGCACAGAGGTTCAGGGTGTCGCAAATGGCTTAGCAGAGGTTTACAGTGAAAATGCAAGAAAAGAGCGAATTGGGGCTTTTTCAACCTTTTAACCGATAACGGTCACATTTTGGCGCGGAAATTATAAAATGAACAGTGGGAAGTTTTCGGTTTAGGCGGGGAGGTGTTTTTATGCACCATGGGACCACTTTTGGATGGCGAGCGGTATTTTTTGTGAACACGCGATGTAACATGGTGCTGCCATGTAGCCAAAGAGCGCTCGGCCAAAACTGCGAATCTCGCGTGCTCTCAGACATTAACGGTCGGACAGTGAATCCGCGCAATATGGTTGTAGACCGTTGGATCTGGGGGCAGAAGATCGAAGGGATATCACACATCTGAGTTGCATGAACGAAAGTCGGGACAGTGGTCGACAGGGCCTGGGGTTTAATTATAAAGAAATGTAATTAATTAGCACATAATGTCGGGTTTTTTAATATAAGCAGCAGGTAATAAGATGGGACCATGGGTTATGTGGCGGGGTTTTTCAACTGCACTAGGGTTGGTGGGTTAAAAGGGTATCAAAGAAATATAAATATGTTAATTAGATAATGCGCAGGGATAGCAAGGGGTAAAGGTCAAAATGAGGGGAAAAGGGTATTTAAAAGTAGTGAAGGGATAATGTGGGAAATTAGCAAATAAGTATATGGGGGTGTAGTGAAATGAGGAGAAATTAGTAAACAAACTTGGTGAATATCATTTCTTTCTCACAATTCTTCCTGCACATGAAACATAGGATTAAGCATGATAAATGTGCTTTTGACTTAGTAACCTTGTGCATTTTCCATATTTCTTCTACCTACCCTTTATTTACCCTAACATTTTTTCTTCATTTTAGTGGGTGCATTTGAGATTGCTGATCCTTTATTTCCTTTTCTTTTGATAAGAAAACTATCTAATTCTAACCTTACAACTTCCAAAGGCTCAGATTAAACTGATGAGCTCATTTTTATTTTCTACCTAACTACTGATCTTCCAAGGTTAAACAGTTTGGCTAGATCTTTATTCTCTATCTATCAATATGAAATTTAAAGCATGAATGAGTCAAGATTAAGCTATTTGACCATCATGGATTGTGGCATTTTTGACAATCTGCCACAATTTTATTTTACAAACTAAAGCAAAAGGAGTGGCATTTGAATTTGCACACTTTCATGATCTATTTTTATTTCTTTTTAGGGTTCATATTTTTCATTTTTTAAATCTTTTTTCTTTCTTTTTGTTCTTTGATTATTCTTTTAGGACATACCCTCTTTACATGTTTTTAACTTTTAATATGGAAATCATTTTGCAGAAAGCAAAAGTATGTACAATGTTACAAGACTAACCATAGCCAATTCAAAATTTTGAATCCTATTATTATAGGACCATAATAGTGGCTCCGCATGGGGATGGCATTTCTTGTTGAAATGTTAAGAACTTTAAGATCAGTAGCCTTTTAAATTCTAACTTTGTTTGCCTTGTGACTTCTCCTCTGTAATCTACTTTACTTCATAGTTATGATGGTGGACCTTTCAAAGCTCAGGGCCTTCTCTCCAGGTTTCAACCTCAAAATATTACTATCCAATCCAATCTAAACTCTGCAATATTATATACAATGAGAAAAGTAAATTGAACCACTATTAATCTGTGGATAAGTAGTGCTTCAGCATTCTACCATTGACAGGTCCTCCTGGTAGCTCTGTTCCATCTAATTCTCTCAAGAAAAATGCATTGTTACCTCTGTAACCATAAATGATGTAAGGGCCTTTCCATAGGAAATCAAATTTGCTATGTTTACCTTTCTCTTCTCTTCTATAATCCCATTTAAGAACTTTATCACCTATGTAAAAATCATCAGCTTTGGTCTTTTTATCAAAAATATTTTTGATTTTGTCCTGGACGACTTGTGATTTGACATAGACTTCTTCTCTAGTTTGCTGCAAATGTATTGTCTGATTTATCCTTCTTTAGATATCATTTGGTTCTACTTGCAACTCTTGAATGATTTTCATCACTGGCACTCCTAAAGAGAATGGAAAAACAGCATCCATTCCATATACTAGCTGATAAGGAGATGTACCAATGGAATTTTTGGTATTTAGTCTATCTTCCCATAAGGCATTTACCAACTTTTTGTTCCATGTCTTCGTTGTCTTCCAACAATTTCTTGATGATATTAACAAGGCTTTTATTTGAGGATTCTACAATTCCATTACCTTGAGGGTAATAGGCAATGGAATGGCCAAGGCTAATGTGATATTTGTTACAAAAGTTTATCATTTTGTTAGATTTAAAAGCAGTTGCATTATCAATAATGAGCTTTTGGGGGCATCCAAATCTTGAAAGGATATTATTTTCAAAGAATGAGATAATGACAGAGTCTGTGGCTTGTCTAGAAGGGATGGCTTCTATCCATTTAGTAAAGTAATAAGTGGCTATCAAAATCCATTTATGTTGGGATGAGGAGGATGGGTGAATTTCCCCAATGAATTCTAAACCTCATTGTTGAAAAATCATTTCTATGGAGATGAGTTTGAGAGGTAATGGTAAGAGTTTTCTTTTATCTTCAAATATTTGGCACTTGTGACAGAAAGTCACAAGTTTCTAGACATTTACAAAAATGGTGGGCCAGTAAAAAACTTCCCTTAGAATCTTGTCAATATTTGTTTTCCAATATAGGTGTCCTCCATAATCTCCTGCATGAAATTCTTGCATAACCTTGTATTGTGGTAAAACACAACCCCCCCATTTTTTATTTGTTCACTTCAAATAATGGGGACCCTTTCTATAAAAATTTTGGCTAAACACCCTTTAGGATTTTTATTAAGTTGATTATCCTACGCTTTTGTTAATTTTTCATTTTTTAGACTTTCGTTTTTTATTGCTTTGTTAAAATAGATTTTTTATAAACTTTCCATTGATGTTTGTTTTACCTCACTTGATCAACTGGTTTATAAATGGCACTCCCTTGAAGTCTAATCATTTATGTAGCCTGGGTTAAAATGCGTAAAATATACAATATTCCATTTTTGTACTTAAATTAATTCAATAATGCATTTATTTTAAATATTAACCCCTAGTTAGTTATTACTAACATTTTTCATTTTTTTTACTTGTACAGCCAAATCATAAAGCATCTGGATTTCAGTCATTTATTCCAATTTTCTATTTTCAAATAAATTACTAATCTCGAAAACTCAAAATGTCAGTGGTTGTAGTTTATATTTTTTATTTTTTATCAAAGTGGTTGTAGTTTAGATAAGAAAATACATTTTAGATAATTTCATAATTTAATTAAACATCATTAAAATAAAACCAAAATAAAAATTGCTATTTAATATTAAATCTTAAATTAATTATTATATAAAATATAATTAATTAATTATATATATATATATATATATATATATATATATATACATACATTATTGAGCCCATTTAAAACAAGTATGCTTAAGGTGTCATTTCGAAAGGATTATTTAATAAAACACCTTAGTGTAATAATTTGTTCGAACCAGAGGGCTTGCGAGGAGAGTTTCTACGGGCCGATGATGAACCCTAGCCAAGTCGTGGCCGCCTCCCCTGTTCCGGACGCCGCCTGGCCCATGCTCCGCCCTGCAGCAAACGATAATGCGAGATCAATACAGAGAACGCTGCTCTTGAAGTTGCATTCTTCAGCCGCCGCCGTCTCAGCGCCCTCGGCCTCCGTTTTGCTTCGGTCCTCTGCCGTTGACGAGGAAGATCCTGCTCAGCCTAAACTCAAACGGGGGCTTCGATCTCCACCTACGGCAGCGCGGGCTATTACAGCCATCCTTCACGCTAAGCTGCCCAGACCTCAGGACGGCTGCAGCAAGCACAGCCCGAGTTCCCCACGCCTTCACGGAAGATTTGCTCCTGCCATTAGGGTCTCGGTCTGTCAAATAAATGAGGGCTTTTGCCATGAACCAGAGCAGTGGACCTCATCACTCGCATGGTCTCCACTTGGTTCTGGGGCGAACAACCACTCTTAGAAAGGAATTCGCAGCCTCAGATCTGACAGCGATGGGCCAGATCTGATCACCCAGCAGGCAGAGCAAGCCATGCTCTGGCCAGATCCAGAGATCTGTAATCATTTTGACATGGGATCCAGGCCTATATCTGACCCCTTTCAGATTCTTATTTCTCAGCCTTCAGGCAGAACCAGCATGCAATGGGTGAGCCCTTCAGATCTGGTGCAGGAACTCAAACTGCAGCTTGAATGCAGATTGGGGATTCCATCCAGCCTTCTGCGACTTCTCTCTCAAGGTAAACAACTTGAAGACCATCTTCCTCTCTCTGCTTACAGCATTTCCAGGAACAGCGTGGTGGTGGCGAACCTTCGTTTAAGAGGAGGTGCAGGGGGGCAATCTTCCTCTACCCGGCCTTTCTCATACAAGGATGCAGTCCACTCTGAGAACCCCAAACCACCGGAAGCCCCTAAATCTAAGGTCTTCCTGGTTGACAAGATCGAAGAGGTTCCCTTTGTTGAATTCATTCATGAAGACCTGGCTTCCCAGCAACAAGAGTTTGTTGAAAGAGCCATCATTTGCAGATTTAACGGTTTGTGGCCGCGTTCTCAGGATCTCTATGCATGGATACATGCAAACTGGACACATCACTGTAAGATCTTTTTCTGTTCGAAAGGCTATTTCATTGTTTTATTCAAAGACAGTAAGCACTATGAAAAGGCCTTAGAAGAGGGCCCTTGGTTCATGGGAAATGCAGGGTTATTCTTGACTCCTTGGTTCCCAGACTTCGATCCAGCTACTGCAACCATCACCAAGACTCCGGTATGGATTCGGCTTCCAAACTTTCCTGCCCACCTATGGAATACTCGTGTCTTCAGAGTTATAGGAGACACCTTGGGCAGCTTCCTCTGTGGAGACTTATGGCGAGAATCTAAAGGTCTCTACTCATATGCAAGAATATGTGCGGAGTTAGACCTGAGCAAAGGTCTTCCAGAACAAATCAACCTCAAGATAAACGACCTTGTCTGGACCCAGACTCTGGACTACGAGAATACAGCTTTTCGATGCCGCCATTGCCATCAATCTGGGCATTTGCAGAATACATGTCCATCTCGACCGGCAAAAAAGAGAAAAGCCAATGCCTCCAAGCCCAAGCCCAAACGCTGGACTCCCTGCTCTCCTCCTCCAGTGGTGGATCCTGGTTCCTCCAGCTCTGAAGATGAAGACAGCGATGAAGAATTGGAACAGGTCCCATCGCCCGTGGCCCCCGCCACAGATGGTTTGGCGCCTTCCTCTGACTTAGCCATTGCTCAGAAACGTGTCCATTTGTCCTCCTCCTCAGATTCAGAAAAAGAGAGCTTCCCCAAGGAGGGAACCCCGGCGGGGGATCCCAATCTTCAAGTTGCAATCGCCCATCCACCTCAAAATGGTTGGGTTGCAGTCAAAAATCGAAAAGGGAAAAAACCTCGTGTTGAAACCTCTACCCTCGCAGGGTAGTTCACTTTGTTTCTCTCAGCTTCTAGTGTCTTGTTGTAGCTCCTTGTTTGCATAGCTCCTTCTCCGGAACCGAGGTTGATAGGTCTGTCATTTCCGGTTGCCGGTTCTTGCTTCTTTGAGATGTACCCTCTTGTACAATATTTTCACTTAATAGATTTAGTCTTAATTTAGAAAAAAATATATATATATAGATATATAATAAAAAAAATTGTTACATCGCATCGGAGATTTCTTATTACAACATTTTTAACAAAACCCCGATCCAAGGTTTCTTGCGATTGCGAAAAGGCTAAAAGTCAAAGCGCATGGGAGCTTTTATTATAAAAGCTTTATGTTTTAAGTTTCATATGATTTGTTTTTAAGTTTAAACTTTCAATCATACATATAAAAAGGTGCGGTAGGATAGTTGTAATATAAATTGAAATAGTTATTTGATATTTAATATATTAAATTTTAAATTAATTAATATACAAATTATAATTAATTTAAAATTAAACCAATAGTAATTAGTTTATAAATAGTTAATATTTTAGTTAGATTAATATTAATTAATAAATAGTTTATTAAATAATTAATTTAATTTATGATTAACAATTAAATTAGAATTAATTATCAGATAAATAGAGTTTAATTTAAGATTAGAGCTTTTAATTGAAAATTTTTATTTTTAGCCCAGCAACAGAAATTCCAGAATTATGTCAGATTTGACTCATCAACTTTGGAGGCTTATAGATTGAGTTTTACTTGGCCAAATGAGGCCCAGGACGGCTCATTGGAAAAATAAAATCAAGGAGAACATTTCTGAGGAGGTTTCACTAACAGAGTTAGTCATTTATTGAGTCAACAATTAGGCAGAAGATCAAGCTCCGAATTTTTAAAACAAAATCAATTTTCTGAGTTCTATTTTCTGCATTTTCATTTGTACAAGCCTCTTCTGAATGCAAATCCATTCGTCAATGATATCCTTGGCCAATTAAATCATCCCAGACATCAATAGAAAGCTTATATTTTATTTTCAATTATTTAATTAATTGCATTTGATTGGACTTGTTTTAATGCTAGAAATAGCATTTTGATTTTATGGTTGCATCTTAATTTATTTGATTTCTTTTTGCAGAAAAATAGTAGAAAAGATATGGAGAAAAGGATTTCAATCAATGAGAATGCTCGAGCAATTAAATATGGTAATTTTGAGCAAATAAAATTGATTGGGCAGATTTTTCTTCAACAAACTTTCCTCTCAAAAATACCTTTGGAAATATTATAAATGGCAGATTGCATAATGTAATTAGGGGTTGCTCTCCTCTGCAATTCTGAAATTCTAAAAGAACTTTTGTAATAAGGATTTAGAGTTGTAGGTGAGAGAAGTGGAATCTCAGATCTGGAGATTATTGAGGTTTTTCTTTTACATTCTGAATTATGTATAATGAACAGAGTTTGCACTATTGTAACTCTGCTTTTGAAAGCAGAAGCTCAGGCATTGTAAAGGACTATTAGAGACCAGAGCTGGAGAAACGGATTCAATAAATTGGTATTTCGAATACTATTATTTTAATGATGGTTTTATTTTATGATGACAGGAATGTCTCAATTTACTTTCATATTTGTACTTTTTTGTCGGTATGGGTAATTTGTCTCTATTTTTTGTTATTATTTATCTCTGCTCTCATGGGCTGAATTCTGATTTCTGAGTAACTATTTACTCAAAAATTTGTCTCTTAGAACTAATTTATTGAATAGTGATATGTTGCGAACTTCTTCCGCATATTATTATTTAATTATTCAAGTTACTAATTAAATGATCAATATCATTTTGTGAACTTCTTCCTGAGTGTTGTTGATTGTTTGTTTCAGTTAAGAGGTCTCAATAGGATGTGTGCAGTATTCATAATGTCAGTTAATTGAATTACTTTATTAACTTGATATTCATTATAAGCCAGACATATTTAAATCCCAATACTTTAAATGTCTTGCTCTTGGTTGGGTTAGATCTATATCTACCTAATTGAGATAGGATTAAGATAGTTTATTTTGCTTGCATCCAAGAATAAATTTGCATTTATATTAATTTCTACATTATTTTAAGACCTCTTCCCAAAGAGACAAACTTTAGTAGTGGATTGGTTGAGCCCTAAATCAGCTTAAGGATCACTTTCTTCTCTAATCAGCAAGAGAGTTGATCTGATGTCTCTTCTCCATTGGTGAATGAAAGTTACATTTTAAAGTCATTGGAGATTGAGAGAAAGTAACTGGACCTAGTTGAACCAGTGAGAACCACCATTTGAAACGAAAAAAGAGTTGATTTAAAGTCCAGACCAGGTGGTCATCCCCCATGTTGTAGCAATGATTTTCAAGGCTTCAACATTTTGGCGCTAAAAGGAGGGCCTGAAACTTGTTGTCTATTGGAGTCTTTTCAATTTTAACATTTTATTTAAATCACAATGGCTCCTCTTAAACTTCCAATTTGGAGTTGTATCCATGGACGTGCATCTTCCAATACTCTACCCGAAGTGGTAAGACTCTTGTCTCAGGTAAAGTTTAATGGTAAGAGGAATTCTTCTGCTTTTAATCATGTCTTTCAATTTATTCAAAATGTTTCAAATTATAATTTTCAAGGAATCAATGAAGGCATTTTATGCAGAATTTTTACTCTCACGTTGGCGGAAAAAGCCAGAAACTGGTGTAGAACTCTTCCAGTTGCATCAATTCACAGCTGGGATCATTTTGTTACAATTTTCATTTATAAATTTGACTATTATAATTATAAACAGGTATGTGAGGAAACTGAATATCTATGAAGATTTGAAAATGAGTCTGTTAGAGATTTTAATATTCGATTTCATTTGAATTGTTTAAGATTTAAAGTCAAAGATAAACCTATAGAAGAAGAATCACTAGATTGGTTTGAACATATTTGCTCTCTTCCTCCCATTCCAAATCCGTATCAAATTAGTTTAAGCTTTGTTCCATCCCCTTCCAACATAAATGAAAATTCCAATAAGGATGTGAAAATAAATTATGATGAAATGGTCTCACAAAGCTTAGAAAATATTTCTAATAAAATGCAAGAAGATAACAACAGCAATTTTTGAGAAAGCGCAGCCTTGAAATCTGAAAGTTACTCTGCAGTGAATTCAGAAAATCAGATTGCAAATTATTAAGTACAAGTAGCAATCAAAGTAACCAATAACACACAAACTGCTGTACAAATTTCTGAATTCTTTCATGATGGAAAAATGCCAAAATCAGAGCGGCAAAGCAACCTTCTTCAAGAAAGCACGAGTAGACAAAGGAATGATCTACAATCTGAAATTTACAATGAGCATAATGTACAAGAGTTCTCAAACAGAGACATTTTTAATTGCATTATTTCAGATTCACATTTTTCCCTTTATCCTGATATTTTTAATGATGGTAATTTTTTCCCTCTTGGTATTAATGATATTTCAGAAAATAAAGAGGATGATCTAAATGAATTACCAACAAGTTTTTATCAAGATAGAGAAACAATTATTGATCATTCTTTTGCCATTAATGAACATGAGATTTTTATTCCTCCTTGTTTTATGTTGAACAAGATCGAAGGAAATTCCAGAGAATATTGTGAAGTCGTTTATGATAATTACTCTGACATTGAGGATATTGATTTCTATCCTCATGAGAAAATTCAAAAAACATCTGAGAATGAGGAACGTTTCAATTTAGAAATTGTTCCAACCAATCCTCATTCTAGAGCAGAAAATTATCTTCGTGATTTCACTATTTGAAAAAACATTCCAATTTATGATTCATATCATGATCAAACTCTCATTCATACTCATAATCATAATTCTCTTTCTAATTCACAAGTTGGAATTGGCAATTACTCAAATTCCATAATTCTAGTCAATCCTCGTGAAAAATAAATTATTTCAAAGCAATTCCAATTGTGTTGTAACATTAGTTGTACTAATAGTGATTTCATTTTATTTTTTCTTTTTCACTTATTTTGTTTAAATTTAGATTTGTTTTCTAATTTTATTTCTAATATATTTTTTGACACTTTACGCTGACATATTGAACACTTTAATAGTGAACACTCAATTGATGCATTGCCCTATTAGAAAATTAAAGTTTCATATTATAATCATGAACATCAAAAGCTATTAATATTTCAATTTCAATCAATGCTAATGTTTTATCAAAAGTTTCAATCTTCTCAAAGGCAGTGTCAACAAGAGAATTTATTTTTACAATCTGGCCAGCAATCTAATCCAATTAATAATTTTCCATATTATTTGACAGATTTCCATCCATTTTTCATTAGCCTATTTGAAAAGTGTTTGAAAATTTTTCCTTCAAGAAATATTGTTAATAGTTTAACACTTACACATAACACTAACAATTTTTTCCAGGCCTTTGAATTTAAAAGCTCATATCCACAATCTAGCTTTTCATCTCTTCTTTTGAACATTTTCCAATTCTTAATGGAAGCCCATCCAGATTTTTATGATCCAATTGGTATTCCACTGGAAAAGAAATTTCAAAAGAAGGAGATTTTAATTAAGTTGCTAATAATAACTCTAAATTCTACTTACAGATTTATTTTTCTTAGTTCAATTAGATTTGTATTTTTATTACTAACATTTGAACTGAACATATATGCAGGAATTAAAATGAGAATGGTTACACTGGAAATATAACTATACCTAGCCATTTTCCTGCATATGGTTAGAATAAAAGTAGAATTAATGTAGTTAATTTATTTTCAATTGTTCTATAGATATAAATAAAGCAAAGCAATCAGGTCTTCTCATATCATATACATTTTCAATGAAACATTTTTTTCTCATTAGAAACTTTTTTATTCTTGCTTCCCATTTTTAAATCAAAAAATCTCTTGCAGCAATACCTCTACCCATGAATACATTTTTTCCTATTTCGAATAATGTCTTGATATAATTTAATTGAGTATGCACCTGGCACCCATTACCTCAGCCAATTTTCTCCATTTCGAGATGTCCTTATAAGATTTTCTTTTGAAATTAATTTATTAAAGGTTTTGAGGATACAAAGCTTCATGATCTCATTAATCACATGAAGTTTATGTTATTTTCCTCGAAGTTGGTTAAAATAACCTTAAGGGTGTCCATGCTACTGTGTGCACACATTTAAATCTGTAATTATATTCTTTCATAATTAGTGGCTTTATCATATTCTGATCTTTAGTTTATTATTTGATGTTGTAATATGTATCATATTTATTTTACTAAAGACATTATTGAACAGCCGCTATAACAATACCAATTTCAATCAAGATTAATTCAGAATGAACAGAGATAATAATTACTGTTTCAATTCAAAAGGAAGCATATTTTCATTTCTGTTGAATTCTATGAATTTCAAATTCCCTGAACATGAGTAAATGATTTCCCTTAAGTTGATTGCCCACTCTAATTTAGAATAAATAATGAGATGATTTTGAACAAAGTTAGAATTTTGATAAATCAAAGGAAGAATTTGAAGATTCATGAGGTAAAATCTATAGAGAATTTCCTTCCAAATATGCATTTACAATTTCATTTTCATCTATTATTAGTTTCTTTTTTCCTTAGTTTTTTTTTTTATTCTTGTTCTGTTTTATTTGCAGGTTTTCATTTTTTTTTCAAAAATTGAAGTAAGCAGCAAACCCATTTAAAATTTGCAACAGGTTCAGAGAAATTTTATTTGTGATTCATTAGAATTTGAGCATTCTTTAACTTTGCTTTTATTCATTAGAGAACCCAAATGAAATTTAAAACAATATCGCAGGATTCATATCAGAAACATTTCAACTTGATTTTCATATTGTTGATACTACAGTGAATATATATTCACAATATTCCCATCTCGCTCATCTTCGTCAATTATTTCATTCCGATATCACATCATCCATATCACAACCATTTGTATCGTAATATTTCATCGGAAGTAGCTCTTAGCATTTTCTAATAGCAAATTGTTGATGCAAAACCTCCGATGTGTTACCTCACTCATTTTCTCATAAAATGCCATATCACATTTCACATATTAGAGGTTTTCAGTTGAATATACTTCCATTATCTTGAATCATCGATCTCTGATAATCGACTTCATCAATATTGAAATGTCCACAAAATTCTGGACCCGATATGAAATTTAAATTAAGTTTATAAAAATGTCGCTTCCATTCAATCGCAATAATGGTAGGGGCATAATTTTAAAAGTACTGATGTCTCGGATCTGATATGATATTAAAATCTCATAATAAATTTATTGAATCCATTCTTTATCGCATATCGGCGTATCAAAAATATTACATCTTGTACTCAAGTTTGTTGATCGCCAATTTCTTTTGAGGTCCAAAGTCAGTCCCACCTAAGAGCCCCCATCATCCATTGCATCACCGCAATTGCAAAATAATATCGGCATTTCTGACATGATTATTTTCCAATATTCCGATATCCCGATATCGCAATCGCTTCATTACGTTTTTATTGATACTCATATCACAATTCCGAATTTGCAATGTGCAATGTACGATGTGCGATATGCGAAGTACAAAGCATGACATGACCATTCCCCGATCCTCGATATAACATTTCTTCAATATTGTGATCAATCCATCTCATCACATATATTCTCATCGCATGTTCTCATATCGCGAATTTGCCATTGCAACCTCCAATGCAATAGACTCCAACGCATGCCTCTATGCGATTAACATTTAATTGATATATGGCGTATCAGTAAAGGTGAAATTTTGCAGATTGAACTTTAAGCATGGTGAAGAAACATGCAATGTGAATCATCTGATAAGGCATTATGTTGTATGAAATACTTTAAAAGCAATCTTAGGTAACCGCTATGGTACTAAAGCAATTGATGACAAATTTGCAACATATTTAAATCATTTTCATTTCTCATATATTTCAGTTTTAAATATATAATTCCATAATTAATATGAAATTCAAAGACCTCTCTATCCTCACATTTAAATTTCATTATCTTGGCTTTAGTCTCAATTTTGGACAATTTATAAAATCATGGAGTTTATATGAAACTTATAATATTTTGAGAACATTCATCACTGCATATTCTCATTCTCATTTCTGATATATTTGTTTTAATTTCAATTCCCTTGAAAACAAAGCATTCTATTTTCACATTTTACTGCTTGCTTTAGTTTAAATAAAATAAATAATGATTTTGGGTTATAGGATTTTGGTTAGTTTGACTTCTTCATGTTTAATATTAACTAAAAAAAGAAGTCAGTTAGTATTGGAGAAACTAATACCTCTCAACTAAGATCAAATGCAATTATCCAATGGTAAGATCCATGTACCCTCTTTCATTAATTTCCATTTCATTACTTTAGTTTCAGTTTTGTTTTTAAATTTTGTTGATATAAATATGTATTTTGCAACGCTTCATAAAAGCTTTCAATCCTCTGCCAGATCATATTTTGAAGTCTTATACTCTTCTTCTGGTTTTATTTCAAGAAGCAGCGATAATCCTCGTTGAAACAGCTACATTAGGAAGTTTCTGAACCTTTAGTTTGTTTCTTTAAGCATTCATTTTATTAGAAAATGATTAAGATGATGCTTCGAAACAACAAAATTGACATCAGACAGAAATTTTTCATTGTGGCTGAATTTTATCATCACTACTATTTAAAACCCAAAACATTTACAACTCTGTAAGGTATAATTTTTCTGAATCTCGACATAAGAAGGAATGATTACATGATTATTTTCCTTTACTTCATTTTGTTGAGACATTGGTATAAACATTCTTGTCAGAGTTTATCTCTCAAAACTTGGATTTTCCTTTTCACTTTTAAATTTCTTCATTTTTATTTTTGTTTGCTGATTTCTTTTCTCACTTTGGATTAAGAATTCTTTTCCTTTGGTTTTCAGTTTTAATTTTGATGACTCTGCCATGATTTATATGGAAGGCCTTCTTGTTACCTAACAATGGTCAGCATACATAGGGAAAAATTGTTAATATTCACCTATTAGCTTTTTCTTAAAATCTCTTAATAAACTTTGTTTTTTTATTATAAAGGTAGACATACTTAAGGAAGAGATTACCAATTAAGAGAAGTTGACAAAGTCATAAAATCTGAAAAATTTCTTTTTCATCAAAATTGTAATCATTTTGAGATTTCAATACTTTATTAAAATCTTTCAAAATTCTATTATGAGTCAAGAAAAGTTATTTTTAACCAAGTAAAGACACTTTACAGCAAAGCACCTTTAACTCTAAAATTGTCATTCTTAACTCTTAAGGAGTCAATGATTCTCCCTATCCCTAAAAGTCTTATTTTTCTAGAGTGTAATCCAAAAAATATATTTAAACTTAAAAGATAAGAGGTCTCATCATGAGCTTGCTTACCATGATCACAGGGGAAAAATAGGCTGACATTACCAACACTACTAAACAAATCGGGATAATGGCTTATGATTGCAAACAATTATAAGACAATGGGTCTCATCACGAGCCAGCTTATTCAGTCCAATTATAACCAGTGAATGGCATTGTAAACTGTATCGCTACCAAACCAGGACAATAGCTTTTAAGAACTAAAAGAAATAAAAAGAAAATAAACATATATAAATGGATTTATCTCTAGGTCAATAATTCTTAAACAGATGGGATTCTTAATCATTGATGATTAAAAGGTAATTCTGTCGAGACTATAGATGTTTTCTGGCAGTAGTGTCTCTACCTGTGACAAATGAGTATATTTTAAAAGCTAAGCTGTAAAGTGACCTCTTACTTTATCTCTACAACTAATTAAGCACTGATATAGAGTTTTAAAATATTTTAATTTATGAGGAATTTTAAGAAAAATTACAGTGAGATGATTCTTGCTTTTATTTAGATTAATGAACCTAGTCAAGCATTCCAAAAAATAATTTTCTCTTCTTTAATTAGTTTTACTTTGATTTTAGGAAAATCTCATTCATACCAAATAGAGATAATTGGTTCTTCTCCCGTGTGTCGCCATTGTTGTGGTAAAACACAACCCCCTATTTTTTATTTGTTCACTTCAAATAATGGGGACCCTTTCTATAAAATTTTGGCTAAATGCCTTTTAGGATTTTTATTAAGTTGATTATCCTACGCTTTTGTTAATTTTTTATTTTTTAGACTTTCGTTTTTTATTGCTTTGTTAAAATTGATTTTTTATAAGCTTTCCATTGATGTTTGTTTTACCTCACTTGGTCAACTGGTTTATAAATGGCACTCCTTTGAAGTCTAATCATTTATGTAGCCTGGGTTAAAATGCGTAAAATGTACAATATTCCATTTTTGTAATTAAATTAGTTCAATAATGCATTTATTTTAAATATTAACCCCTAGTTAGTTATTACTAACATTTTTCATTTTTTTACTTATACAGCCAAATCATAAAGCATCGGGATTTCAGTCATTTATTCCAATTTTCTATTTTCAAATAAATTACTAATCTCGAAAACTCAAAATGTCAAAGTGGCTGTAGTTTATATTTTTTATTTTTTATCAAAGTGGCTGTAGTTTAGATAAGAAAATACACTTTAGATAATTTCATAATTTAATTAAACATCATTAAAATAAAACCAAAATAAAAATTGATATTTAATATTAAATCTTAAATTAAATTAATTAATTAAATTAAATTAAAATTTAATATAAAATATATATATATATAAAATAATAAAATAAAAATTATTACACCGTATCGAAGTTTCTTATCGCAACATTTTTAACAAAACCCTGATCCAAGGTTTCTTGCGATTGCGAAAAGGCTAAAAGTCAAAGGGCATGGGAGCTTTTATTATAAAAGCTTTATGCTTTAAGTTTCATATGATTTGTTTTTAAATTTAAACTTTCAATCATACGTATATTATTGAACAAGGTTGCCCCCTCTCCCCTGCCCTATTTGGCATTTACATCGACAAGCTCAAAGGTTATTTAGAGGAAGCAGGTTGTACTGGCACGATCTTAGCTGGGATAGTCATCATCCTTCTTCTCTATGCTGACGATATTGTTCTTCTCGCAAGGTGCCCATCTGACCTTGATAAGCAACTTAGGGTTCTTAAGGATTTCTGCTCTACCATGGGTATGACTGTTAATACTAACAAAACAAAAGTTATGATTATCAAATCCAAGAAGGAGACTTACGCTAATTTTAAGTATGACAATAATAACTTGGAGGAAGTGTATTCTTACAAGTACATAAGAATTGATATTCATCACAAGATCAATTGGAACCATAGCATCGTGAAAAGGATTAATGGGGGGTGGAAAGCTTATTTTGGTCTTGAAAATAATTGTAAAACGGCAAACCTCGTAATGTGGGATAAAAAGAAGTTCCTCTTTGAAACTTTAGTCACTCTTGTTATCCTATATGGATGTGAGGTTTGGGGTTGCAGCATCTCTAGAGAATCCTGAAGAAAGATTGAGCAAATCCAGAAGCGTTTTATAATGTATAACCTAAAAATTAAAAGAAATACACCCTATCCTATTCTCCTTATAGAAGTAGGTCTTGCCCCTATCAAGAGCCTAGCTATGATTAGGCTTTTGTTGTACAAGCACAAGCTCAATAACATAGGAGATCATAGACTTCCTAAGCTAGCTTTAAATTCCAGCCAAAACCACCTAAGGCTCAAACAGGGGTGGTATAAAGACACGAGGGCCTGGTTAAACTATTGGGAGATCAACGAGAATGATGCGTTGCAAAACATTAATAACATTAAAAATATTGTTACTTCTAAGTTCAAAGAAAAAATGTGGTGTGAGAAAGATTTAGCGGCTAAAAGAAAATTAAGTTATTATAAGAAGGTCATCAACCCTACCCTAGAAGATCAAAAGTATCTCTCTATTTTAACTAGCTCAAAGAAGAAAATTAATATAGCAAAGATTAGAATGAACTCTCATGAGCTTCATAGTGAAACAGGTCGTTGGGAAATTCCTAAAACACCATGGATGGAAAGGATCTACCATCTCTGTGAGAATAGGAACATCGAGGATGAAAACCACTTCCTCTTAGAGTGTCCCGCGTATAACCACATTAGATCTCAGTTTCATAATCTTTGTCGCAATACTGACCTTCCTAGCCTTTTACAATATCAAAATTATAATGAGCTCGGGAGGCTTCTCTCCAAGCTTTTTGAGCATAGGAATAAAATCTTAAATCAAAATAAATAATTTGTTTCTTTAAGTCCAATAGACCAAATTTTGGTCCCAGTGGACATTAACCATCATCATCATCATCATCATCATAAAAAGTGGAGTGGTAGAATAGTTGTAATATAAATTGAAATAGTAATATTTAATATATTAAATCAATTAATATACAAATTATAATTAATTTAAAATTAAATCAATATTAATTAGTTTATAAATAGTTAATATTTTAGTTAGTTAGATTAATATTAATTAATAAATAGTTTATTAAATAATTAATTTAATTTATGATTAACAGTTAAATTAGAATTAATTATCAGATAATTAGAGTTTAATTTAGGATTAGAGCTTTTAATTAAAATTCTGATTTTTAGCCCATCAACAGAAATTCTAGAATTAAGTCAGATTTGACTCATCAACTTTGGAGGCTCATAGATTGAGTTTTACTTGGTCAAATGAGCCCCAGAACGGCTCATTGGAAAGATAAAATCAATGAGAACATTTATGATGAGGTTTCACTAACAGATTTAGTCATTTATTGGGTCGAAAATCAAGCAAAAGATCAAGCTCCAAATTTTTAAAACAAAATCAAATTTCTTAGTTCTATTTTCTGCATTTTCATTTGTCCAAGCCTCTTCTAAATGCAGATCCATTCATCAATGATATCCTTGGCCAATTAAAGAATCCCAGGCATCAATAGAAAGCTTATATTTTATTTTCAATTATTTAATTAATTGCATTTGATTAGATTTGTTTTAATGCCAGAAATGGCATTTTGATTTTATGGTTGCATCTTAATTTATTTTTATTTATTTTTGTAGAAAAACAGTAGAAGAGATATGGAGAGAAGGATCTCAATCAATGAAAATGCTCCAACAATTAAAGATAGAAATTTTGAGCAAATAAAATTGATTGGGCAGATTTTTCTTCAACAAACTTTCCTCTCAAAAATACCTTTGGAAATATTATAAATGGCAGATTTTAGAATGTAATTAAGGGTTGCTCTCCTCTGCAATTCTGGAATTCTAAAAGAACTTTTGTAATAAGGATTTAGAGTTGTAGGTGAGAGGAGTGGAATCTCAAATCTAGATATTATTAAGGTTTTTCTTTTACATTCTGAGTTATGTATAATGAACAGAGTTTGCACTATTGTAGCTCTGCTTTTGAAAGCAAAAGCTCAGGCATTGTAAAGGACTATTAGAGACCAGAGCTGGAGAAATGGATTCAATAAATTGATATTTCGAATACTATTATTTTAATGCTGGTTCTATTTTATGATGATAGGAATGTCTCAATTTACTTTCATATTTGTACACTTTTGTCGGTATGGGTAATTTGTCTCTATTTTTTGTTATTATTTATCTCTGCTCTCATGGGCTAAATTCTGATTTCTGAGTAACTATTTACTCAGAAATTTCTCTTAGAACGGACTTATTGAATAGTGATATGTTGCGAACTTCTTCCGCATATTATTATTTAATTATTCAAGTTACTGATTAAATGATCAATATCATTTTGTGAACTTCTTCCTGAGTGTTGTTGATTGATTATTTCAGTTAAGAGGTCTCAATAGGATGTGTGCAGTATTCATAATGTCAGTTAATTGAACTACTTCATTAGCTTGATATTCATTATAAGCCAGACATATTTAAATCCCAATACTTTAAATATCTTGCTCTTGGTTGGGTTAGATCTATATCTGCCTAATTGAGATAGGATTAAGATAGTTTCTTTTGCTTGCATCTAAGAATAAGTTTGCATTTAGATTAATTTATACATTCTTTTAAGACCTCTTTCCAAAGAGGCAAACTTTAGTAGTGGATTGGCTGAGCCCTAAATCAGCTTAAAGATCACTTTCTTCCCTGATCAGCAAGAGGGTTGATCTGATGTCTCTTCTCCATTGGTGAATGAAAGTTATATTTTAAAGCCATTGGAGATTGAGAGAAGGTAATTGGACCTAGTTGAACCAGTCGGAACCACCATTCCAAACGGAAAAGGAGCTACTTTAAGATCCACACCAGGTGGTCATCCCCTATGTTGTAGTAATGATTTTCAAGGCTTCAACACCTTGTCAGCTTCATCTTTCAATGAACAATTTAATAGAATTCCACCATTATCTTTCCAAAATAAAGTATTATCCATGATACAATGTTTCATTGATTTCATTTTCAAAAATATAGCTTTAGTTCTTGATAAAGCAGGAGGAGCTTGTAATTTTAGTAAGACAAATATGATATTTGCATACCAAGGTGAACCTGTAAAAGGTTCACTATTCTGTGGAGTCGCCATCTCTTCTTGATCATCTAGGGCACCAATGAAATTTATATCTAAGGCCTGGCAGTTTGATTCAGCCATAATTTTAGCTAAACTTTGGCCTTTGATAAGTTTTGTAGGCTTTATTTCTATGTCATATTCCAAAATAGTGGCAATCCATTTGCCTCTCTTTCCTTCAGGCCCATCCTGTGTTAGAATGTCCTTTACTACTGAATATGGAACATAAGCAATGATGTGTGGATACAAGATGTACACTCTGAAATATGTAATAGCTTTCACTAAAGTAAGTGCTTGTTTTTCCATTATGTTATACTTTAGTGTAGCATCTCTCAAAGATTTGCTAAAAAATGCAATAGTTTTCTCATAACCTTGATCATTCTTTTGCAACAACACTGCTGCAATAGTATGTTCTGAAACAAAAGAAAAAATTATAAAGTCTTTGTGGAAGTCAGGACTTATGAGGACTGGAGTTTTGGTGAGGGCTTCTTTGATTGCCTCAAAAGACTATTTAGCCTCTACTGTCCACTTAAGTGATGAATCTTTCTTTAACATGTCATTTAGTTCTCTAATTAATTCTACTAAGTTTGAAATGAATCTCCTAAGAAAATTTATTTTGCCTAAGAATGACTGTAATTCTTTGATGTTTCTAGGATGAGTGATGGTCAGGATTGCCTCTATTCTAGCTGGATCTATTCTAATTCCATCTTTGGATATTATGTGTCCCAAGAGTTTACCTTCTTCTAGACCAAAGAGTATCTTTTTGGGATTTAAGGAAATACCAATTCTTCTGCATTTAATGAAAACTCTTCTTAGGTGATCTAGATGTTTGTTATCTGATTTAGAAAAGATAATGATGTCATCTTGGTAAACAACTAGAAAGTCATGGATTTCTTTAGCAAAGGCTATGTCCATAACTCTCTGGAATGTTTCTCCTGCATTCATTAATCCAAAAGACATCTTCAAATACATGAAAGTACCTCAAGGACTAGTACATGCAATCTTTGCTTGGTTCTCTGGTTGAACTAAGATTTGGTTGTATTTAGAAAATCCATCAAGCAACGAAATTTTGGATGAGCCTACTACCCTCTGAAGAATGTGGTCCATTTTTGGGAGAGGACAGTTGTCTTTTAATGAAACTTTGTTCAAGTTTCTGAAATCAACACAAAGTCTGATTTCTCATGTTTTCTTTCTAGTAGTGACTAAGTTAGAGACCCAATCTAAATATCTAATGGGTGCTATGATCTGTGCATCATACATCATTTTTACTTCATTTTCAATGAGTGGTATAAGAACTGAATTAATTCTCCTAAGCTTCTGTTTAAAGGGTTTATGATCTTTTTTTATAGGTATTTTATGTTGAATTATGCTGGTATCATATGACTTAAGGTATTCATAACTCCAAGCAAAGACATCTTAAAATCTTTAAATAGATTTATGTATTTCAGTTTTTCATCTGGAGGTAATGCTTTGGATATTTTGATAAGCTTGGGTTTTTCTTCAGTTCCTATGTTACATTCTTTTTATGTCTACTCTCAAAGGCTCCATTTTTGGTTTCCTAGCTACATCATTTGAATCAAACAAATCTTCTAATGGGACTAATCCCTTGGGAAAAAAATTATCTTTAAGGTTTAAAATTTCAGGATCATCGTTCATTATTTCTTCTATTTCAACCTTTTCTAAGTTATCTATGTCTATTTTAGTAAACTTAGTGGTTTTATTCAGATCTAAAGCATTTAAATCTATTTCACTATCTATGTTATTGTCTTCTGTACAATCAGTATATATATTACAGTTTTAAAACTCTACTTCAGCATTCATGAAATCATAAATCTAAGAATCTTGTGAAAAAATCTACCAATATTTTAAATTGTCAAGTATAATAGGCCTATGTCTCACTTCTGCAGTGTACTAGTGGTTGCACTGAAAAGGCAATTTGCAGATACTAGTAAAAGTGGCCAGACTATGAGCTTGCATATTCTGTTTCCTAGGAATGGCAGCAAAGTCAATTTCAAGAAGGTCCTTAATTAAATCTAGGACAGTCTCTCTATATTGGCTAAGTCTTGGATTATTCACAGAGCATTCACCTTTGATTTGTTTTATAATCAATTTTGAGTCTCCCATGATAGAAACTCTCTTGGCTCACAGTTTTCTAACTATTTGTAGTCCTAGGATTAGAGATTCATATTCTACCATGTTGTTTGTGCATTTAAATTTTAATCTAAAGGCATGACCTTCAAAATGATTGTTTTCCATGTTGTGAATCCAAACTCCAGCACCTGCTCCTAATCTATTCACAGAGCCATCAAAATCTAAATGCCATAGAGATTCATGAAAAAAAAATTCACTATCAAGTGCTTTGTATTTTTCTTCTACAACTGTAATTTCATTTTTGTCATTGTCTGAATTGTACAAAATAAAAGAGTCCATATGAGAATGTATGGAGTATATAGGGAAATTTTGTGGTTTTTCTGCACTACTCACCATGTATTTCATCAAGGTCTCTTTGTAGAGTTTTCTTTGTTGACCAAAAATAGAGATGGTGGCATACGACATGTCTAACTATAAAGATCCCTGCAATTTTTCTCCCTATGAGCAAGATAATAGCATTCCATACTTGGGTGGGGTATCAGCTTCTACTATGTCCATCACAATACTCTTTGTTGGGCACTCGATTAGAGTCACACACAAATCTTTAGTCAGGCCAAGGCATTTGACTTGGCTGGAATCAAAGGAAAACAGGTCCTTGTATGGTCTGGTGATATCTAAATTTAATCTCTCCATGATTGCTTTTGGCATTAAGTTATGGGATGCCCCTGAGTCTAGCATAGCATTATGTAAAATTTTATAATTATCATGAACATTCAAACTAATGTAGAGAGGAGGAATACCCCCTTGCTGATGTGTACCATTTACTTCTAGACCAAACAATAACTCAGGTTGATCATCATTCAAGTTTACAGTGTCCTCTCCTTCACCTATATTTATGTTTTAGTGATTTGTTCTCTATATGATTCATTTTTCACTAGCTCAGTCAAAGCAACTGATATTTTCAATTTTTCTATCTCAGTCTTAATGTTGAATGGCAATTGAGTTTTGCTTGATTAGATGAGATCTTCCTTAGCAAATGTGGTCTATGTATTTTTATCTTCTTTTTCAGTACTAGGCAATTCAGTTTGTGTCTCAACTGTTTTGTTTTGAATTATCTTAATTGGAATGGTCTAAGTAACAGTTTCAGTGTGAGTTTCAGATGAAGTTATATCTACAATTTTTGGGTTGGAAGTCTCTTGAGTTCCCCGAGGGAGAATTTGTAGAACTTTGGTCACAGGAGCTTCTGTTATCTTTTTCGTTTGGGTTTGGATTGATTTCTTAGTGGGATTTTCAGTATTCTTTTTCCTTGTAAGGTTGTATTGTTTGTGAACCTCATATATAGCAATTCATAGCCTTGTTTGAAGTCAAAATGTTCTCCAGATTCTAATTGTAATTGTTGCAGCATGTACAATTCCTGTTCTTCATGAGTAATAAAAACAGCATCTTCATTTTTAATCCCTAATAGGTTTATCTAGGTTTCATTCTCTCCTTCATGGTTTTGTGAACCCTCGGCATAGTTTTCCTAGAAGGGTGGTCTAATTTGTTGATCTGGTATTGCATTTTTTCCATTGTTATGATTTTTCCTAAAGTTGGGGTTTCTTATTGGGGATGGTTGTTGATTTTCCCACTGAGTTTTTCTTTCCATGTTTTCTAATATATCCATTATCCTTTCTACACTCTTAGCTAAACTATCTATTTTACCATCTGAAGTAGAAGTTTCCTCTTTAATGACAACTCTTTTCTCATTTCTCATCCTAGCTTTCTTAGCTAATAGATTGGCTTCTACACTAACAGCATTACTTTGCATTTGTTCTAATGTTTCAAGATTTATTTCCCTTAATTGGTATGACATGTCAGTGTCAAAACCATTAGGGAATTTGATCAATGCTAGGTCTGGTGGAGGTTTAATATTAGCAGGGATTGCATTGTAGATGCTATTGAACCTAGTACAATAATCCTGAACTGATTCATTAGGAGCTCTTCTAATGTTATCATATTCAGATAGTATTTGCAGAGGGTTTTTCTTTCTTTCCCATCTATCAATAAACAATCTATGAAAAGTAGTTAAATCTGCAATATGATTAGTAGGTAAAACTTTGAACCATTTCCTAATATCTTTTGTTAATGTTTGGGCAAAAAACCTCATTTGTACATCAGACTCATCAATTTCATGCAATTAAAAATAGTCAGTCATTTTATTCACATGTTGTTGGGTAGTATACTGACCATTAGCATCAAAAAGAAATATTTTTCTTTGATAATCTTGGGCCATGGCATGTAGTTGTGCTAGTAAGACCAAAGGTGCATATGTGTCTACCATGGTTGAGATTTTGGTTTGACTAGGTGGCAAAGTGGTGGTGCTTGAAGAAGGACTTGAGATGGATGGAGATGAACTTGAGGTGTTTGGTTGGATAGAGATCTAAGGTATGAATGGTTTAGGGGAATGAACTGTGGTGGATATTATAGGTGAGGTGGTGGTAAATGAATCTATATTTACAGTATTTGAAGATTCTGTAGAAAGTTCAGAGGCAGCAGCAGTGAGGGAAGCTAATTCAACTGATTGTTGAAGATAGGCATCATCTATATGGCTTATCAAGGTTGACGTTAAAGCTTCTAGTTTATCAAAAGTATTCAAAACAGGTTGATCTAAATCGGGATGTATAGGCACATTTTTTTACTCAATGAATTGAATGAAATTAGGGTCTATTACAGTTTCATGAATTGAATTTCTGATTTGGTTCTAAACAAAGAAAGCTCAAATGACAAATCAAACTAGATATCCTTTAAACTTGATAATTCTTTGGGGAGTGAGTTTGCTTTAACTAACTGACTACTACTTCCTTGAATTTCTACCTTTTTTTATTTCCTTAAAATTCTGTCAGGGTCATCAACTATTGTAGCAGGGTTTGGATCTGGATTTGCCGTGGTATAGTGAGTCTTTTTGGGAGCCAAAATTTTAATTTTTTAATTGTTTTTATGGAACTTTTTAACAACTCAAAAATGACCTTAAGGGGCAAAATATGAATTTTAAGGTTTCCTTAAAGTTTTATTACACTGACGATCGAGTTCCCCAGTACGGTCGCCAATATGTTATCACTCCAAAATTTCTCTAGAGTTTTTAGGAAAGAAATGATAGAGGTAACCAAAATCCTACTTTGGAGATTAACATCTAGCCTTCCTAATGCTCAGAGAGGGCTCTCTCTTTATGATTTAACTTTGTTTAGTTAATTGATTTTAGGCTAGTTATGTTTGTACTTGGGTTTTGATTTTGATTTGGTGGTAGGATTACTTACTTAGATGGATAGAGGGATGTCTTTTACCATTGGGCTATGGGGTCAAATGTCAAGCAAACAAGATTGGATCAAGTTCTAAAAATAGTGTCTACAGGGCAAGGTAGCTGAGTTATTTCAAATCTTAAGGCTAGGATAGTGAAGTGGTTTTCAATCGGATCAAGGGAGCAATTAAGGTTTCCTTAGACGGGATTATGAAAGAAGTGAACGAGGTCAACCGGGATGGGAGAGCAATTAAGGATTCTTAGATCCAGATATCATAAGAAAACTTAGAAATGATTAACTGTTCAAGACAAAGTGTACTTAAACAAATTCTAAAATAAATTTCCAGTTAATTCATTCACTTTAAATAACATATAAGTTTGTGAGAAACATAAGAAAATAACAAATTTGACAAAGAAAATACTTCATTGTAATAGCTCAACACATGAATCTTGTAATGCAATCTCTTTATTACTCAGTCCAATCTGCTGACTTGAGAAATTAGTACAATAACCCTCAGGTTTCTGATCAATACAACTCTACAAATGTCTAGTAATCCAACCTCAATACTTCGAATTATGAAGTATTTATAAAAAAATAGTTTAAAAAATATCCCAAACTATCTTGGGAATTAATCTAGGAGAAAGAAATATCTTCATGCAAGAAGATAGAGACAGATGTTCAACTGTTGTACGTTGTCCCTGTTTATTTGGTTGTGTTGTCTTTATGTTCTAATATTTTGCTCTTTATTCTCTGCCTAGTTGTTGGTCTTCACGCTGACTGTTCTTTTTACTTTGCCTTTTCTCAACTGGTACACTTTACCTAATACTCTTTCACCTGGTTGATTTGTCATTTTCCTTTCACTTTTCTTTTTTCACTTTTACTGTGCATTTTTACAGCAATTCATTTAACTTCTCCCACATATCTGCGTCTGGTAATTTGATATTTACCATTTTCCTGTAAATCTCATATGCTTATGTATACTTAGCAAAAGTGGGTCTGTTCAAAAAAAGGTGTTTTACCTCATGCTGGAGGTAAAACAGGTTCTCAGATGTCTGATAAAGCACCTTTCTAGTAGGCATCCCCTTCATAGAAGAAGTATTTACCTGATCCTTTGCCACCTCCCTTATCCTTCTATTGTAGTCTTCCTGTGGCATCAATTTGTCATTTATCACCAAGGGATTTGGCAGACCTTTCTGCCTCAAAACATCAAACTTTACCATGAACCTTTCTATAGCCAGTTGCATGGTTTGGCATTTGTCTTCAAGATTCATCATCAAATTCCTCTTGGTGAGCACCTTTTCTACTTCTAGCAAGGTGCCAGTCCTATCAAGTATGTCCAGTTCCTGCAACTCATATTTGTTTTTAGAGTTGAGAAAATGGATTATTCTAGTGGTTTCTTCTGGCATGTCTCCCAGTTCTTCCTTAACTCTCTGAATGGATTCTGTAGCCTCTCGGACTAAGTCACTTTGTTCAAAGATGACAGAGTCAATGATATTGGCCCATAACTATTCTTTGGCTTGGCCAAGTGGCTCCTTTAATGTAAATTCCTTCTCCAAGCTCTTCATCCTTTCAGTCAACCTGGTTGACTTCTAAACTTCCTCCTTGTGCATAATCTGGGCAAGCTTATTATCATTCTCTAGACTTGTTATCTTTTCCTTAAGCTTGTTTATCTCTATGGTCTGAATGGACATGTCTTCCATTGCCTTGACCAATTTACTTTCCTCGTCACCGGGCTGAGTTGCTACTGCTGTCGAACCTATTGTTGATGTAGATGTTGTTGCAGCTGGGAGTGTTGTAGCTAGTGGAGCTGTAGGAGCCAATGAAGCTGCCAAGGTGGATGGTACTATTGTAGTGACTATTGGAATGATAGTGGCAATGGCAGTCTCAAGGCTGGCTTGCTTCAGTTGTATCAAGCTGTCCAACTCCTTCTCCATCTCTTTCAACTGATCATTTAGTTGGAGAACAAGGTCCATCATTTCCTCCTCATGAGTTTGGCTTTCTAAGACCTCTTTTGTCTGTGGGTACTCTGAATGAGGCAGTTTCAGTGGCTTTCTGAGAGCAGGAATATCCTCATTCTTTTTCTTTATCAACTTCTCTACATCCGTGACATCATTGGGATCATGTCCAAGCTCAATCACCAAGTCTTCCAGTAACTTGAATCTACTGTCCTTGGCCTGTGAGGAGGCATTTTCCAGCTTGTACTGTGCAGTGATATTGTCCAATGAACTTTGAATTTTGTGTGCAGTCATAGCCTTACTTTTCATGGTGGAATAGATTATCTCACTAGCCTGTTTGCGAAACTCAATTTGGTCAATGGGGTGGACATCCCTAGCCAAAAGCTCAAAATCTATTTTCTTATAGTCTGTTGATGATTTTGGCTGCTAAACTATATGTTGCATGAATGTAATCTACGTTTTCCCTGTCTTGACATCAACCTATTTTGATTTGTAGGTCTCTACTTGAAGTATTGGGCATAAGTCTCAGCCTTCAATTTCTCATTCCTCAACTTAATTTCCTTGTATCTATCTTTTATATCCTTCTCTTTATCCACGGGCCTGGTGAATGAAGAGACCTCAACGCTGAGATGTCTCTCAATAAGCTGGGTATTTGAGGTAGAGGGTTGGTGTGTTTCTCCTGAAGCTGATGGGCCTTTGCTTCTTCCCACCATTGTGTCAGTGTAAGTGATTTCCACTGAGTTAATGGTGTCGTCCTATTCAGTTATAGGATTAAGCTTGGGCCTCTTCCTATAACTGATCTCAAATTTTTCATCTGTGGTTTCCATGCCTGAACTAGAACCTTCTTCCCTGGTTCTCTTTTCATTTTTGTCTTCATTTTCTGGAGTCTGTAAAAGAGGAGGAATATTCATTAGTTCTCCTAGGTTTGGAATCTACAGAAAGGAACTAGTGTCAATCTGATTCTCCACATCAATTAATGCATTCTCCACATCAACTACATATTGTCCATGTCTATTAAAGTGTTTTCCAACCATTCAGACTCATTGTCAAATCTCTCAATGTCTAGCCTAGGATGATGTATGAAAGGGCCCAAGTTGACTTTGAGACTTAGTTTATTTATGACTCCATGAGGGTCATAGTGCCACATAAAATTGTCCTTAAATTTCATCTTCTGTATAATATTATCTGCCTCTGGTTCGGCTTCCCTATTATTACAAATAAAGGGGCCCAATTAGTTTTTCATTTTGAATTGAGTTCTCTTCTTGGCTACAAGGAAGTTAACTTCATCAAATTTTATTATCTGCCTAAAGTACTCTAATGTAAATAACCTCATGGGGAGGTATTTGGGCAGTTTGTAGGGAGCCCATTGGCATACATATATCCTTATCTCTGTGTGGTGCTGGTATAAATACCAGTCTCCAACTTTACTATTCTTCGCCAACTCTAAAACCCTTTTAATTTCTTGACTGATCCTGGGCTGATAGCTACTGGTTAGCATGTTTACAACAGGATGCATAAATGAATCAATGAGATCTTTGTAGGAAAAAACAGTGGAGTATTGTTGGATCACTGGTTTCCAATAGATGACTGGTCTTGGATTGCCTTTGGTGTCCAACTTCTGGATGTTGATTGGAAACTTATCTGACTAATAGTAGAGGAACATATGAAACAAAACTAAAGAGTACTTGAAAGCTCTCTCATTTGGTAGTCTAATGAATTGTTCATGCATTCTATCTGCTATGAACTGAGCATAGTTATACATTATAGCAAGAGGCTTGTCTAGGCAAAAGATAGAGAGGAAAGTTAGGACAACCTCATCCACATGCTCATCTGTGGTGTATCCTAAAATGCAAGAGAGAATAATAATAATTTGTTTGCCTCTCTCAAAAAAATGGTGGCAGCATAAGGAGGACTATCTGTTGGAGTGTGAGACTCTTTAATGATGAAAGTTTGAATAATCTGAGCTTTCTTGGGTATGTCTAGCTTGGTGTAGAGATCAAGCAAGCCTTCAATTGAAAGTGGGGTCTCATTTTGGCTTGGCTGGATTTGCAGCATTTGGTTAATGGATTCTGCTGTAATGGTGAACAAAACTTGCTGGTCAGGGGTGACAATGGCTCTTTGGTTGGGAATGTAGCAAGCTTGGTAGAAGTGGATGATTTCTGGGAATGGGTGTACCTGTGGGAAATAATACTTGGGAAAATTGGACTCCCAAAGGTGAATTTCATCGTTCTAGTTTAAGAACTTGTCGTTACTCCAGCAGTGGAGTTTTAGTAGGTAGGCAGGGGAAGCAGTGTCCTTAATTTGAAAGTCTCAGTCTGCTAAGGCAAGGTGATCAATGTCCAAGTGAGGGGTTTGTAGAGGTCTTATGTCCAAAGAGGTTTGGGAAGCCATTATTGGGATTACTAAATTGAATTAGGCTTTCAGTGGTTTCAGAAGTGAGTTTTAGAAGCTCTAGAATCTATGGGAGGGTAATCATAGTCTGTAAAAGGGTTTGGGATGTACAAATAAGTTTTTCTTCAATTTCAAGAATGTTTCTTAATTAATTCAGTTAATTAACCACTTAATTATAGCTATGCATTTTCAAATTCAAGGGTCGTTCTGGTTTTTTCCAAGAATACCTAGAAATTGGCGATTTGGCGTGCAAATGGGGTTATGTAGTAACTACAGAAGGTACTGAGGCTTCAACTGTCATTTGGATGCTTCAATTGGGTATCCACAGCATCTTCAGGTAGCAAAAGGTGGTCAATTTGGTCGCACAGAGGTTCAGGGTGTCGCAAACGGCTTAGCAGAGGTTTACAGTGAAAATGCAACAAAAGAGCAAATTGGGGATTTTTCGGCCTTTTAACCGATAACGATCACATTTTGGCGTGAAAATTATAAAATGAATAGTGGGCAGTTTTCGGTTTAGGCGGGGAGGTGGTTTTGTGCGCCATCACACCACTTTTGGATGGCGGGCGGTATTTTTTGTGAGGATGTGATGTAACATGGTGTTGCCACGTAGCCAAAGAGCGCTCAACCAAAACCGCGAATCTCGCATGCTTTCGAGCCGTTAACGGTCGGACAGTGAATCTACGCGATATGGTTATAGACCGTTGGATCTAGGGGCAAAAGATTGGAGGGATATCGCATAGTTGAGTTGCACAGATGAAGTCGAGGTAGTGGTCGGAGGGGCCCAGGGTTTAATTACAAAGAAATGTAATTAATTAGTGCATAATGTCGGGTTTTTTAATATAATCAGTGGGTAATACGGTGGGACCATGGGTTATGTGGCAGGGTTTTTTAACTACACTAGGGTTGGTGGGTTAAAAGGGTATTGGGGAAATATAAAGTGGGGGACGTTAATTAGATAATGCGGGGGCATAGCAAAAACTTAGGATAAAGGGTTTTTGAGGGGGGAAAGGGAAATTAACAAGGGGGAAAGTGATATTTGTAAATGGGGAATGGGTTTCACACTAGGGAAAAGGGTTTTGGGAAGGGGAATGATTTTTTGAAGGGTAATATATAGGGGAATGTGTGAAACCAAGGGGTAAAGGTCAAAATGAGGGGAAAAGGGTATTTAAAAGTAATGAAGGGATAATGGGGGAAATTAGAAAATAAGTATGTGGGGGTGTAGTGAAATGAGGGGAAATTAGTAAACAAACTTGGTGAATATCCTTTCTTTCTCACAATTCCTCCTACACATGAAACATAGGATTAAGCATGATAAATGTGCTTTTGACTTAGTAACCTTGTGCATTTGCCACATTTCTTCTACCTACCCTTTATTTACCCTAACATTTTTTCTTCATTTTAATGGGTGCATTTGAGCTTGCTGACCCTTTATTTCCTTTTCTTTTGATAAGCAAACTATCTAATTCTAACCTTATAACTTCCAAAGGCTCAGATAAATTGATGAGCTCATTCTTATTCTCTACCTAACTACTGATCTACCAAGGTTAAATAGTTTGGCTAGATCTTTATTCTCTATCTATCAACATGAAATTTAAAGCATGAATGAGTCAAGATTAAGCTATTTGACCTTCATGTATTGTGGCATTTCTGACAAGATGCCACAATTTTATTTTACAAAGTAAAGCAAAAGGAGTGGCATTTGAATTTGCACATTTTCATGATCTATTTTTCTTTCTTTTTGGGGTTCATATTTTTCACTTTTTTGACCTTTTTTCTTTCTTTTTTCCTTTGATTATTCTTTTAGGACATACCCTCTTTAGATTTTTTTAATTTTTAATATGGAAATCTTTTGCAAAAAGAAAAAGTATGTACAATATTACAAGACTAACCATAGCCAATTCAAAATTATGAATCCTTTTATTATAGGACCCTAACACGCCTAACAGATAGTGTCAAAATTTTTGTAACATGTACACCATTTCTAGTCCTTCGTGCTCTGTACTCAAGTAGTTCTTCTCCACCTTTGGTAATTTCCTACTCGCAAATGCTATAGGATGATCAGCGTCTCCTTCACCTGGTTGGCTCAGCACCACACCTAACGCAATAAGGATGTGTCCACATGAACATGAAATTCCTTTTTCCAATCCAGGAACACCAGAATGGGCATGGTAACCATTTTCTCCTTCAAAATGTCGAAACTGCTTTGGAAATCTTTGTCCCAGTAGAATGTTGTGTCCTTCTTCAACAGCCTCTCCATTGGTGCAGTTATTTGTGTGTATGCCTTGATAAACTTCCTATAATACCCTGTATGGCCCAACATTGCACGCAATTGTTTTACTTTCTTTGGGGCCTCCAATTAACAATGCTAGCTATTTTGGCAGGGTCTACCATCAATCCCTACTTGCAAACCACATGACCTAGCAATATTCCATAAGGTACACAGAAGATGCACCTTTTCAGTTTAAGAAAAATATGATGTCTTCGACAGTATCCAGCATGAGGCGCGGACTAGCAACATGGTGCTTTATTAACCCAAATACACTCTAGTCATCAAAGTAGAATTCTAATAATTTGTGGATAAATTCCTTAAAATCCGCAATTACTACTCTTAAAAATATCGCAAGCACATTCTTCAACCCAAAAGGCATTATCATATATTGAAAACAACCCCATTCCATTTCGAAGGTGGTCTTACTTAAATTCCCCAACGCGATCTTGATCTGATGGTACCCCAAGAACCCATCAGTGAACGAATAGGCTTCCTACCCTCCAACATTCTCCAATACCTCATTTGTAAATGGCATAGGGAATGGGTCATGGACGCACGAATCATTCAACTTCCTCAAGTCTACACATATCTGAATTTCATCTTGCTACTTCTTTTCTTGGACTACCATGGGACTTACCAAGTTTGATCCCTCCACAGGTTCAATGATCCCTGCTTCCAGCATCTTATCCAACTCTTTGCGCACCTTTTCCTTATACTTGGGATTTAATTGGTAGGGGCACTTCTTTACAAGCTTCACGTCTGGCTTCAAAGTAATCTTCATAATGCCCAATTCCCCTACTATCCCCTTTAGATTAGAAAACTTGGTGGGAAACAAGTCCTGAAATCACGCAACAGCTCTGCGACCTTATCAACTATATCTTCATCCCAATATTCACCTATCTTAGCAAATTTCGGTTACGCGTCTAATCGAATATTTACCTGCATAGTCTTTAAAGGCTCTGATACGTTAGGGATTGTTGCTTTGTGTCTCTCGACCGCGCTGTCCTTCAGACTTAGGAATATTGATGTTGCTAGGGTTGTCTTTGCCTTCTTCTGTAGTTACATTATAACATTCCAGTGCATGGCATTGCTGGGTATTCCAATATGGTTGAACCCATCCTACTGGTTCCTTGGGTATTTTAACAATCACATCTTTGATTTCTTGGAGCACCTCATCAATACACTCAAATCCATCTTCAAATTTGAATGTAAATAGGAAACTTTCCTTCACGATATCCCATTCAATTGTCCCATGTCACAACTCAGTTTCCAGATACTAATTCATTGGAATGGTATCCAAAGTGTGACAAAGATGTGAACCCATTCCGGTTGTGGTTCCTCTCCCCATGCCTTAGTTCATCATTCCAAAAGTTTGCGCAGATCATCCTTCCCGGTGTATTTATCCATCATACGGGTATTAACATACCCAAACCTCAGCTTCATCATTCGCCTGTACTCCTTCCAATCAGCGAAGTTTTCCTTATGCGTACCCCACCAATGAGCAGCTGTAGCCCAAAGTACCAAATCTAGCACTTGGAATCGATGCTCTTCTAGCACATCCCTTTCAAATTTGTCCAAAAATAAATTAACATCTTCTAACCCATAATAATAAGGTAAATTTCATACCTCAGTGGATATGCATCAAAGCGATTTTGTCAACATATTATAGCACAATGAGGAAACTTCATGTTATCAATTCTACCAATGATCAAGCTCTTCATCAGAATCTGAAGTGCAAGAACTATCCCTATCCCATGAAACTCTTCCATTCGATGTAGGATTGATCCAGTCCTCATCGTACGTAATGATCTTATAAACCTTATCAAGATCTTCCTCTTCTTCATAGTCACGGATCGGTTCCTATATCACTCACCTTCAGTTGGATCCAATGGAACAATAACTCAGAGCTCCTTTCTTTCGAACGTCATTCTTCTTTTCCTAATATTATTAATCACATCCATATCAAAGGCCCAATCAATGCCTAGTAGCTTAGGGCAAGGGTTACTATCATCAACTATCTCGATCACTTCAAAGTCAGCTAGGGAGCTTGCTCCTTCAATATCTACAATGACCCCATACAAGCACCCCATATGAATGATATTTTTCTAGTTTTCTATATGTAGCTAGATAGGAGACCATTGTAGCACAGGCCTCCCCATTCTTTCCCATGTTTGCTTTGGCAGAACATTCACATTAGATTCCATATCGAGAATTATCTGGTCCATATCATACTCCCCAATTTTCACAGTTAGTCTCATCTCATGACCTATTCGCTTCTTACTTTTTCCCACTTTGTGTACTACGTGTTGTTCTGGAGGAGTTTTAATCATACCTGTGTAGTTATCAAAAAATTCATGTAGCCCTTCTACCACCCTTCTATCCTGTAGAAGCTTCATACAAGTCATCAAAAATGTTGCTAACAATGCAAGGTCTACATCTTGTGCGTTATTTTTTCCTCCAGGCTTCTCCTGACTTCCTAAGGTATAAGCTTCTGTGAAGCTCTTTTTAGCTTCCATAAAATTTTCCTTTGCATGGCTCAAGTTGAATCCAACTTCCTTATCAGCAGCCTTGTGTACCCATCCTTCAGCCTCTAGTTGCTTTCCCTTATCTTCTCCAGTGGCTATGTCGCTTCATGTCATGAAATTAATGCTAGGCTCCTCTTCACGAGGCTCCGCTCTCATCATTTCGATATTCTACATAGGTGCTTGAGCTTTATTTTCCTGCATCTTCACTATTAGTATGGGGCAATCTTCTCTAACATGGTCAAACTGCTGGCAATACTGATAGGAGGGGTGCATCGGATTCTGACAGTCACATGCAAAATGACCTACCTCTCCACAATTGTAACAAATAACATGTCCGCGACCCCTTCCAACTCCTACTAATCCTCCTCTTCCTCTGCCCTGGAATCCTCCACTCACCGCACCCGCGCCCTGATCCTGAGGCCAATTTTCTGCCTGCATCCTAGGGTAGGGGTCCGCTCCATCATCAGTTCATAGCCCCGGTAATTGTGCTCATCATGCCCAACTGATTTACAGAAATTGCAGAACAATTGTTGCGTAGTTTGCACAAACTTTTGCAAGAGATGACAGTTATTAGACATGTGTTTCCCAGAGATTTGACAGATAACGCACCATAAGGCTACTCTTGTACTCGTCTTAGCGGTGTTTTCTGGCTTCAGGGGGATAGGACCTCCCCCAATAAGGTAATTCTGATAGATTGGACAGTGGTCCTTATCATGACCATGGCCTTTACACTTCAAGCATCAAAATTTCGTGCGCACCTCAGGCTGGACTTCCTTTCCCTTCTTAAGACTTTTTAACTCCATGTGCAGGATGGTTAGTTGTGACTGAATCTATCGTACCCCCAAATTCGTATCCTACACAAGTGAAGCCTCCAATCTCATGGCAATCTCCAAGGCTTTAGCTTACGTCCCTATTTTCTATCCTCACAGTGGTAATCTCAGGTGAGGTAGGAGCGAAGCAATGTACCAGTCTCTATATTGATCATCTGTGATTATCATGTTAGCCTGCTGAATCAGACACTTCAGTCTTTGATCAAAGTCCCATGTAGACTCGTTCACCCTTTTCTAAATCTCTTTAAAAAAAATTAGTGACTAGGCTTATGATTTGGGTTTCTTAAACTCATTGTTCAGCACTTGTTGGGTTTCTAGCATAGTTGCGTTGGGTTTACCTGAGAAAAACTTGATATACCAACTCAGCGCTCTATCCTAAAACATTGTGACTAGTTACGATTTCTTCATGTCGTCATCAGTAATTTGTTGTTCCTTCCATACAGCATCTACAACGAACCAAAATTTCACAGGGTCTTCAGTCCCCAAACCTTTAAATATAGGCATCTTCATCGCGTTTTCCATGTTAAATGATGGAGGTGTAGGTGGAGGCAAAGTTGTAGGTGTGTGGGATGGAGGTGGAGGTGGAGGTGGATTTGATGGATGAGGTATCCCTATGAAACCTTGGCTTACGATCTGCAGCGCGCTTTGCGAGGTCCTCAAAATATTACCTCGTCGTCACTATTAGATGATCCTAATAGAGGATTATATTCAGATCCTAAATCAACATTCCTTGTTAATGCTCTCGCACTTTGCGTAGTCCTAAACATCAATTTAAAGGCATAACATACTTTTCACACAATAACATCTTAATCTAAGTCTTCAGCGATTTCAGGTACTTACCTCTCGATCCCTTGAAAAACTTTTGCTCTGCTTCATTATAACTGGTGGGCGTATTGATCACTAACTCAGTAATGAATCCTCCCATAATACTATCAATCCAGTGATCGACATCTTGTGTGATTTTGTTTTATGAAGCCCCCACACGCTTCACTAGTTCTGGGGTCCACACAATAACGCCATCAAGCTTCCACGTACCCTCACTATCCACCAATTTGGACAGCTACTCGTGTAATTTGGAGGGGAAAGAGAAGAGGAATATCTCATGTTTGTTTGTGAATAGTTATTTATTCAGCCACTCTTCCTTTGACAGGTGTGGATTCCTATTTTCCTGAGCTATAAACGCGTGAAGTTTCCAATCTATCTACTTTTCGATTTCTTTCTTAGTGTGGAACCACTTATCAAACATTCCTTAGATATATCTTGGGTCTTGGCAATAGAACCATTTGTTGGCTTGATGGGCCCTAACCCAAGTTCAAAGTTAGTTGCGCCAACCAACAAAACCCTAAATTGTTGACCCTTTCAGCAACAACCCGCGTAGCACAGGCTGCAATCTCACCTAAAGCAGTATTGGGGGATGACAGAACCACATTTCTACATCTATAGGTCTGTGTGATGGGTTCCTACGGCTTCTAGGGCTTAGTTCTATCTTCGCGAACCCTAACCCTTCCGGTACAGATAATTATAGTAATTCACATAAACAACATTTATACCTTCACAAAGGTCTTTAAACATTCATAACATCAATAAATCATATTGATGTACTACTCTTGCGCATAAGATAAGCATTTATTCACATAATTTCATATACAGAGCGAAAATACAGAAACTGCAAAAGTAAATATAGATACACATATGCACAATTTATGGATCAAAATTGTCTTTATTAGATGTATTCTTTCAAGTACATACTCTTTTTCCCTGCGCACTCAGCTGTAAGGGCTCGTGCACTCAGCCTGCGGACTTACCAAGGTCTCCATGCACTCAATTGTAGGAGCCTTCCCCTTTGCCTAAGTACAGGAAATAGACCTTCCTGCCTTATCTTACTTGCCCAAACAATGATCTTCTATCTATCTGTTACTTCCTAGACTCGCTATGACCCTTTTATATATATCCTTTGCTTTTACAGTACCATGGTGCGAGGACCATGGGCGGGTCTCAAAACTTCTTATCTCCTAAAAACCTAAGGGACTAAAGCCCCTTTGACTCTTATTACCTTCATGCTCTTCTTCCACAAATCGTAGAGACTTTACAATTATACAAAAAGTAAGTACCAAAACTTGACCCCAGGGGTACCTATCCTAACAACTCCAAATCGAGCGATAACATGGTCAAAGAATAAGAGAGTTGCAGTAGTCTCAGTGTTATAGAACGTTGGCATGACTTCAGCCCATTTGGTAAAATAGTCGACAACCACAATAATATACTTATGGTTATTAGGATATGGGGGACGACACTCCATAAAGTCAATAGCCCATTTACAGAAAGGATCGGCTGTGATGACGGGATGGATGGGAGAAAGTGTAGCTCATGCCTTAGGGGAAAATAACTGGAAATTGGGAAAGTGTTTCACTGCTTTAATACAATCACTAAAGGGAGAAGGCCAAAAGTAACTGGCATGCATGATTTTTTGGGAAGTGGCCACCCCTAAGAGGTGACCACCACAAGCACCACCATGGATTGAGCACATGCTCAGCTTCAGCATGTGTGAGACAACGACGAAGGACAGTATCGACACCATGACGATAAAGATCATCACCGATGAGGAGGTAGCGAGGGGATTGATGTCAAATACATCGTCAATCATCATGAGTTAGCTGGGGGTGAATTTTGTGTTCACAGATAGGTAAGGATGTCACCATACCAAGGACCATTTGAGGTAATCGCAAACAAGTGTTCATTTGGGAGATCACCATTTACCAGCAGATCAGGCATACTAATGGGAAATTCATAAATGAGTTTAGCAATGACTAAGCCTTTATTACTCTTGGGTGTGACAAATTTAAGATTGAATTATTGAAGGATAACGATTCAACAAGTGTACTTCCCATCAATGATCCATATACTTAACAGGAAATCCATGGGGTTGGAATTGGACACAACTTTAGTGGTATGCATAAGGATATAATGACGAAGCTTTTTAATAGAGAACACAATAGCCAGTACCACTTTTCTTTGTGGGAATACGACACGAGGGGGGGTCGTTAAGGTTCTTACTGACATAATATATGACATGCTAATTTCCTATAGAATCTTCTTATATGAGGACTCTAGCAACCGAATAGGTGGATGCATAGATGTACAAGATGAAATCCCTCTCAAAGTTAGGTAGACTAATCAAGGACGCAAAATTTAGAGAAAATTTGAGGGCATCAAAATACTGTTGAGCTTGGTCATCCCAAACAAATGGAATGGTAGATCAAAGGAGTCTAAGAAACCCATCAGCCGTGGTGGCATAATCAAGAACAAACCAATAAATAAAGTTAGCTTTGCCTTGGAGGCTTTGTAACTGGAGAATCATACGAGGAGAAAGAAGTTCAAGAATGGTTTTGGACTTTGAGAGGGTCAAGAGTGATACCATCTTTGGACACAATGAAGCCCAAAATTCGGTCGGCAAGAATGCAAAAGACAAACTTAAGGGGGTTGAGGTGAATGTTATACTTGCGACATCAAAGAAACGTGGTACACAAATCATGGAGGTGTTGCAACCGAAGTTTGGAACGAGCAATGAGATTGTCTAGATATGCAAGGATAATATGAGCCAAGTCATGAAAACAGTAGTACATGGCATGTTGAAAAGTGGCACCAGCATTCTTTAAACTGAAAGGCATGAACTTGTAAGCGAAATTTACCCACAAACTAGTGAAAGAGGTTTTAAGATAATCAGAATAAGAGATACGTATCTAGTTATATCTGAGAATCCATCCATAAAGGATAGAACCTCATGCCCTGCACACTCATCAATGACCTAGTCGATGAAGGGTGTGGGAAAGTTGTCTTCGGGACAAGATTTTTTTAGATCGCGGAAGTTTGTGCAGGCACGAATGGTGCCTTTTTCTTAAGAACGGGAATGGGATTGGACACCCATGTGGTGTATTCAATGGGATAGATGAAACAAGCCTACTTGAGCTTTTCTATTTCATCTTTGATAGCTTCATGTTTGGAAGGATGGATAGGCCTTTGCTTTTGGTAGACACGGATGGCATTAGCCCAAGTGTCGAATTGCTTCTCAACAATGGAAGGATCAAGTCCAGGCATATCAAAATAAGACTAGGCAAAAACATCACGAAATTCTTTGAATAACTTGTTGTAAGCATCAATTTCTCCCAGGGTGTATTGTTCCCCCAAGATGATATTCTCTTCAATCCCTAGTTTATTCAAAATGTTTATTTTTATGGTAGGAGAAATAACCATATTCCCTTCTTCAAAATCATCTGGTGAGGGAATCGAGTTTCTAAACTAATCGACTTCACCATGAATGAAGTCTTTGGAATCCACAACATATTGGTCATGGGTTTGTTGTGGAAGGAAGTATGTACGATAGTGCATATCATCCCAAGGATAATCAGGGGTGGTCATGGATTCCATGATGTCTTCGTCAGAATGAAAGATGGGAGGAATGAAGGAATAGAGACCAGATGATGAAGAAGAGCTACCTGAAGCATCTTCGTGAGAGACAAAGTTCACATATACATCGTCAAGGTTGGGATAAATATGGCTAGTAGATGGAATATCTACCGATGTTGATACCATGGTTTTCATCAAAGAAGGTTCAATTGAATCCTAATAGGAGACATCAAGGTACTTCCAATGCATCGATCTCATGGATACGATAGGTAGAGAATGGTAATGGTAATATCCTTCATCTCGACATCAGGGGTAGGGATCACAATGGGTGGCTGAGAGAACTCTTGTTACGGTGTAGGAGTGGGACCAAAATCCACAAGTAGAGGAGAGATGGACTCACTACCCTCTAATTCGCAGAGCAATTGAATTATATCACGAAAATCTTCGAGATAGGGACAGTGATAAGAATAATCGCCATAATTATCACACAAAGAAAATGGGTGATTTGTGTGTAATTATATGTTCTTCTTAGCTGACTCATGTAAGGTGACATCGACCTCAGGAATGTTAGAATCAGGGAATGTATCAGAAACCACATTCTTGACATGAGCGAGTTCAGGACAATTATTGTTGGCATGACCAAAAATATCACATAAAGCACATGGAGGAATAGGCTTTGGTGTCTTAGGAGGAGCTGGAGTTGTTGGTGGTGCCTTGTATTTGGATCCCTTTTTCTGGGCTTTCCCCCCTCACTAGATGCTTTTGAAACAGGAGTAGGTTCATGTTGAGGTTGTTGTGGAACTAAAGCAAAGGTAGGAGTAGGAACATAAAGTTGGACCGGGGTCAAAGCAGTGTAAGTTTTCAGTTGATTGGGGGGAGTATTTATGGGAAGATCGATGTACTAGACTAGCATCCCCAAGGTAATTTTAGGAAAACTCAATGTAGCCATAACAGGTGTAGAATAAACTCTAGGGGGGGGGGGGTAAAAACGGTATTTGACCATAAGGGTAATGGCTTTGAGGAATTTCTTCAAGATGGTTGAGACCTAGGGGAATGGTTCTAGGAGGAAATGGATTAGGAGAGTTACCAAAAGAAGGAAAATGTCCTCCAATAGTAGTACCAGAAGGTTGGGTTGAGTTGGGAACAACAAGTCTTGGAGGTGTTGGTTGTTGTGAAGGCATTCTAGATCATTTGTGGGTGGCCCATGATGCTTGAAGCAACACTGGATGATCTAAGTTCAGAAGGGGTAGGTAGTTGACCATAATAAGAACCAACCAAAGTGGATTCTTTGTACTCTTAGAGAGACATTGGTGAGGGATGAGACAATGTTATTGTCAGTCACGGATGAGATGTTGGACTGAGGTGAAGTCCGAGATTTGGGATCATAGTAGGTCAATTAATCAACTATGATAATCCTTCCACTGTGAGTAAATCACATCTTACATTGAACCATAGAAGCAACAACTAACATAGCATAGGTGTAATTATGACCCAAAAGGATGTTATAGTCTAAGGGAGTATCGATGACTTCAATGTCAATAGAGAGTATTTTCGACAACTGTGATTGGACAATTGCTATATAAGCCAAGGGGTTGTGAGGGATGACCGTCCCAATCACAGAGAATGATGGTGTATAGGGACAATTATGGGGAACCAAGTCGCTTCCAAACACTGGCATCCATCACATAGCTATAGGTGACTTCGTCTATGATACACCACTGAACAGTCGCATTTCTAATGGAGACTAGTATTTGAAATGCAACGGATGAAGGTAGGGGAGTATTTTCTAACTTGTCAACATGAAAGACAATCATATGATCATCTTGGGGATCCACAGCACCCAAATCAGAGAGTATAGCTTTTTGTTGGGATGGGCACATCTGGAGGACTTCCAGCATTGACATAGCAGCATGAGACTACGCCAAGTCATCTACTATACTATAGGTATGGGAGGCTTTAACAGAAGCAATGCTTCGATGTAATGGACCTTTGGGGATCTTGGGAATAACCTTGAACTTTGGTTGATGGATCTATAATGTACCATTGGATGATGATAGAGGCTCAGTGAAAACTTTGGATTGGGACTCAGTCATTGACTTAGCGGGTGGCTTATCGTATTAGCGCACTCGAGTCTGAAGGTTGACTTGCTCGATATTGACCTCATTATAATTCATCATAAGAATCTGATAATCATGGTGACCATATGTTAGAGCTAGCTAAACTACCTGACCTAGTGTAGGTTGGGTAGCAATATATCCTTGGTGAGGAAAAGGATTGGTAAGCATTGTTGGTTGAGATGAAGTAGGAGGGGGAGGAGGAGCGATGGGCTACAGTCCTCAAGAAGTAGCTACTTGAGCTTCCCATACTTGATGCATCTGAGGTAAAAGGGTACACTCATCTGTATAATTACCATATATGCCGCAACAGGCACAAGGTTTGTTCATGCGAAGACCCTTGTTTTTCTTGGGTTGTCTGCCCTGTTGCTGGGTTGCGGGATTAGGCTAAGGACTCTAAGGTGCATTAGGTGGAGGACCCTGATTGACTTGATTACCTTGAACTTGATTAATCTAATTACCCTTCCCCTTTTTCCTTTCTTGGGTTTAGGGGGATTGGTTCCTCTCTGCTAAGCATACACTTGACCTTGTGGAGGTGGTGGTTACTGAGGTAGGGGGGGGCAGGCATTGGGGGCTAGGGCGTTGGTGCTAGAGGGACCGGAACATTAGGTGGTGCATACAGATAGTAAGGACAAGGGGAAACATTTAGATAAACAGGTGGTACAACAACCAGCCCTGGTCTCTATTAATGCGGATGGGGATATGCATATGGCATGTTGGGACCTAGATAAGAGTTGTCATGTGGAGGATTGGGGGAGGGATAAATGTAAGAGGAACTGGTACTTCCCTGAGGTGGACCATAACTCATTGGAGGTGGAGCATATGTTTGAGGGCGTGAAATAGTTGCAACTATGCCATCTGCAGTATGAAATGCCCTCAGTGCATTAGTAGCACTAGGCCGAGGCAGATCGAGGATGACAGTGTAAACATAACCTCACTGGGCATAGATCGGATCAAATTTTAAGGTGAGTTGGAGCGCATCTTCCTCAGATTGGGGGAAGCGTGATGCAACATCTTTAGCAATGGGGACCAAAATCGATATAAGGAACTAATCCATATAGACGCAGTCTTTGAATTCAAAATCTCTACATACGCTCTTCCTTCTACGCCATTCCTGAAGATGGTCGGATAGGCCAGTGGTAGAAGTTTTACAGAAAGAAGTCAATAGTTTGGTACCATTGTCATAACAGAGAGGTAACTATAAATATACAACAAAATATTTGGCAAGAGTCATGAAAGTGGAATGAGTGGCTCTGGGTTGATCGACATACTACTTAGTAGTAGCTCAAGTAAGCGTGTGTTGGAACAGATGAAGACGGATGGAGTCTTCAATAATGGAATTTGATGAACACCACATGTGGAATGAGCGAACGTGATTAGTGGGATATTGTCTAGGATTACCTTCAAACTTTGGGATGTCTAAATGGAGTTTAGTAGGAATATCTGGCCAAGTGGGATCATGGAGAAGAGCATCATTGATGAGCTGGCTAAAATCGGGGAGACTCAAACCAGCCATAAAAGGAAGCAATGGAGGAGGAGATACCACCCTTGTGGGGGTTCCGTTGGTGGGGTTACCCTAGTTGGTACCTGGGTTACCACCCTGGTTTCCCACACCCACATTGGTGTTTGACATGGTGGTAGTACGAGGTTGATAAGATGTGGAATTAAAGGAGGAATTAGAAGAATTAGTAGAACTGGAATCAGAATGATGAATTGATGAAGGATTGGGAGGATGTACTCTAACTCAATGGGGAGGAGAAATATGTCCTAACAAGAACTGGGGGTGAAGACCTCAAAGTATTCATGAAAAATGCCAAGGGGGTGCAATGATGTCAATATAATAATGACTCTAAGGACTAAAGGGTGATGATAGGAATAAAAGAGCAACAAATAACAATCAAACACCTAATGCAATGGTTCCAAGTGTAAACTAAATATATTAATTATGTTACTCTAGCCTATAGGTGGTCTAAATCCTCAAACAATTCTATATCTCCTATTTCAAATGGCCTTCCAAAGAAATTCTTACTTGGCAGAATATTTGTTGGACATTGGATAAACCAACACTCCTCATGTGTTTCATGACATGGACTAACTGCATCTCATGGATCCTTATCTCTGGACATGTGATCATTGACTAATACATGCAGGTTTTGGTCTAACAGAAATCGTGATTCCCAACAAGTGGTATCGGAGCATAGGTCATGATTTCGATACACACCCGGCTCTCATTGGTGGGGAGATTATTGGACATTAGATAAACCAACGCTTCCCATGTGTTTCGCGACATGGACTAACTGCCTCTCATGGATCCTTATATCTAGTGATGCAATCATTGACTAATACCTATAGTTTTTGGTCAAACGAAAATTGTGATTCCCAACAATCTCATTCTCGCAAGAAGAGTTGTCTAGAGAAAGGTGGGGTAGAGAACCAATTGCTTCCCACATCCAGTCCTATAGGGTGTTTTCCTAAGATTGGTCACTACGGTTACCATCTTCCCACGAGGGTGGCTGATTATATATCTTCTTGTTATTTAACAAACACACGAGATTCCCTGCCAGGGGCTGGGTAGCCCCGAGGAGAAACGCTCGCAAGATGACCTAGCCTAACCCCCTCTGAATCAGGTTTCTGACACACTTCGGCTTTAGACCATGGGATGGTGAAGTATTTTAAGCTCCCTAATATTTCAACTTCTATGTCTCAATGAAAGCGATTGATGGGTGTTATTGGAAGCCTATCCCACCAATCCTACACCTACACTACAAAGATTGTTTGGCCCTGGTGCCCAAGTGGGCTTAATCTATGTGTGTTGATTTATTAAGTTGTAGTGTTTCAAGTCTTTTCTTGGTGGTGTTAACCAAGCTCACATTTGCTTAGGGTGTGAGTGTGTGAAAATAATGTGTCAAGTCGATGAGTTAATTGATCATGTTTGAATATGCCATGCGCTACTGAAAATAAAGTGTTGAAATAATGTAAATAAATCTGAAATGACAGAAAATAAACAGCTAATAAAGCACACAAAATCCCACCCACAAAGGTTATCAAGTAGCTAAGCACGAGAGGGAAAACAAGCTACTCAAAGACAAATAGAAATTCCTAAAATACCTAATGTCAAAGGGGTTGAGATTTAGAAGCACTAATCTGTTGTAAATGATGTAGACAAACAGCAAAAGTCAGAGGTGAAAATTGTTGCAAAGGACAAGTATGAAGCTCCAAAACCTAGGATTCTCAAGGGAATCCTAAGGGAGAAAAGGTAAAATAAACCTATCCAAAAGTGTTGAAAAGTAATGGATCAAACTCTGAAAATCAGTGGCTGAAAATGTTGAAACCCTAGACTCCTCACTCAACCAATCTCTTCCTAACAATGTGGAGGTGTACTCTAAAATCTAGGAGGCTTTTTCCTTCCTCAAAGAGAAAAACTAAGTGAATCTAGGCCTAGGGGAGACTGAAAATAGAGGTGAAGTACCCTACCCAGTCTGCAGACAGCACTCTCGGAAATTCTAAAAAAAAAAATAAAAAAAAATCCAGAAAAATACCAAAACACAGGTACTGACCTGGAACAATGGAAAACATAGTTTCTGGGCCAAATAGTGTGCTCTGGAATGTAGATCAGAGACTGAAAAGTGCATTTTTCTATTGGGACTCTCTGTCGACAGATCTCACACAGATTTTGTCGTCTCTTGCTCGGCTAGTACCTATGACCTGCGGAAAGAACCAGAAAACCACTAGAATCCAAAAATTTGACAAAAAAGGAAATAATACTATAAATAGAAATTGAGAGGCTAAAAATAGCTATATAAAACCTTGAAATTTACTGAAACTTCAGTCACCCAAGAACGTTGTTATTACACTAGTGGAGTCACCATTTGTTAGTGTGAAATTTCTTGGAAGGTGTACCAAAAACACTTCACTTAAGTCACTAGGTGACAAGTGACCCTAAAAACAATTTGTGGCTGCTTACGAATCATATCTGTAATAAAAAGTGGAAAACCCTACAACAAAAATAACATATACGATGCAAAATAGCAAACAGCAATATAGATATCCAATGCAATAACCCAAATGGAAATACTTTAAGGCTAATAAATCCGTTTATTGATAACACCTAGTGAATGAGATCTACGAAAGGGTCTGCAAACCCCCTTTTGTGGGATGGGTTCTTTGATGTCCTTGATGCTTCAATAATCAATATTTTCTCTCAATGTGTTAAAAACCCAAAACAAAGTGGAGAACTCAAATGGGAGCTCAAAATAAAAGAGATGATAATGGTGATGGTGATAATGATCATGGTGAAAAATGAATGGAAAACCCTCCTATTTATAACAAAATATTGAGTTAATATCAAAAATGGAGAATAATAAAATAATATTGACCAAATCAAGATCTAACCGCTAGGAAGACTTTATTATATTTATTGAAGAGGGAAAAGATATTTAAAATGGTTAAATATCTTTATTTAGAAATAATTAACAATAAAATGATTTATTTATTATTTCGCGAAGGTTAAGAATGGTGTGAAATTAAAATAATTATTAAATAGTGATTTAAAAATTATTCCAATAATGGAAATAAGGAATAATAAATAAATAGTGATTTATTTAATTATTCCTAGTGGATTTAGTCAAATGTGACAAGGAATAATTATTTAAATAATTATTCCTAGAGAAAATTAAATAAATAATTATTTATCTAGTTATTCTCATGGGTTTTTCTATTTTAATCAGAAAATAATTTAATAAAAGTGGTTTACTATATTTTTTTTCCACATTGAAAGTGATTTTACTATTGTAAAATTAATCCTACATGGTGTATATCAATCCACCTAGTTAGAAATGGCTATGTGATCATTTTTTGGTGATAACAGATGTCAAGGAAATCTTTCAAATCACAGCCTTCTAACCAAGAAGAATTTTAACTTCCATAAGATGAACCATGAATGGTATTTGTCCCATGTCCTCCTCCCTTTGATGTTTTGTATAAAAACCAATATTTGAATCGGAAGATCAATTCACTGACAAAGAACTCATCTTTATTTCACATCTCTATCCTGATGATGATTCGTCTGATCTTATCAATAAACCATCTTCAAATCCTGATATCCCTCTCGTCAACCTTGCACCCTTTAATCAAGGAGAACCCTTGGATGACCACAACCCCAGTGATTTTCTTCTCTCTGAATTATATGGTAATGTTCATTCAAGTAAGTTGGAACAACCTTTATTCCTACATGAAGATATAGATTTGCAATATTTTCAAAAGGAGTCTGATACGATTATCGAATATTTTCTTTCAGGTATATCTCCTTTCGATCAAGAAGATGGCATCCTTATCATTGAAGAATTTTGTACTAGTCTTGAACATATATTTTGTTGGATTTCAAGATTTAAATGTTCAACTGGTTGTTGATTAGCTGTTGACTACATTGTCTCAAAAGTCAGATTCAAGTCAGGTGAGTAGGGCACTTCAACTAAGGCTAATGGTTATGTCAGGTCATTGTCACCATGGAAGTATTTTCCATATCGGTTAGTTTTTTATGTTCCTGCACAACTTTTTCATTGATGTCAACAAACGGGATGATGATGCCTTCCTGAGGGATGCCTCTTTTATTCACTTAAAATTTTTTAACCCTCAAGGAAGGATATTTCATTTGATTATTGAACTTCCACCTCTTCATTTAATATCAAGAAAATATCAAATCTGTAATGTCGAAATAGAGAAGAATATTAATGAATATTTTCCATCATTCATCCAAGAATCCTACATGCATGTCAGATTAAATCATTGTCAACCTAAGAATATCATATATGACATGGATCTATCTTTCTGTAATTTTAATTTTATATATTTCCCAGAAGGTTGCTTCCATCATCCCTTTGCATATTTATTAGAAGAGTCTTTTCAATCTGGGCCCATGTCTTGTGGCTTGTATTTGCATATGCTTTTTCGAGTCATGTATGGTTATAAATCCAATTATTATTGTTGTTGTGGAGTCCCCATGTGGTAGAGAAGTTAAGTGTAATACACCATTGTGTTTTCACTTTTTGTTTTCACATGTTATTGCAAATGCTTGCATGGTTTATTTTGTTCATTGCACTACTTTTTGTTGAGGTTTTGCATGATCACACCTTATGGTTTAAAAGTTAGGAGAAGTTTCTATGGTTGCACTATAAGTTTCACTTGACATGATCCGACCTTCTATTTTTTAGTTTATGCCAGGTTAGGTTGCATTTAGTTAGATGCATTGCACCATCCTTTTATTTTTTGTGCTACAATTTTATTTCTTCCATTTCATCAAGCCTTGAATAAGTCTGTTCTAAGCTTCGAGATGGATTGGCTAATATTTTGCGAAAGGAAAATTGAATCAGCTTGCATCTATTGCCTTATTTGTCTCCATCTTCCTTGATTTGGTTCACATCTTTCACGTTAGTGATTTTTTGATATAAAATATGATCCTTCAATTAGGAAACTATAAGAAAACCATGAAACCTGCATCTATTTAGCTTTCTCATTCACACACTCAGTCCTGTTAAGAATGGTGTGTTCCTACTTATCTATTTGAGTAGAATAAGATAAGGGGGCAATTTTAGCTACTAAAGCATCAGAGGTCTAAACCCTGTCTCTGAGGGAACAACATCTCCTGCTCCCAATAAGTCAAGATCCCTCTTTCACCCATTGAAAAATAATAAGTGCCTATGCACATTCCTATGGAATAAAAGAAAAATATAAAAGGGTGAAAGAAGAGAAAGGCTTCCTATGCAGGGCGGTGAAGCAAGCGACTTTGTCGGGGTACTATATAATCTCACTGTAAATGAATCAACGTTTGTGTTCCTGAAGTGACTCTATCAAGGTATTGTCCAAGCCTGCTAGTAACAGAGTAATGCCAGAGATGTAAAACTCAAACTCTGAATTTTTTATTTCACTGTAATATATTACCCTTACTTATGTCAACAGGATATTGATGTGACTTGTTTAATATTTTTGTTACAAGGAGTAGTGGATTTAGGAAGGCTATATCTTTAACCAGGAAGAGTGGAGAGATGAAGGAAACTCATTGATCAAATAAATACTTCCTAGAGAATGATACTTTTCTCTTATAATAAAACCATTCCAGAGAAGTTGGGGTTCTCCCAATGTGTTCCCAATGTTGTCGCTACGACAATGACCCTCTAAAAATTTTTCCTATGCCACTTTGGATTCTATGCTAACTATCGTTTCAATCCCCCATGTGTCTTCATGTGGTTTGATTTTTTATTTGAGTGTTTTCTCCTAGTGTCGCATCCTCCTAAGTCAATTTTTCTCAAGCATCATCACTTAACCATTAGAAGTATTTGAGTTAGTAAGTTGTGGTTAGGTGAACTCACGGTGTTTCTTGACTTAGAAACTTTCCTTCTAGCTATACATGCACTCCAAAAAGCACACAAAAGCAAAAAGGGCAAGAAAAAGGAAAGAAAATCTCTCACAAAAGCAAAAGTGCACTTTGAGTTAACGAATTATTGCACTTTCTTGAGCGCACTCTCTTTGTGCAATGAAATTGCGCTCTACTAGGGCACACTCCTTCAGTCTAATAAAGTGCAACCAACCTGGGTGCACTCCTTTGTGACAAAGATTTTTGCCCTATCCAGTTGCATGCATGATCCAACTTGTTGCATGAGGGCGTACTCCTAGAAAATAGGAACCACTTTAACTCCTTCATAACAGATCCGTTCATCTGATGATAAGTGGAACTCATGCATGAGTTATTTTTTCATTTTGAGCACTTTAAATAAATTCATCTAATCATTCCTTCCTCATCATTTCATCTAAGCGCATAGCTGGAAATCATCAAGCCCTTCATCAACCAGTGCAGCAAGTTTGGATGCTCAAATCTTTACTTATTTTTATCATTTCATTATAAAACCTTACTTTATTTGTTTTCAGTTTCTTTTTTTTTAGTTTGTTTGGTGGCATTTATCTGGATATTCATCTTGCAAGTGTTCATTTACTGGCGCATGTAAGAAACCTTTTACATTCCTAAAACTATTCTTCTTCCACCATGCATGCGACAACAGCTTATATAGCCTTTCAGATCATTCCTCTCTTATATCAGCATCGAATTCTACTTGTTGTACTTGTTCCTGGGCTCTTTTTAGGTAGAGCACACTCCCTGAGCTCGAAGATACTTTAGTCTTGACAATTGCACCTTTTTCAACCCAGTTTTCCCCCTAGGCGCATGGGTGCATCATGAAGGCACGAAGATTTTCCCTTCAACCCTTCGGAGTGCTACAGTGTGCCCTCTTTGCCTTAGGGTGCATGGGCACATCATGAAGGCACAAAGCCTCATTATTCATCCCTTCAACATGATACAGTGTGCCCTCCTTTTTCTTGAATGCATAGGTGCACTTTGAAGACCCTAAGCTCCCTTTTCCACATTATTCGTCAATTCGGAGTGCAACAGTGTTCCCTCCTTGTCTCTTAGGGTGCATGGGCACATAGGGAAGACCTAAAGCCATATTTTCTCATTCCTTTGACCCTTCAGGGTGTTATAGTGTGCCCTGGCTTATTTTTTCCTCTTTCTTGAGCTCATTAGCGCATTATGAAGCCCTGAATGACCATGCATGTCTCTTTATGCTTCGAGAGTGCACCCTCCAAGTTTTCATGTGTATTTTTTCTTGCATGCAAGCTATTTTTTGATGTCGTTCATAGTTTTTTATTTTCTATCATTCTTGGTGACTCTTTGAATGTGATTTATAAATATTATTGCATAGCTAGTTATTTTAAGTTGATCTTGTCACTATGAGTGTGATTCCACAAACAAGTGTTTGTGTTACAAGTGTTACTACTGTATCATCATCTGTTGGAGATATGTCGCCACACAAAGTAGCCTCTAAAGAAGTTTCAGGAGCAAGAACTAATGAGCCACTTGAATTTATAAAGTCGAATATTCCTATATATGTGGAAGCACAATGTTTTATTGACAAGACGACAGAGGTTACCTGGAGAAATATCTACAACACGTTCATGTAGGATACATTTCCTGAGGACTTAAAATATGTGCATGCATATATAAACATCAAGAAGTACAGGATACATAGGATCACGTGCAAATACCCAGTCATTCCATGCGTTGAAGCTATAGAATGGATAATTACACATATGGATGACTCACACCTTGTGCTATGTAGTGAAAGTGGCAGACACCTCGCCACCTATTATGGTGAGGATACGAAAATTTATTATAATATGCTCAAGCCCAATGAATATTCAAACGATTTATTTTACACAAAATGGACTAACCTCAACATGACCAATGTTATCAAGCAATGGTGTCGAAAACCCACCAAGTTTCGTCATCGACTAACAATAGTTTACCCAACAAAGATATTAAGAGATGTATATGAGTATTTGATAGCTATGTATTATTGGATGTTTGGGCACAAGAACTTTGAGTTATTCCAAGAAAAATGGATATATACGCTCAATTTGGTGGTGAACCATGGAAAATATTTTAATTGGGCAGATATATTATCATTTGAGTTGTAGCAGTAGGTGGGACAAGTAAAAGCATCTTTGCAAGCAAATCAAGCTCCATAATTTTACATGTCTTCATATCTCTTGGATAGTGTATGTGCACAATATGCATTCTCGAAGCAGTATTGGAACTGGACTCCTAAAGAGAAGTTCCTACTTTATATCCAATGCAATGTGTTATAAGAAGGAGGATTCAGAGGCGCATATGCATACGAACACTTCTTTGCATCCATCTTTCGCTTGATATTCAAGACTGATCCACCATATATGATAGATCAAGTGAAGGAGTCTCTTTAGGATCTTTCGCATTGGTTTTCATCTCTCGATGGAACTTACATCATATGGCTTCAAACATCAAACATTCCCTCATCTTATGCCGCAATATGTGACAAATAAGGTGGTCATGCAGGAGGTGGAAAATCAGCTAGACAAGGGACTGTCAGGAACCCTTCATAGGAGGAAGAAAGCCCCTTGGCCCAAATTTCCATTAAATATTGGATTATATGAATTAAAGAGTCACAGGACATTGGCAACTGAAACTGAAGAGCTAATCCGCCTACACTTCGCCACCTTCATATGATCCTAGGTGAATTGTCAAACGGCATTGAGAAAGGATAGGTCATAATACAAGGTATTCATCAATATGTCGACCAAAGGATAAAAATATAAAGAACTAGTACAATGTCATAATGAAGACATGTCCAACCATGAAAACAAGTTCACCTCACGATACACCAGCTCAGGACTTGCAGGAGTAGGAATAGGAGGAGGAAGAAACAACACCTCAAGTAAAGAAATTATCTCCCAGGAAAAGGATCAAGTACTCATCAAGCGAGAGCAACAGAAAAAGGAAAATTGATCCTTTAAACACAGGAGCTACACAAATAGAACTATAGAGGAGAGAAGGAGAAGAAGAAGGAGGAGAATATGAGGAGAGCAGGAACTAGGATGAGTTTCTTAAGAAGCAACTAGCAGAAGAAGAAGAAGAAGAAAGGAGACAGATAGAGGAAGAACAACGGAGGCAGTCTCAGGAGCAGGAAGCAATGCAGAGGTTGGAAGAAGAACAGTTGACTCATGAACTGGAGGAGAAGAAGTATGAGGAAGAAGACACCATCTGTCCCATGGATGATGAACCCAATGCTCTAGGTGAAAACCCACTCATAGGAAGATATCTTCCATTCAGAGAGATGGGGATTACACCTCCACCAGTAGATAGAGTCATAGGTGTTTAGAGCGTAATGTTTGATCAACCAAAGAAGATGATCATGCAGAAAAGTCATAGGTACTTTCCTAATGATCCTCAGAACCCAGTCTCAGTAGTGAAAGAAAAGTTGTTCACCTCCAACACTAGAGGAAATCTAAGGGTGGTTATGGCAGCAAATGTTGCATTCTCTATAGTAGCACATGATAACTTAGAATATTTTCTAAATGAGAATTCAAGGCTTAGAAGAGAATTTGTTGCAACGAAGCATAAGGTAGAGCATATTTCAGTGGAGAACTAGTGGTTGTTATCACAGAACTCCAATACCATAAAATGGTAGTCAACCATGCTAGATGAGTTGGGACCAATGGAGGATACCATGGAAAGATTAACAATGAGATGATACTTATACAGCAAGTCATGGCTCCTCTCATTAGCATTTAGAAGAATGCACAAGAAATTGTGAAGCTCCTAAAGATAGCAACCACAGCAGTTGACCAGATGCAGGAGTGGACTGCCAAATATCCAAATTCCCCAAAGCATTTGGAGAAGAAGGATAAGGTCTCTGCAAAAATAAATAGAGTGCAATTAAGACTCCACCTATAGAATTACTCACATTTGGGAGCACAGTCAATTAACACTATGGATGCATATAATCGACTGCATAATGAGTTTGAGTTTCTTACACAAAAGCATAGGATGCCTACCATTAGATCCCTTGAAGCAATCAGAGGCAGGGAGGTCATATTTTAGGAGATCAGAGATTACATTGATCAAATCAAGCAAGTAATTGAACAGGAAGGATTGGAAGTGACCAAAGGTGTTATTCAACAGTATTCCTTTGCACCAGTCAAAGTGCGCATGAAGCTTTCATGGTTGTGGAATAATTTCCAGACGAGCTCCAAGAACATGTTTTTAGAGGCATTGGAGGTAAGGCATGATACAAAGGAGACTTACTAGACCATATCAAAGCCATTGCAAATGAGTTGAGAGAAAGGCACACTTATATCACCAATGAACTCCATGAAGAAGCACATAATCTATCCATTTGATGAGTTTTGTCTTTTAGCAGTTTTTTCTTATTAGGCCACTGTCTCATGTGTAAATTATCTTATGTAATAAATGTTTTGTAATGAATTCCAAGGGACACGAGTGGAATATGAATGGCCACGCATTATAATGTAATGAGTCATATTATAATATGAATAGTCATAGAATTTGTTGTCACTCACTACTTTATCAATCTTCAATTGCTTAAAAACTCAAATAGCAGTAATGTTTGACTTTAATTTTTGGGCCACAAAAGCTATCATAGCTTAATCAGTCCCTCTCCATTACCTAGTGCTCAGAAGGATATTTCCAATGGCATATGGAAGTCCAAAAATGGACTCCGGAGCAGAAGTTAAAGCATTTTTAAGATTACCTTAGAAAGCTCAGAAAATCAAAAAATGGCTAAGTATGAGGGAAAAATCGCAATAGGGACCCGAGAGGCTCATTATATATCGCATATCAGTGTTCAAGTGAGTAAGGAGCACTGGTAGAGTGAGGAACGGTGATCTTTCGATCATCAATATTGCATATCGGCAGTCGGCAAGTCTGGGTACAACATATCGGCAGTCGAGAGCCCCAGACGCAGAACGATCGCCAATAAACATATCAGCGTATCGACGGATTCATGGGCCGACATTCCAAAGGCTTGCAGGGGCCGATTTGTGATGTCAGTGTTAAAATCCCACGAAGGTGAGAGAACCAAATACAAAGGAAATGGCCAAAAAAACAAGGGTTGGGCCTCCCCTTTTTCTCTCCTCCACCTGGCATCAGTGATCGGCAATCGATGGGGGTCGCAGCTCTGAAACAATGGAAACCATTGATTTTGCAATTTAATACAAAATTGCAGGGGAGGCTGAAAATTTGCTAACAAAGGCATTCATTAAAAAACCAAGGCCCGACAAACCACTTTCTCTCTCCTCCTGGAGGCCACGTGGCGACATGCAATTGGTCTTTAGAGCTAATAGGGCAGCTAACGTTAGCAGTGACGTGGCAGTATAGTTGATGATGTGGCAGAGGACATGTGTCACCTGGTTTTAGTGTTTTTGGGTGTGACATGGGACCATTTCTGGGTGCCACGTGTCACCACTCATAGGGTGACACATGGCAGTAATGGCATCACCCGCAAATCGGCAATCGCAATAGTTAAAAGGTAAAAGCTTAAGACAATGATGCAGTGTGATTGCGATATGAGGGACTCCTCCCCTGGATGAAATAAATGACTAGGGTAGGGTCTATAAGGACCTCGCATCTAGACTGATGGCCCGCGCCAAGGAAAAACATATAGCAGGGTAAAACAGAGTTGAAGTGTCGATATGCGGAATTTGGGATAACAAAGGAAAAGGCTCCCGGACACGGATCCGATGGCCTTAGCACTTGAGGGCTAAGCCCGTGGTTATAGCCCCCCCAATTGTATACAGAAATTTGAAAAAGGGGCTGTAATAAGGGGGCTAAAGGGGAAATTACAAGCGCCCACTTGTTTTGTCCGTTTTTAGTGTTTAAAGACCCGTGGCCATGGTGCTCCAATGGTGTCCTACAGCGATTTAAATGGGCAAATGGGACGACAGTTGTAATAGTTAATGGAGCATGGCACAGCTGCAGAGAAATATGTGGGGGACTTAAGAAGACTTAATGGCATGGCATGGTGCTCCACTCCCTCTACACAAAATAGGGTTGCTTCGGCACGTGCCTTTCCCACTCCACTCCCTATTCCATTAAACGAGTCACTGACGCAGTTAAGGCAAAATTGAAAAAAACCGACCAAGCAGCAAGTGGAATGCATCATGGCAGGGAAATGGCTTGATTAGGGGTCTCCATTGGAACAACAAGGGGACACCTCCTCCTTCATCTCTCTATTTTCTTTCGATGTTCATTAATTTTTGTTTATTTCCAAGAAGGGATTCGATCCTAATTGTAATATTTTTGGGCTAGCAGAGCCTTAGACTGACCGAGAGAGCTAGTCTAGCATGATAGTTGGGGCTCTGTTGGGAATGGGATCCCCCAAGGATAGTTCTGGGGCTAAAAGCCCATGTTTTGGGTCAAATTTTGTAATAAAATTGTAAATTCTCCGCATTTTGTGGTCGTAGAGTGTGAAGGTGTCATGAGTCATAAAGGGTTGTCTACCCTTAATTTTGTAAAGTAAATTTGGCTGTAAAAAATCTACCCATGGTCCGCGGACCATGGGATTGTATAAAAGGAGCTAAGTAAGTAAGCTCTAAGTAGTTCAGACAAGTCTTAGAGAGTCATAGCTCTGAAGTAAGAAGTCTAAGTTTTGGGTCGTAGTGTAGGTAGAGGCTCTGCAGCTAAGTGCGTAGAGGCCTAGGGTGGAAATTCGTAGCTGAGTGCGCAGACCCCTGCAGCTGTGTACGCAAGGTAGATAGAGTCTATAATCACTTGAAGATATCAATAAAGAGAAGTATTCTGCAATTTCTATGTCTTTTTTCCGATTAATACATCTTGTCATGTTGTGTATGAATTTCATTTATAATGCTTATGTGATGCGCGAATGTATGTAACTATGTTGGATAATTGAATGCAAATAAGAATATCTATTTAGGCAATGCTAACTGTGATTATCTAATAAGATAAGTAAAATTCTTAAGATAACTTAACAATATGTGCCATACGTTGCCTTAGCAGTGCGAAATTATTTGAACCAAAGGTTAGCGCTACGCGAAGGTCCATCGTACCTTTTCGTGGAGGTACTAAAGGGAAAAATAAAGGGCTGGTCTAGCAAGCCCTAGAACTAAGTGACTTGCGTGAAGGTAGGAATAGAAGAAACAAACCAACATCACGACCATCTCAGGGTTCAGAAACTTGGTTCCAGCATCCTCCCATACTGCCTCGGGTGAGACTTCGGTCCGCGCTCCGTAGGCTAATGCTGAAAGGGCCAGTAGTGTAAGGATTTGTTTGGATAACTAACGCTAAACCTGGGTTAGGCCCCAACAAGCCAGCAAATGGTTCTGTTGTCGGGACCGAAATCTGCATAAGAGATGTGTGATGTCGTATCACTGGAATACAACTAAGAAAGAGATCGAAGACTAGTTGAGTAGGAAGATCCACGAATTCACGGTGCAGGAGAACAGAAACCCACGAGTGACAAAGGAAAAGTGGCTGGATAGGTACCTATATACAGAGATCCACAAGATCTTTTTCTGCTCCTTTCTGGTTGAGCTATATGAGTGGATCGCGAAGCTAGCAGATAGCCAAGGAAGGTAGAGACTTTACGGTCCTATTGTTTGGACCACAGAGCTAGTACAGAGATTGGAAGCATCTAAGGATAATATCGCTCGCATTGTCGATCATTGGCTCGATCACATCATAGCAGGATTTGTAACTGAATTCACGGTCGATACCTCAGTCAGTGACAGCAAGGTGGAGCGACGCTTTTTCAAAGGACCATGAGGTAAGTACTTGAAATCTTTAAATACCTAGATTAAAATGTTATTGTGCGAAAAATGGGTTATGTAGCTACCTTGATGTTTGGAGCTATGTGAAGCAGAAAAACTTACAGGAATGAAGGAAGAAAGGGTCCTAAATATAGTCCATTGATTTCACCTCCGTGAGGTGATGAAGAGGGAATAGCGCAGGCTTCTCTGCGAAGTGCTATTCAATTAATAAGACAGGGATTCCCGCGACTGACATCTCCACCCAAACCACCTCCAACTTCGCCACCATCACCTGTGACTTCGCCCGTACCACCTCCACCTCCACCGTAGCTCAGTATGGAAAACTCAGTGAAGCTGCCTTTGTTCAAGGCTTGGGAAATGAGTACCCAGACAAGTTTTGATTCATCATGAAAGTTGTATGGGAAGCTCAGGGTGTTACAGATGATAATATGAAGAAGGAAACCTTGGTTAGTGCTCTGCAGGATCATGCGCTAACCTAGTACATCAAGTACTCTAATGATAACCCAAACGCTGGAGTGGCAGACATCCAGACTGCGCTGAAAAAAGAATTCAATAGGCCTAAATCTAAGGCCCAGTTGATTGTGGGGTTCAAATAAATCGTGATGCAACCAGGCGAGACACCTTGGGAACTAGATCAGAGGTTGAAGTGTAAAATCCATGAAGCTAACATGAACTTAACAGATGGACAACATCATGAGTGGTTTGTGGCTTCACTCCTACCACACCTAAGGGTTGCGCTGTCACAACAGAAGATAACAACTTAATCAGAGGCATTGGAGATTGCAATGAGACTACATGAAACCCCAATGCAAGATCTGAATCTGGGGGTTTAGCAAATCCATGCGCAGTTGAAAAATATTTTCCTCGAGCTGAAAAGTTTGAAGCAGGATAAAACAGTTTGACCAGAGGTGCGCGAAGAGGTATGGTTCCTGAAATGCAAGGGTCAGGGGCATGACAAATACCATTGCCCGGTCTTTGCGAACTATACTGCAGGAGGAGGACTGATGCCTTTGATGCTGGAAGCTCAGGCAAGACCAAGCACGGGGCCTGCATTATGCTGCACTATATGTCAGGTAGCAGGAAAACATGCCATGATAATTGTCATTTGCCGCAAAAGTTTGTATAAATTCCGCAACAACTATTCTGCAACTTCTGTAGGTCGGTAGGGGATGATGAGAATAATTGCAGAAGTTATGAACTAAAGATGGATAGAAATCTTGCCTATAGGGTTCAGGCAGAAACGCAGCCCCCTAACCAGAGCACGGGGATGGCGCGGATGAGGCCGAGGTAGAGGAGTACCTGGAAGAGGTCGGGGACAGTTGATCTGCTACAATTGCGAAGGACCAGGACACTATGCCCATGATTTCATCAACCCTACACGTCCGTCGTGCAAGTACTGCACTCTATTTGATCATGAAATAGAAGATTGTCCTACGCTAGTAGCAAGGATACGTGACAAAGGGGCGCTACCACCCCAACCTACTCAGAACCTACAAATGATGAGGTCTGACCCACGCGAAGAGGATCCAAACGTAAATATAGTGCTCCGAAGTGGAATCACAACAAGAGATGATAAGGGGAAATAGCCAAAGGACAACACATGGGTTTGCAAAGCTCTGGTGAAGGAGACTGAGTTCAATTTGGAGAGTGCACATGAAACATTCATGGAGGCGAAGAAGAGCTTTGCGAAGGCCTCCACCCCAGGGAGAAAGGATAAGCTTGATCAGGAGATGGACCCTTCTATGCTTACAACCTTCCTGGAGACATGCATGAATTTACTACATGATAGCAAGGATGTGAAGGGGCTACAGGAGCTTATAAACAGATGTGCCGGAAACACTTCAGGTGATCCACACGTAGTACAAAAGATAGGTAAGCATAAAATAAGGACAGGATGAGAGATGAGGTTGACCACGCAGATAGGAGAGTATGAAATGGATCAAGTTATTTTGGACCTGGGGTCAGATGAGAACGTACTACCGAATCAGACTTGGGAGTAGATGGGGAAACCCGCACTACAGTGGTCTCCGATTCAGCTAAGGATGGCGAATCAGCAGAAAATCATCCCCATGGGGCAGCTGTAAGGGGTGGTTGTAGATATTGGATGTGCGAACGTGCTGGGTGACTTTGAAGTAATAGAAATTGTGGATGACAGCAACCCCGATCCTGCGCTCCTTGGAATTGATTGGGCTACTGATATGAACGGGGTAATCAACCTAAAGAAGCGAAAGATGATTTTTGAGAAGAAATCACTACGTGTGATAGTACCCCTATATCCTGCTGAGGGATTGTGTTATATTGAACCAGTCTGTGATTATGAAAGCAATGACGACCTGGACTGTATCTATAAGATAACGGCGCAAGACTAAGATTGGGTGAATCTAATGGCGGATGGATGAATTACATGGGATCGCAAGAGTTCATGCACCTTGGACTCTGATGAAGAATTAGAGCGTTGGCAGAATTGGTTACATGAGGTAACTACATTGAGTTGTAACATGATGACCTGGTTTCTGCACTGTGTGTTGTCAGAGGTAAGAAATATGCCCACTTATGATGGCCTGAATGATGTAGATATCTTTTTGGATGCATTTGAAAGGGAGGTACTAGAAAAGCAGCGCTTCCAGGCATTGGGCTGGGCACTACACCCTATGCCTGCAAGATGGTGGGGTACGCACAAGGGAAGATTTTATGATTGGCACGAATGTAGGAGGATGATGAGGACATGCTTTGGGAAGCCGAAGGTGCGAATAACAAAAAAATATGATGGGCAGGATGATTCGCACACACTTGGCCAAATGGGATCAGGCTTATGGAGAGAAGCCCCAACCTGAATGGGTGCACTTGTTCTGTCACACCATGGATGTCGTCCCGATGAACCGATACGTAGAAATGGAGCCCGGCCATGGTACATGCGAATGGGATATTCTGCACAAAGGATTCATAATGACATTCAGCTTTGAATATGGGTTTGACTGTATTGATTAGGCGCTACAATAGGTGAAAGCAATAATCTTTAGGATACCGCAGGATCCTTTGGACTTGATTCAGCCTGAGTGGGAAACGCAGCTGAGTCACGTGCCAGAATTCTATAACGTAACCACTGAAGAAGAGGATGAGGATCCATGAAAGATTAACATCCTTGAAACATAAGGTCACCGCAAGGTTGAAGGACCGTAGGTTGAGAATCCTGATATAACTATGCCGCTGAAAACGAAACAGGTAAACATTGGTACGGAGGCAGAGCCCAAATTTGTGAAGATTGGAGATTACTGGGACGATGCGATGGTGGATAAGGTCACTGAATTACTCCATGAATACCAGGACTTATTCCCTACCAAGTTTATGGATCTAAAAGGGATAATCGGGGACCTAGGTGTTATGAAGATCAAGTTGAAGGCTGACACGAAGCCGGTTAAGCAAATACCTTACTGTCTCAATCCAAAGTATAAGGAGAAGGTTTGCTTAGAGATAGGCAAGATGCCCACAACAAGCATCACTGAGCATGTGGAAGAATCTGACTGGGTAAGCATAATGGTGGTGCAAGAGAAGAAGCAGAAGGATGAAATAAGGATATGGGTGGATCTCAGAAAGTTGAATGACGCTTGTGTACATGATCCTTTCTCGACTCCGTTCACGGATGAAGTGTTGGACAATGTAGGTGGCCAAGAAGCATATTCCTTCACTGATGGGTTCTCGCGGTACCACCAGATCAAAATCGCACAGGAGGATAGGAGTAAGACGACCTTCATGACTAAGTGGGGGTGTTTTCAGTACACTGTAATGTTGTTTGGATTGAAGAATGCGCCTGCGATTTTCTCGCGCGTAGTCGTTGCTACATTCAAGGATTTTATTCATAAGTTCCTGGAAGTATACTTTGATGATTGGACTGTGTTTGGGCTGGTGAAACGCCATGTAGCAAGCTTGCGCCTGATGCTGGATACCTGTCAAAGATACCAGATCACGCTCAATCTGAAGAAATGCATGTTCTGTGTTCCTTTTGGGACCCTGCTAGCAGGCAGGGATTGATGGTAGATCCTGTGAAGATTGTGGTGATACTAAATTTGGAAGCGCTGAGGAGTGTGTAACAGTTGCACGCTACCCTAGGACATATAGGATATTACAGAATTTTTATCAAAGGCTATGCCCAGATCACCGCGCCTGTGGAGAAATTGTTAAAGAAGGATGTCACATTCTACTGGAAAGAGGACTGTAAGAAGAGCTTGGATGTATTGAAGGAAAAGATGGTCACCACGCTGATTCTAGTCTTCCCAAATTAGAAGAACGGATTTCATGTACATGTCAACACGTCATGTATAGCACTGGGAGCAGTACTAACACAAGCTAGTGAAGGAGACTTGGACCATCCTATTGCATTTGCAAGCAGAAGGTTATCCAAGGCAGAGAAGAACTATTCCACCACCGAGCGCAAAGGGTTAGCTATGGTATACACGCTCCAGAAGTTTAGAAACTACTCGCTGGGAGGCCATCTTTAAGATGTATATGGACCACTCCGCGCTAAAGTACCTAGTAAATAAGCCTATGTTGGGGGGAGAATCTGTCGATGGCTGCTATTGTTCCAGGAATATTATTTTGAAGTTATTGTGAAGCCTGGATGACTGAATGCGGGACTGGACCATCTGTCGCACATCGAAACAAGGGAAGAGCCCACTAATTTGGAAGAAGGATTTCCTGACGCACAGCTATTTGCAGTGCGCATCGCGGATGGTCATTTTGAGGATATAATACACTTCCTAACGATAGGGATTGCCCCGAAGGGATATACCGTCCTGCAGAAGAAGGAGTTAGTGGTGTACACTGCAGATTTTTCTGTCATTACTGAGCATCTGTACAAAATGGGGTTTGATGATTTATTGCGACGATATGTACCCGATTTTGAAAGAAACAATATGCTCATGGACGCTCATGGGGGCCCTGTGGGAGGAAATTACCCTCCATCAGGATTCAAAAGCTTACTACAAAGCGTGTGATGTGTGTCAAAGGACTGGTAGGCCATCACGTAGGGATGAGATGCCTCTGAATCCATAGATGACAATACAACCCTTTGAGAAATGGGTGATAGATTTTGTGGGACCTATTCAGCCCCAAGGAAAGACGGGAGTGAGGTACATTATCACCGCGACAGAGTATTTGACTCGTTGGGTGGAGGCACAGCCTTTGAAGGATTGCACAGGCATGACTGCTGCGAAGTTCCTCTTTGAGTATGTACTGACGTGATTTGGCTGTCCAAAGATTTTGATGAGTGATCACAGTACACACTTTCTGAATGAGACGATCAGCGCGCTGATGAAGGAATTTCAGGTATATCACCAGAAGATCACACCTTATCACCCGTAGGCTAACAGGACGGTGGAAGCATTCAATAAAGTGCTAGAGAATGCACTGAACAAGGTTTGCAATGCTCAGCAAAGTGATTGGGACCTACACATACCCGCAGTACTATGAGCTTATTGAACGACATGCAAGAAGTTGACTGAACAAACACCCTTTCGTCTTGTCTATGGTGTTGAAGCAATAATTCCCATGGAATACATCGTGCCTAGTTTAGGCATAGCGGCACTCACGGGTATGACGAATCGCAGAGCCATAGAGGAGAGGCTCGCACAACTGGCTGAGCTTGAGGAAGAGAGATTTCTAGCTGGATTCCACCAACAGGTCCAAAAATAGGGCGAAAAAGCCTGGCACAATCGACACATTAATTTGCGCACCTTTAAGGTAAATGACCTGGTTTTGTTATATGACAGCAAGTAGGATAAATTTCCAGGGAAGTTTAGGATGCACTGGTTAGGGCTCTATTTCATTAAGGAGATTAGTGATAGAGGAGTGGTACAGCTAGTCAAATTGAATGGAGATCCCTTCCCAATAAAGGTGAATGGCAGTCGATTGAAGCCATACAATGGCGGTCCGGCCATGTGACTACATGAAGAAAGCACAATCTTAGTGCTCTAGGCAGCTCAAAGGAGGCGCGGGACTATGAACTACACTGCCTGAGTTGGGGAGCTGCGTGATTAGAGGATTGTGCGAAGCAAGGAAGTGTCACAGGGTTCGCGGTAGTGCGAAGGGAGGTGCGCTGCCCAGGGAGAAATCATGCAGGTCCGCTAGAAAGTGACCGTTAAAGTCAGTGTTCATGATTTGACGGTAGAAATGCGGCCAAATGGAGCGAGTGGTTGGCATTTAAGACGAAATTTATGGCTCATATCCTTGAAAATTTGCCACCAATCCAGCATTAATGAACCGAATTTGGGGGGAACGATTGGATTTGAATTCAAAATGCCCTATAAATTACAAGTGGTTTTCCAGCAAAAAACACTTAGCATTTTGAGAATTGAGTTGTTGAGTTCTCAGGCACACGTGAACCGAGAATTCTTCGAGGCTTTGAAACACGACTCTAGCATTTGCAAACTTACCTGAGATGTCGTAAGCACTATTGGAAAGCGTTATGTCGGTGCCCACAAAAGCCATAGATACCGAAGCAGAGGAGTCAGTGCTGGAAGTTGAGATGGAGGCAGAAGTAGCTGCTCCAGAGGTTTCCAAGGTATTAGCCGAAGTCACTAAATCACCAAGAACGCCGAGACCAAAGCCCACCTGAACCAAGGAGACCGTGAAGGATAAGAAGGGCAAGCAGCCTACAATACTGGTGTGCGCATCACCAAGAAGAAACCCACCGAAGCCTACCGCATAGGAGAAGGGAAAAGCCATAAATTTGGAGCCGGAGGAGGATGTGGGAGCTGAAGTGGAGGAGGTTCAAGCCCGGGGTGCTAACCATATTACTCGGTTCCCTGAGTATGTCCCTCCATGTAAGAGCAAGACCAAGGTGCCAAAGGACATCGATGAGAGCAAGACCCCCTTGCAAACCCCTCTGCTGTCGGATGAGATTGTTTTCAAAGGACCGCACTTGGTGCAGGTGCCACTGCTAAAGATTGAGGACTAGGACTTGGCTGATCACGAGAAGTTCCCACACCTAGCAAATGAAAGCTGATGTGCCGCATCATTGATGCAAACACCAGAATGACCGCATTGGAGCCACAGAGGTGGCTCAGAGGAGTAGACAAGGCAGGGTTTCTCAACCTGCTTTGGGTGCCGCACTACAACCACACCCCGGTTACAGTATTGGTCATCAAGCAGTTGTTGTGCTTGGTGCATGATGGGTGTATGTGGCAGGAGGAGCCAATACCCATCATGGACAGGTTGATCCACCGGTTCACGTGACTGCCTTACACAGGTGAGAATCCGGCCATGATATTTGGTGGAAAAGGTGGTAAGAAGGCCCTCGCGGAATTTATGAAACAAAAGTTTAAACTGGTGAAGCCGCGTGAATATGCCATATATAGCATCTGCGACCCTGCTGTAAAGGTAGCTACATAGATTTTATTAGGGAAAGTGATGAGGAACTGTCACACTGATCAGGTCTTGGCACTTGTCATCGCGCTAGCAGCCCAGTGCACTGAAGGAGTCCAGTTCAACTGGTTGGATTACCTTCGCGGAGAGTTCCTAGCAAACTGCTGCGAAGCGCAGGAGCTCAGCAAGACATTCCACTATGCGTGGCTCTTACTGTCAATTGTGCTGGTAGTGTGGGAGATGCCAGAGGACAGTAAATTCCCTTCGATCACGCCAGACCTACCAGAAGCGGCGAAGTACGCTTCGCTGTGGGCGACCAAGGACACGTAACAAATCAAGGACAGCAAGATCTTCTGGATCTTGATGGAAATGAACATCCACATGGCCATCAATCGTAAGCCACGATTGTCACCTATGGTGTATGCCAACCTACAGGGCTACGCAGAATTTAAAGTTGATTTTCATCATGTATCCATCAAGGCGCGGAAGGGCCCTGTGTAGAAATGGTACGTCTTGCCTTACCTCGCAATGATTGATGCCATTGACACAGTACTTGATCAATGGCTAGCAGAGTGGCACACTACAACAAACTTGGCGGTGGGAGGAAGTAAGTCCACCGCACAGAAAAAGGAGGAGGCCAAGCTAAAGATGACTCAGCTAGTTGAAAGGAGAAAGAAGGAGGTTACTGGCAAGGCCCAGGCAGAGCGTGAGGTTGTGCAGCAGACAGCAAAGCAGACAAGTGGGACAGAGTGAGGCTCTGAAAAAGGAATGTGATCACCTTCACCTGAGACAAAGGAGGAGACAGACAAGCAGCATGGCACGGACCCACAGGAGACATCCGCTCACATCAAGCGCCCAAGCGAGTAGGAGAAAGGAGGGTCCAAGAAGAAATCAAAGGCTACTAAGACATCACTGGACCCTATCACGCTAACAGAGGGTGATCTGCACAACATCGGTGACACGGTGCAGGATGTCACCGCGGAGGCCCTACAACAGTTTGAGCAGCAGCAGCAGATAATCTTGGGGGCTTTCCAGACAGTTTTACAGGAGCTACAGACCCGCGCGTCTCAGGCTGGCACGGTGTCCACTAACCTTGCTATCGGCAATTCAGAGGTTGCCGAGATGTTGCGCGCGAAGGCCTCTAGTGTGATAGTGCTGCCTGATGGAGAACTATCCACAGAGAACGAAGCTGACAGGCCCATTTTCAGTGCCCTAAAGGGAGTAGGGTTGAATATGGTAGCGCTCCCGGGTGAAGCACTCCACCTCTTGCAGGATGGAGTGATTGCAGAGCTGAGGTCCCATGAGCACCATGCCCTCCAGGTGATCAGTGAACAGTGGATCAACAATGAGCAGATGGCACTACAGCTAGACTTTGACATCGCCGTTGTGACCGAGGTGACCAATCAGAACAAGTGCATTATGTAGGTCGTCGAGGAGGCATGCCAAATGGTCCCAGAGTTGGCCATTCCTGAGGAGGAGCCAGTTGAGGTGCGCATCCGCAAGCTAGATACGGGGGTGTGCGAAACTTGTACTGAGATGGAAAAGGTTCAGTTGGATTTGAACCTGCAGATCACAGAGTTACAGTTGAAGGCCCAGCCTTCAACTCTGCCAGAAGTAAAGGAGCAGTGGGCGACCGCTGTCACAGAAGCAGCAGCGGCGGTGGACGGTGCAGTAGCAGACTGCACACAACTTTTTGAATAGTCGTTTGACGTCCTGACAAGCTTGCAAGAGGACACCAATGTACAGTGACTAGAGACAGAAGCGTGTGAGATACAGCAGCACTATGATGAGGTCAAAGGCCCAGTGCGAACTGTCACGTTGACACAAAGACTAGAAAAGCTACAGGAGGCCAAGCAACTGAAAGAATAGGTGGATGCAGCGCTGCACAAGGAAGTAGTGCTGAAGGCACGACTAAAGCCCAAGCTAGATGAGGCTTACACGGTAACAGGCTCTATTGAAGGAAAGCTTGCGACTCTGCAGCAACTCAGCAAAAGCTTCAGGACGATAATTTAGGAGCAGTGACCACGTAGATGGTCAAAGACGCGAAGCAGGCAGAAGCCCAGTGCACTGCCAAGCTTACGGTCATACGAGTCGAGCTAGAAGGTCTTCGTGCTAAGATCTCTGTGCCTACCAAGTGACTCGAGGGCGAGTCGTGATGTTTGTGTTGGGGGGCTGTTGGGAAAGGGATCCCCCAAGGACAGTTTTGGGGCTAAAAGCCCATGTTTTGGGTCAAATTTTGTAATAAAATTGTGAAGTCTCTACATTTTGTGGTCACGAAGCACGAAGGTGTCATGAGTCATAAAGGGTTGTCCGCCCTTATTTTTGTAAAGTAAATTCAACTGTAAAAGATCTACCCATGGTCCGCGGACCATGGGATTGTATAAAAAGAGCTAAGTAAGTAAGCTCTAAGTAGTTCAGATAAGTCTTAGAGAGTCATAGCTCTGAAGTAAGAAGTCTAAGTTTTGGGTCGTAGCATAGGTAGAGGCTCTGTAGCTGAGTGCACAGAGGCCTAGGGTGGAAGTCCGCAGCTGAGTGCGCGGACCCCTGCAGCTATGTGCGTGGGGTGGATAGAGTCTGTAATCACTTAAATATATTAATAAAGAGAAGTATTCTACAATTTTTGTGTCTTTGTTCCAGTTAATGCATCTTGTCATGTTGTGTATGAATTTCATTTATAATGCTTATGTGATGTGCGAATGTATGTAACTATGTTGGATAATTGAACGCAAATAAGAATATATGTTTACGCAGTGCTAACTGTGATTATCTAATAAGATAAGTAAGATTCTTAAGATAAATTGACAATTTGTGCCATACACTGCCTTAGCAGCACGAAAGTATCTGAACCGAAGGTTAGGGCTGCGCGAAGGTCCATCGTACCTTTTCGCGAAGGTACTGAAGGGTGGAATAAAGGGCTAGTCTAGAAATCCCTAGAACTAAGTGACCTATGCGAAGGTAGGAATAGAAGGAATAAACCGACATCACAACCATCTCAAGGTGTAGAAACTTGGTTCCAGCATCCCCCCATACTGCTTTGAGAAAGACTTCAGTCCGCGCTCCGCGGGCTGATGCCGAAAGGGCTAGTAGTGTAGGGATTTGTTTGGCTAACTAACGCTGAACCTGGATCAGGCCCCAACAAGCCAACAGGCTCAGACTTAGATATTTTGTAAACTATAATTCCAGCTCCCCCTCCTCTTATAAATAGGGGGAAGCAATATTATACAGGGGTTCCGAAATCTCTCACCTACAAAGGTTGAACTCTGTGATACCATATTTTGGCTCATAACTCTATAAGTGAATGACTGTTATCTTAGATTGTATTAATTTAGATAGGAAGATCTTCAAACTATCACAAAAATGGTGGTGACTCCTCCTTCTTAGCATTACAGTATGTTTTTCCTTATGTTAATTCCATTATGTTCATATTCTTCTCTGCATGTGTGCTACAATAGCTTCTAGAAATTATTTCATGCCTCCTTACATATCCATGTGTGTTGATTTATTAATGCATAATGCTTGTATGAAGGGTCAAATTATATCTTTAAACTGCTCTATAAGAATCATAGAACCCATCCTCTCCTCAGTCCATTATTTCTACTTATAACTCAAACAAGTGTAGAATTTCCCATTGCTTGCGGCTCTATGTTTTCAACACAGAATTCCGAACTTTTTGGGCTCTATATGATGAGCTATTCTCTATCCTAATCCTCTCTAATTTACTCAACAAATCCTATTAATTTGTAATCCCCTTTGAAGTAATCGGCCTCCACTATTCTATGTGATACTACTAGGAACTATGAGTATGAGGCAATACCTAAAATGCATAACTCATACCTTTGGAGGAACAAACCAACCCCCCTCTTACCTTTTTTTATTTACATGACAATTGGAGTGTTGCAGCCCCCTCACATATAACCTTACAAGCACTCCTCTATTTAAGATGTTCTAGGCACTAATCTACAATCAACCGAGAGGCTGTCTCTAGGGAGCTTTCTTATCTCATGTTGTAGTTGTGCTGCATGGTGCAAGGTTTAGCGACAACATCTTTCTAGTGTCATTGTTGGGGAACAGATTAGAATATTTTTCCCTGGGTATGACAAAATTTTACCTTTCCTCCATTAGGTGAGCAAAGGAATTGTGGGTTGAAGATATCTCACCTTGGCAACTCCACTGTCAATTTTATGGTAAAACATCCTAGCAACTCCACTCTCCTATCTGTATTTGGTCATCCTAGATTTCAAGCAGCCCCATACTCACTCAGATGCTACAGCAGCCCAAAAATATCCCTACTTTTGAAGTTGAAATCACTCGTATAGGGAGGTTTTCAAGATGGCCCTTCTTGCATTCCTAGTCAACAAATTTGCCCCACTGGATCTTTCTTCTATTGTTGGTTCTCCCAATCATGTCCCTTCATTTCATGAGTGGGATAGCTATTTGCCTAGATTCAGTGGGAGCACAAAGAGAAGGCCTGACCAACACCTCGAAGAGTTTCATGAATGCATGAAACAACAAGGTATCTTCCTTGAAGATGTACAAATGAAGTTGTTCATGTATTCTTTAGAGGGGGATGCTAGAGTCTGGTACGGAACAATACCTCATGGTAGCATATCTTCCCTAAAAAATTTTCATATAGCATTCAACCACTACTGCAGAATACTATATCCATCGAATGCTCTATTTGAATATTGTTGTGCACATTTTAACGATGAATACTTCCTGAGGTCGAACACCCTGTTGAATATTTTTTTGGAACTCTACTCCAAGAAAGAATCTGCTCGCATCAAGAAGCATCACCAAATGAGAAAGAAAGAAAAGAAGGAAATATCATCGAGCTACCAATAAGCCCTCAGGGGTCTGATTCGATTGAATTTGATGTTCTTCCTTCCTGTGATGAACATGACTCAAGTGATGCAAAGCCACAACGCTTTTAGTCAGGGGAAGCTGCGCAAGAAGAGAAGGCTAATCAGGAGGTTAGCAAAGAGGCTCCAGTTCACAATGCACACCCTTCACATGGAGAACAATACCAAGACCCTCCTCCAATTTGTGATTCAAATTATTCATAAGAGGAAGAGATGGTCGTGGAAGTTCAAAAGGAGTTGTTTTCCAACAAGTGGAGAAAAATCTCCCAGCAGCAAGCTTTTCTTGAAAAGGCCAAAGCTAAAGAGCTGGATAATGTTTTTCGATGCCATGACCAAAAAGACATCATCCAGTAGTCTATATGTGAAGAACAGGTTGCTGCAAACATTCATTTTCTATTCCATGACCCTCTGGCTGAGTGCATGAGCCTATTCATAAGCTAGCAACAGAGGTCATTTCAAGAGCATGTATCAAATTCCATATTTGCAGATTTTTCATATTGCATGCATGTTCTAATTTTTTTTTTCAGCGATATGAAGGCATGAGGCCCAACACTCTAATGCTGGCCTGGATCCATTGGAGGGTTGAAATCCCTTAGGTGAATTGAGCCATAAGCATAAGTAGGATTGTACATAAATAAGCTCACTAGCTGAGCATTTACTTTCCAGTTAGAGTTTTTTATTTTCTATATTTTAGATTCAAGAAGAAAGTCCCCTGGAGATTTTGCTGATTAAAAAGTTCATATATTACTGACTCAATGCCCAATGGTGAAGGATACTAGTCTGTAGGTTCTTAGCACCTTGCAAGCAAGGCATTATCCCCAGTAGGAGCCAATGTTGTCACTCACTGCTTCATCAGTCTTCAGTTTCTTAAAAAGTTTAATAGCAGTGATCTGTGATGCTAATTTTTGGGCCACAGAAGCTATTAGAGCTTAATTGGTCCCTCTCCATTGCCTAGTTCTCGGGAAAATCTTTCCAATGGTATATGGACTCCTGGAGCCGAAGTTAATCATTTTTAAGACTACCTTGTAAAGATCAGAAAATCAAAAAATGGCTAAGTATGAGGGAAAAATCACAATCAGGACTCGAGAGGCTCATCACATATCGCATATCGGTGTTCAAGAAGGTAAGGAGAGCTGACGGAGCGAGGAACAGCGATCCACCAATCACTGATATCCCATATCGGTAGTCGACGGTTCTGGGTACAGCCGGGAGCCCTAGGCACAGAGCGATCGGCGATAAACATATCAATGTACTGACGGATTCATGGGTTGACACTCCAAAGGCCTGCAGGGGCCGATTTGTGATGCCAGTGTTAAAATCCCCAAGGGGCGAGAAAACCAAATACAAGGGAAATGGCCAACAAAACAAGAGTTAGGCCTCCCCTTTCTCTCTCCTCCACGTGGCATCGGTCATCAGCGGGGGTTGCAGCTCCGAAACAATGGAAACCATCGATTTTGCGACTTAATACAAAATCGTCGAGGAGGCCAAAAATTCGCTAACAAAGGCATTCATGAAAAAACTAAGGCTCAGCGAGCCACTTTCTCTCTCCTCCCGGAGACCACGTGGTGGAATGCAATTGTTCTTCAGAGCTGATAGGGCAACTAACATCAGTAGTGATGTGGCAGTATGGTTGATGACATGGAAGAGGACATGTGTCACCTGGTTTCAGTGTTTTCGGGGGTGACATGGGACCATTTCTGGGTGCCATGTGTCACCACTCACAGGGTGACACATGGTAGTAATGACGTCACCACGCAGATTGGCGATCACAGTAGTTAAGGGGTAAAGGATTAAGAGAACGGTGCAGTGCGATTGTGATATGCGGGACTCCTCCCTCAAATGCGATAAATGACTAGGGCATGGTCTATAAGGACCTCGCATCTACACTATCAGCCCATTCCAAGGAAAAAATCATAGAGCAGGGTAAAATAGAGTTGAAGTGGTGATATGTGGGATTTGCAATAACAAAGGAAAAGGCTCTCGGACATGGGTCCGATGGCCTTCGCGCCTGAGGGCTAAGCCCCTAGTTCTAGCCCCCTGGTCGTATACAGAAATTTACAAAAGGGGTTGTAATAAGGGGGATAAAGGGGAAATTAAAAGCACCCGAGTGTTTTGTCTATTTTTAGTATTTAAAGACCCACGGTTGTGGTGCTCCAATGGTGTCCTGCAACGATTTAAATGGGTGAATGGGCCGGTAGTTGTAATAGTTAATGGAGCATGGCGCAGCTGCAGAGCAGTATGTGGGGGACTCAGGAAGACTTAATGGCACAACATGGTGCTCCACTCCCTTTACATAGAAAAGGGATGCTTGGGCACATGCCTTTCCCATTATGCTCCCTATTCCACCGAACAGGTCACTCAGGCAGTTAAGGAAGAATTGACAAAAACTGGCCAAGCAGCAAGTGGAACGCATCACGGCAGGGACGTGGCTTAACCAAGGGCCTCCACTGCAACAACAATGGGACACATCATCCTTCATCTCTCCATTTTCTTTCGATGTTCATTAATTTCTGTTTATTTTCAAGAAGGGATTTGATCCTGATTGTAATCATTTTGGGAAAACGAAGCCTTAGACTGGCCGAGACAGCTAGTCTAGCATGACAGTTGAGGCTTGGGCTCAGATATTTTGTAAACTATAATTCCAACTCCCCCTCCTCTTATAAATAAGGGGAAGCAATATTATACAGGGGTTCCATAATTTCTCACCCGCGAGGGCTGGACTCTGTGATACCATATTTTGGCTCATAACTCTGTAAGTGAATGATTGTTATCTTAGATTGTATTACTTTACACAGGAATATCTTCGAACTATCACAAAAATGGTGGTGATTCCTCCTTCTTAGCATTACAGTATGTTTTTCCTTCTATTCATTCCATTATGTTTATATGCTTCTTTGCATGTGTGCTATAATAGTTGCTAGAAATTATTTCATGCTTCCTCACAGATCCATGTGTGTTGGTTTATTACTGCATAATGCTTGTATGAAGGGCCAAAGTATGTCTTTAAATTTATCTATAAGAATCATAGTACCCATCCTCTCCTCAGTCCATTATTTCTTCTTATAACTCAAACAAGTGTAGAATTTCCCATTGCTTGCGGCTCTATGTTTTCAACACAGAGTTGTGGATGTTTCGGGCTCTATATGATGAGTTATCCTCTCTCCTAATCCTCTTTCATTTACTCAACAAATCATATTAAGTTGTAATCCCCTTTGAAGTAATCGGCCTCCGCTATTCTATGTGATACTACCGGGAACTGTGAGTGTGATGCAATATTTGAAATGCATAACTCATACCTTTGGAGGAACAAACCAACCCCCGTCTTACCTTTTTTTATTTACGTGACAATTGGAGTGTTGAAACCCCCTCACATATAACCTTACAAGCACTCCTCTATTTAATATGTCCTAGGCACTGGTCTACAATCAACCCAGAGGTTGTCTCTAGGGAGATTTCTTGTCTCATGTTGCACTTGTCCTACATGGTGCAAGATTTAGCCACAAAAGAAGTCAAAGAGCCATGAGAAGCTCAAGATTCATGGTATTTATTAGAAATAGCTCCTCATAACTCAAGCAAGGGGATTTTTGGGAGGCTTAGCCTTGGCTTCTCTTGTACTACATAGGAGATAAATTATTCTTTGGAGAAGCAAGTTGTGGATTCGTGTTCCACTGTTGGATATAGTGATTCAATCATGTAATAGTGTACTTGGGATCTCTCACTTATCATCAGAAGCTCAATGAGTCAGAATTCCTTCATACATGTATCGTGTATATAGTTGCACTATCCTGGTTATGTGTACGGTATATGTTGCTTTATTTACATGCTAGGTTGATGAACTATTTTGTTTGTTAGTTATGGTTTTTATTGAATGGATTTTGTTACACTTTAAAGATTGTTGTTTATCATGTGGAATAATCTGTAGGTACTCTTCAAGTCTCTATTTTATTATCGACCCCCACTTTAGGATAGTACTATTACTTTTCTAATTGGTGGCTCGTTTACCTCACCATCCGTGGAAGTTTCCCTCATACACATTACATTGAACATCCCACAAAGATCACATTATTGCTACCCCAAAGAGGTGTTGTATTCTATTATGTCTTATTGTAACCAAGGCACTTAGAAAATTATTTCAACGGTGGTCGGGTCGTATGACCCAATGGGACTCCTAGACCAAATGGTGTGGGTCGAATTGGAACTTCACATCGGGGAGATACTCTTAAAATGTTGGCGGAATCTAGCACCGTCAACAAAACGCCAAAGGTTAGGAGATAGCTAGATAATTCTAACATAATGAAAAGGAAGAATGGATAAAGAGAACCATGTCACAAATGTTAATGAGCACACATCAAGGAACGATGTTGTAGAGAAAAACAATTCCTAAAATGGTGTAATTATGCTAAAGGTGACACCTAAAAGGATGTGAACACCAAGGACATTGTTACTTTAGGAGAATGGGATTGTAAGGTCCAAGAAACTAACCCCCACTGATATTATAATTGTAACTAATTATGTTATTGATCCCTGTATGGACTTGTGAATGTAAATAGGAAAAAATATGAAAAAATTACAATTATAATTCAATACTAGCTAATGAAGAGGTTAAGCCTTGATATGGACCATGAGAAACCATGAGATGAGGGAATACAACAAAAGGTGTTTATGGAATTAACCCTTTTCCATGAATTATTTGGATGACCCAATATTCCAAGATTGTTAACTTTCCCCAAGAAAAATATATGAGGTTAAAGTGTAGTAACAATTGTTGGTAGTTATGGAAGTACTAGAGTAGTAGTACCAAAACTACCCAGAGGGATGGGAAACATATGAATAGAATACTTCTAGAGGCTAACTAGAACCTTTTGACTTGAATGTAATGGACAAACCTAACAGGGAAAAAATCTATTAAGGAAGAAATATTAAAAAGGGGAAGAGGACAACAAGAGATGAAGGAACCTTGTGTGCAAGAGAAAATTAGAGTAGAGTGAAGTTTAACGTAGTGGGAGAGCAGAAATATAAGAAGGGGCTCTTTTGGAAACCAAGAGAAAGCCTTGTGTGTGATTCTCTTTCATCTTTTTTTTGGTGAGCGAGGTCAATGATTGAGTCCTTAGCCTAAGCTGAAGGGTCAAATGGATCAAATGGATTCTTGGAAACATGTTTGTGCTATCCACAAATATGTTGAAAGGAAGCACCGAGGGAATCTTCATTGCAAAGGGATCCTTTCATATTGTGCATCCTCTAAATGTCCCATCTACTAAGAAATATGTTGGAAATCATGCATTGAAGCACCAAATAAAAGCACCAAGGGACTCTTCATCGAGTGAAAGGATCTCCTTATGTTGTGTAGGCCCCATTGAAGACATATTGTGAATGAGAATATGCCCTAACTTGACAAGATAAAAGGATCTATATTGAATTTTGAATGGATTAACAACAGTGGAATTCCTTCCTTCACCACTTTTAGCCTAGGAGACATTTTCCCCCTTAGGTGTTTCTTGTGAAGAGCAGTTGAGAAACCACCTATAATAATTGGTACAATATAGAGTTGATGTGATATTAAGAGAATTGATGAGCTTGATAAGATGAAGAAGAATAGCCTTTATGATTCCACCTTATAATACCAAGTACAAATTCTCTCATGGCTTCATGGTCTAGCTTGGGGGTGGCCATCTATAAGAAAAATCGCATTGTATCTAAGCCTATGGTGGGGTGGAACACGACTCACCCTTCATTAGTGGCAAATAGGATGGGGTCTTGATCAAGTAAGCAACCTTGTCGAATCCATCTTTCTAATGTAAACCATGTTAATAAGAATGGAATGATCATTTTGATTAAATGGATACGTTATGTGTATGCCTTTTGAATGGATATGATGGTCTATGTAATGCTTATTCATGGCATAAATTAGTAGATCTTGTTGTAATGGTTGTACAGTGTTCATATGCCTACTAATCTATGTTTAATGTGTTGCAATTATGTGCTCTTCATAACTATGGACAAGTAGTTCACCTTGAGCATGGGATTGATATACTTTTAGTCTTGGTAATATCTAGTTTCCAAGGTTTCTAATTAATACAGTAGAGAAGCTTTATGCTTTCTGAAGTAATGGTCTAGTGACTAATGTGGATAATAGAAACGAAAACAGAAGCCTTGATTTTAGAAGGTAATACTTAAGGGAAAGAGTCTTGTTAGAAAATCTGGGGAAAGTAAAGTATCAAAGGGCTCATTAAAGAACTATGTTGTTGGTGGAAGTTTGTTGAGTGGAAGGGAAGACCTAGAATGTGGTAGTGAGCTAAAGGAGCACAGAAACCTTCAAGGCTATCAACAACCCTCATAGTTTTAGAAGTATTTTTGGAAGTATATTTCCCTATAAGAATATCTTCTAACATTGGGGAAAAACTAAGAAATCCCTTATTTCCATCCTTCCAGATAAATTCAAGGACCGATATACCCTTCAGAAATTTGATCTACTTGGAAATTTTGGGTTTGGAGGCCCCAGACTCAACCTCTAGTTATATGGTCGATAAAGTAGGGAATGAACAAGATCTAGATGGAAGGGGTTATTGAATCACTAGCTATCAAGTGTCATCCTTTCATATTTCAATGATTCAGGGTTGCATTGGTGTCCATTGGTCGAAAGCCCCCAATGAAAACAAAACCCACACTTCTGTTAGTTAATAGGAAGTTCATGAGTTATCAAGTGATAGGTCAAACAATTAGGAGATATGTGTCAATAATTCTCTAGGTAGTGGTAGCACAACTCCCAAACACTAACAAAACATGCACTTCCCATCAGTTAATGGTGATGGATGTTCAAGGTTGTCAAGTGGTAGATAATAAGCTATCGAGTATCAAATATCAAGATATTTTGGCCCTTTTATCAAGACTTTCTTCTTGATATTGTCAAACATGTTAAGATCCTAGTGTGGAAAAGGATAAAGTGGCATTGATGTGGAGCTAACGTGGGGGTGACATGGCACTAACATAGAGATGATGTGGAACTAACATAGCTAAATGATGTAGAAAGGTGATGTGGATCAGATTGTGTAGTGATGCTAAGGTGGCAGCCAAATGGTAGTGGAGGTGGAAAGTGATGTGGATATCAGATGTCAATAGGTTCGTTGTCAAGTATCAATATTTTAGGAGGTTTGGACCCCTGTATTGGGCATAGCCCCTTAATACTAACATAACCCAAAATGCCTTTCAGTCGAAGGATATTGGGTTTCGTTAATTGATAGTGGTATGTTGTCCTATTGGCATGTTGGATGTCATACATTAGGAAAAACTGGAGTGAAGCTCAAACTATGTCGCAGTGGCTAGGGGCTCAATAACCTAATAATAATAAAACCTAGTAAGTTTGTCGAATGAAAAATTTTTATTAAGATCTCAAGCTCTGTCAATTGACAACACAATGTTAGGTCATGTAGAATTGGAACATGATCATTTAAAGGTAAGAGATTTTCCCAAGATCGAAAGACAACATACCTACCAATGAGCTAGTTGGTAGATGTGGACCAATGAGGTAAGGGAATGTGGCAATACAAATTGATGAGGTGTCCCTTGAGAGTAAAAAATTCAAATGGGCATAACTTTATGTTTGTAGCTTAGAATAAGGTAAAATTTATATCATGTGAAAGCTCTCGATGAGTAGAAGGCAATGGCAATATCAAAGAAAAGGTCTAAGGTGGTTAAAGAAAGATGAAATTCGATAACCCCATATTCATAATTAACCTTGAAGGTTAAGTCTAGATAAACATCACAACCCTAATTAGGCATTATGGGGTTTTGGCTTCCAAACAACTCCCCTTCCATTTTTCTAAATGAAACGGGCCCCCTTTTTCTTTTCCTTTTTTGCTTTCCTAGGTTATTTGATTTCCTTGTTGATTTTGAACATTAATTTTACCTTCTTTTAGATTGTTTAATCTTTTGGTAAATGACAAAAGTATTCATTTTTTTTATGGTTTTTGGATTGATCCTTGAAACAAATTTGTGACAAGTTTCTTTACATTGAATCCACGACTTATTTTATGATGACTATATTTAATTAGTTAATGGATTTTGTTGCAATTCCTAATGCTATTATGAATCATATGTGAGTTGGTGTTTGTCCCTATGTTTTCTTGAGGGTTTGAATGCATTATTGTTTACTTATCCTTTAGGCCATGCAAACACCACTATGCATAATTCCAATACCACTAGCAATTGATTTTTTTTTTGTTAAATGACTTGTAATAGTTCGAATAAATGTTTTAATCACATGTAATATGGTATTTTCGGATGTGAATTTCATGGTTATATATTCTTGAACCTTTTAATCCATGGATTGAACCTATGTGGTTAATGGCTTATGCAATTCGGGTGTGGCTTATTCAATTTCAATGTTTGGTTTTCCACTGATTCTTATGCTTTTGAACCTATTAACTAGTAGTCACATCATATTTCCGAACATTCATGTTTGAAAGGGTTGGTAATCAATGTTTGATTGGTTAGCTTGGTTATGTGGAAACATTGGTTTTAGTGACACATTGTGTGTTCGATATTTGGCCTAAGGTTACAAGTGAATAATATCGGGGGCATATTTTTTTACAATTATGTTTCAGACCCTCCATTACTCCACTTAATACTAATAGTACTCGAACCTTAGTGTCATTTCAAACCTATTGTTTCCCAAAACCTAATTCTCTAGTCGACCATTGTTTCACCACCATTTGAACTATGCTCTGACTAATTCACAAAAGCCTCTAGCATGTTGATTTTTTTACCTTCATTTTGTCATAACCTCTTGTGCATATTTATCTCTTTTAATGGCCCGAATTGTGAGAATCAAACCCCCTGGTGGTGAGACAATAGAAGCCTATGAGGAGTATTTGGTCATGTTCAAAGAAGTGGGTTGGTGGGATTTTATACAGGCATTTCGAGGACACAATATTGAGGTTGCTAAGGCTTTTGCACATATTTGCAATGGCAAGGTTACGCAGGTCAGAGATGTAGAAATTCCCATAAATAAAGATTTCATTGCAAAATCTATAGGTCTACCTAAAAAAGGAGAGAGGTGGTCTAAGAATTGTCCAGTCAAGAACATTCCATGGGACAAGTTCCTTGTTTCCAAGAAAACATCCTACAATGTCAAAGGTATGCAAGTAAACTAGTTAAAAAGAAAACAATGTGACCTTGTTTTAATTATTAAATGTTATCTTAATTGCGAGGGTTGATATGGTTTTGTTTTCTACTATTATTTTCGGTTGTTCATGGTATTTTTGGGTTACAAGTTGAATCTCCCTTATTACTTATTTAAAAGTCTTACAAAAATGTTGAAGTTCTACCAAAGGGGTTTCCAGAATCTTGATAGGAGTTTATTTCATTATGGGTTCATTCAAATTTTGGTTGAGTATTGATTGTCTCAAATGGGGATTCTGGGAAGCTTTTCTTGTTAATTTTACTTGGGCGGTATTGTTATTTGCTTTTGATAATTTCATTTTAATATTTTTCATCATTTACATAATTATTCACCCCATTACATCATAACATCAGTTGTAATTATGTAGAAAGAACAATAACATCAATATAGTAGTGAAACATAATGGAACAACAAAAGAAAAGCATGCACAAATAGGGACACCATAATTTGGTCAGAGACCAAGGAAAAACCCCACAAGGGGGAAAACCTGGAATTCAATTCTTCTTTTTCTATTAGATTTCATCAATTGTTCAGTTGAGATACAAAGTATAATGAGATACATCAACAGACCTCCTAGGGCCCACCCAAGTCAGTTCACAACTATGTTTGTGAACTGACATCTGATAATCCAAGAAAGCTTCAGTTATATCAATGTTCATCATCAAGCATTATCACATCTTATGGGCTATATCAAGTATATCATGTTGTCAAGGAGATGAGTCATCCATCACTGTTATAGCAAAGTCATATTCATATTCAATATATTTCCACATCAAATCATAGTCATACCAAGCAAGTGCCATATCATAATTTCCATAGACTAAGCCTTATCCTACCATGTCACTGACATACACACATTAAGGGAGTCTACTATATATGTTATATTAATCACATGCATATACATACCATGACTAACTTGTCATATAATTTATGCCTTCCATGTAATATATTGCCATATCATACATACCATGTTTGCCATGAAAAAATTCTCCCTAGTCATATAAGCTATGTATGTCATGTCATATACTGCCATACATATAATTGGACTGTGATGCATATGACCACAGAGGAACCATATGCACTCGTAGAGGGATCATAGATGTAACTTCCAGAAACCATACATATGATGACAACTATCTTGCATAGATTACTTGAAATTCCATACTAATTGTTTATAGAACAGATGTCATATGTAATAATTGTCAGTTAATTAGGCTATGTAGAGAATCGATGCAAGATATAATAATTGATGTGTTGAAATCAATCAAACTTACTGATGTTGAGACCAACCATACTATGGAGATGCATAGGATGCCAAACATACCATGATGCAAAGGATGCCATAAAGAGAGTGCCAACAACTGAGCCATTATTGTTACTTCCATAGTGAAGTTTAGTGCTATTACATTCATCCATAAAGAGAGTGAAGGTTTGCCATTACTTTCATCCATATAGTGATGTCATGTGCCATTACAGCGAGAGATATCAGATAATAGAGAAACCACATATTATACATCAAACCACAAGGATGAGAGATCATATGACATTACAACGAAACCATATAGAGAGCGAGATAAAAGTCATCACGCAAAAAAGAAAGATCATTAGTGAGAGTCTTGTGCCCATAAGAGAGTCTTGAACTGTATGCAAGAATCAAGAGAGAGATATATACTATGATAGTAAGGCCATATCCGTTACTTTGATGTGAGATAATTACAAAGATTCGACGTATTTGTGCCATATGAGGGCATATACTATGCGAGAGACCTATGCCAATGCGAAGGAATATGCCATGCAAAGTGTTGACCGAGTTGTACCTCAGAGGAAAAAATGTAAACCTCAGACCAATCTCTGACACATATTCAATGAAGGAGCCTTGACAAGTTTTTATAATCGAATGTATAAGAGAATGGGTGTGATCTGCATGGCTAACTAACATGAACTTTCAATTTTGTCTTGGAGGCAATTTAAATTTGAATTTTCCAAATTATTTAATATTTCAAATCCTCTTAAAAGTATTTGCTCAAATAATTATTTTGACCAATATGATTTCTCATGAGTCTCAAGGGTTTTCTTTTGGGCACTTAGGGTTTCCCTTAGGGGAAATTCGTCATGAAGTTGCCAAATATCAACATTTCTTTGTAGAAATAATTTTGTAAAACTTTTGTTGAACGAAAACATGATCCCACTCTATTTAGAAACCTTAAAGACGAGCCAGGTTTCTTCGTGTGTGATGAAAAGTGCGAACGTGTAGACAAAACAATTAATTGTGAGAAAATTATAATCACATTGTCCCATGTCAGAAGTAAATAGATTTTCCGTCATATTTATCAAGCCAAGAGAAACAGGCTTAATAAGAGTTCATCCATTGTCGTCCCTGTCCAAATAGATATTCCTGAGGAACTTTCACCTAAAGAGGAAAAGCCAAAAACCAATCCTGCAGAAGATTTCGAGGGTTATTTTGTCTTCAGCAAATTTGACGATGTTGCATTCAGCGCTGAAAATGATTGTAAGAATAAAAAGGACTCACACAAATTCCTGCAGAGTTAGTTTTGGCAAGAGAAGTACACAGTCGTAGTTCCTTATCTCCAACATAAAGTTCATGAACTACAGAAGGAGAACAGACATCTTAGGCTGCAAAATCTCTGACAGAAAAACACAATAAACAAGTTATTGAGCTCAACGAAAAATTATAGTTGGTTGAGAAACACGTTAGTGATTAAATCTGTTGGTATTAATGTGATTATTACTTATGATCTGCAAAATCTTACTACTTCAAAATGATCGATGTTAGGGTCAATGGTTTTCTATTTTCATGTATTTCGAAATGTATGAGTAATGGTTTGTTGGTTTGTTAATTTCATTAACAGTAGCTAAATCACAGATTTTGTAGGCATTATTCTAGATAGATATTGTTCGTTGATTGTATATGTGTATCCTACATGTAATTCGGTCACCCGCCGTTCCACCCCTATCGGTCGGTTGCGGTCACCCGCCGTTCCACCCCTATCGGTCGGTTAGAAAGAGAGGTACGTTAGTGACTCGACCAGCGGGAGAGGTACGGCGCTCAGCTAAGCGTCGGTCCCTCTCCTTATCAGTCGAGTGTGCTTACGCACCCTATAGGCCGTTCTCACTTCGGTCGGTTAGAAAGAGCGGTCACCCGCCGTTCCACCCCTATCGGTCGGTTAGAAAGAGCGGTACGGCGCTCAGCTAAGCGCCGTTTTGAGATTACATGTAGTTGTGCGGTAAACTATGAATTTCCAGATTCAATCTTTTTAGTTGCTACTTCTTGTTGACATGGCATTTTAGTTATAACACTTGTTTATTTTTTAAGTATTGTCGATATAACCTATGAGGTCAAAACTTGCAGGATAAACATTCATTTGTAAAATTGAGGCTTCTATGATCCATATCAAGATTTACGAGAGATTTTTTGGCAAAAATCACATGAAATACCATTTGTCGACGCGTTTCGAACCAACCAAGATTGTGAGGACCGTAATCTCTATATTTTTTGTATGTGACAATTTTGTATGGGTATTGTTTTTATAAATATATGATCAAAACATTGAGTGAGTGGGGGATAGAATAAACAAAGTTTTACATCTTGTGACATTGAAATTTTGTTATACAATCTCATGTAAGTTTTCATATTAAACTTTTTAATATAAATACTCATTTGATTTCATTGTAATATTCCATTGTTGCCTACTTAAATTTCAATGATTTCTTTAATGGTGACTCAAGAAATCCTAAAGTTTAGATAATGTCATTCACTTGAATGTGTTTCTGAAGTTTAGATAATGTCACTCACTTGAATTTGTTTCAGAGAGTTGACATTAAGATTAATTATTCATTTATCCACCTTTGACTGATTTTGTTTGTTTGGATTTCAAATCAAGTTATTTTCATACGTTTGTCATCTACAATATTTAACTTGGTTCGTATTATGTACATTTAAATTTATGGGATGTTTTGCATAAGTTCATATTGTTACATATATGTTTATTAATGCAAATATAATTAGCAATGTGATTGTTTTTCTTTCTTAATGTGTTCTTTTGTATTTCATTTCTTATGAACAAATGTCTCTAGTTTATATCAATGAATGTTTATTTTTATTTAACAAGAAAGTAGAACTACTCTTTTAGTTAATTAAATACTTTTGGCGAAGATACATTAATAGATAGTATTTTTTGCATTTAATTTCCTTTAGGATTTTTTTCATGTAAAATTCATTAAAGCGAGTTGAAATTTATTTCAGTTTGTTTAGAGGAATTACCGATTATCATTGTGTTTTTTTCATTTTTCTTCAATTTACTTTTGCATTAAAGGTCGGTTTTTATTTTTTATAATTCTAAATTATTATTTTTGTATAAAAAATTAAATCATTCTTTAAATTTTTATAACTTAATACTTTACACCAATTAGAACTTTTTCTAGTGATTCTACCTAATATATATTTGTATATAAATGTTAACCCCTTACCAGTGGTAAATATTCACTTAGGACATCTAGAAGAGTTTTAATGATTTTTTCCTACAATTGAAGGAAATATATGGCTAACAGAGCCTTAAAACCCATCAAGAACAGCCACACCAAATGGCTTGGGTTATTTAAATAATCTTGGTTTGTGTTGTTTCCTCCTGTTGACGAGTGGTCATTTATGACCATCAACAAGGGGCTAGATACCTTACATTTTTCCTTGCATTTTGCTATTACATTATTAATCATCACTTTCACTGATATTATACCTTAGGTTCAAATCCACTAGGTTATGAAATTAATTCCACTTTGTTACATGTCATAACTTGTATAATAGTGCCTACCCCTCATGGGTTGTCCTAGTTAGTGTTGCCTTTGTTGTTTGGTACCCATGTTATGATTATCCATAGGCTTGAGAACCATATTTACCCCCACCATGATGACTAAAACTAGTGATACTTCATTCTTCTCTCTTAATCTTTTTTCTAGTTATATATGGAAGGAGTCCTTGTCATCATTTTTTTTGTTTTACGGTTGGATATTCCTATCGTTGTTTATGTCCTACATTATAATGCTACATTATTGTTTGTTTTATCCTACATATTGTCATTGCAATCACTTCTAACCTCTTGTTGTTTGCATCAACTTACCTCCATTTTGTGGTCGTTTCTCTTGGAGAAAATCGTTGAGTTGAGATCACTTGCTTAGGCCCATCTTTGGTATTTGTTTTGCATATGTTTATTCCATGCATTTGGAACATAGTTCTATGCAATTGATCCACACATTTTCTCCACAATATCATACATGTATCTCTTTTTCTTAGTTGTAAAAGAGTGAAAAAGATACAAAATAATAATAATAACAAAAAAAAGGGGGTAGACTATCAATCTATAGTCAACTCAGTGGTGGTCATCAACTATTGTCACATTTCAACATGGCACCTGTTTGTGTCATTTTATTACAATTGATATTTAGCTTTCCTTAAAAAGTTGTATCATGATCATGAGTTATATACTCCTCTAATTGGTTGTTATTCTAGTCAATATGAGGAGTGTTTCAAGGCCTCAAGAGTTGGTGCACCATTTCAAATGATCCTTTTGAGTTAATGTTACCCAAGTCATCATTGTTTCATGAAAAATGTTCAAGAGAAGCGGAGCCTAAGTCAACTATTTTGCAATCTCATTAACCTTTCATGTTAGCAATTCATGTATGAGTTGTACTTGGTGATTTCATTCCTTCAAAAAAAAAAAAAACTTGATTATTATTTTATGTCAATCAATAGGGGATATATTAAATCCCTCCTTCAAATATCTTCCTATCAATATCAACTCAATATCTAGGAAGTTTATCTATAAAATAGATAGTACCTAGAAACTTGAAGAGATCAATGGTGGGATTTATCGCAAATGATAATGGATTTCCATCATTGGGCCCTTATTAATCGATTTTATGAGTGTTCAATATCAGACCCTCTATTCACTTCTTCTTAATTATACTACATACCTTGGGGTCTATTTTTATTTTTGGTGGATGCCCTCATGTATGTTAATAGTATTCATCAATAATTGGTAATGAAATGATTTTTACCTTGCTTGACATTGGATCATTCAGTGACATGATGTAGATTCATACAATTGATGGGGTTAAATTGAAGACATTGGGCTAGGGATATTCCCCATCTATGAACACTCATACCAAGTTGCACAAGATTACATCATTATTGAATAAGTACTTTGAAAGCTATAGTGACACTCTCAACTATTCTAGATGTCCTTTTAATGTATACTATGACATAAATGCACATTGTATTTTGCTCGTGGATATGATCTAATATATAGCCTAGATCTACTTATGTACATTTTTGTGTCCATGGCTTTGTATGTCATTCCATGGATCCATAATGTATTGCATTAAAGACTATGATTTTGCATACATCACAACATTGAAGTGCCTGCATTGAGGGTGATCTATATATATGATTGGTTGACGTGTACTAGTGGATGCTTCTTGATTCCTTGATCTGTGGCATCCTTCCTTAAGCCACTCATTTCCATGTATTTTTATAATGTATTTCATCCATCAATTCCTCTTCTGACTTTACACATTAAAGGAAATATGTTACACTAGTATTGTCACTTTGGCCCTTGAAGAAAAACTAATAATGTAATCAAGCTTAGAGCAAACTTGTATCAAAGAATTTTCTTGTAAAACACTAAAATTAAGCTTCGCTATGATTTTCCCAAAAAGAAGCACAATCAAATGCATTGTCCTCATAAATCAATAGCAAGTAGTTGTGGGTTTTTCATGTAAACCTATGGCCACCCCTTAGGCCTTGAAAATTGAAGAATTTTAAAGAAATCAACAAAAGATGAGTTGACAAGGTTACATTATTGGCCTTGGAACTTGTGTATGAACTTGACCATGTTGTATTATTGGTGATAGAGCTTAATTAGCTTGATGATGTAATCATACTAAAATCAAATTTGTAAAGTAATTTGGCTATAAAACATTAAAAGTAAGTATGATCATGTTTCTCCAAAAAAAAATAAAGTAATGGCCATAAGTTCCTCTTAAACTAGTCATGGCTAGGCACGAGTTTTCCAATTAGGAAATTTTGAAATCTAAAATTAGCCTCAAAACCAAAAATGTACTATCAAAATTAACTTTAAAATAATCAATCTAATTTTAAAAAACAGTAACATTCAATAAAATAAAATTAACATTACTTAAAAATACTCATTTATCACATTCTAAATAGTGAAAAATAATTATAATTAACTATAATAATATTTATAAGTTTAAATATAATATATAAATATAAAATAAATAAAATATTTTGCAAAATATAATAAAGAGCTCAAACCAACTCTCCTATATACTTACTCTCATACGTCATTATATTCCTTATTCTTTTTGTGTTTACATTAAAAACATATTTCACTTTAAAGCATAACATACCTAATATATTAATAACATACTTTAATCTTTTAAAACTATATATGAATGAATGACACATACTTCATCATACAATAAAGTAACATATTTGTTTGTGTTGGATGGTGTTGTTATTGATGCCAAAGTTAGTCTTTGAACACTCTTAATATACAGCAGTGGATTGCATTAATTGGAAGCTCCATGAACAAGATGCATTGATAGGAAGAGAAAGAAACCCAACTCATATGGTGTAGAGATGATGCCCCACATTTGATGAGTAAATTGAATAAGAAAATCAGTTAATTTACACGCAATACCATCATCATTTGATTGTGCTCATCGTATTATTTCTAACGATAAGTAACATGCCACATAGTTCTTCCCGGTTGAAAAAATATCTCCCCTCAAAGTTGAAACCCCAAATTCTGGTCATGGTTCCCTGAATAGATGATATTTTGGTCCAAAATTTTGGGATAAAAATCTTACGAAACTATGTTGGGCTTTGTATAAAGTTTATGGGTCCAGGCAATTTCTAATCATTGACCAAGTCCTTAAGGAATTTGAATTTTTTTTAGAATGATTTAAAAAGTCAAATTAAATCTCGTGTTCACGTTGGCTCCATAAAAAGGGATTTTAAAATTATTTTTTGGGGATAGGTCGTCCCCTTTAGTCCAAGCATTAATGCAATCAGTCCATCAATCATTTTATCTCTGAAATCTCTAGCGCGGATAATAAGCAAAAGGTGTGAACGATATTGTATGTTTAGATTTTTCTTTGTCTTGGTTTATTCTATGTTTTAGCAAGGGATGCGTAAAGTAAAGGAATCGAAGCTAATTTTCTCAAGGAAAGACCATTTGGTGATTCTTTGACTAGAACGATGTTAGCTAGAGCAATCATTGTTGTGGTTATATTGAGAGTCTGGTTGGAACAATCCAACCCTAATTTGGCGGTTTGTTCTGACTTAACTTCTGTGTTACATGGTTGAGTTCGAATAATTGGTTTCCATACCGTTTGGTATGTAATCCGACACAAACTTCGCTGTAAGTTCAGGTCGATAGCTTATAAAGTCTTGGTTTCCAACATGTTTGGTATGTAATCCGACGCAAACCTCGCTGCAAGCTAAGTTCAATAGTTTATAAAGCCAACACACAAAAGCATCGTGGCATCAACTATCGACACAGTGTGAATGATAGTTTGGCAACACAAACGGAGTCGACATTACAACTGGTTCGCATTTGGCCACGAAGACTATCAACGTGTTGACACCACTCATGGGATCAGAGCCTTGCCACCTTTATGTTGAAGTAAATGTAATATATTCTGATTCGAATGAATGCCACTACAAGCGGTATATTATATATTTATTTGATTTCTGAGTTGCGAGTTTTTTTGGGTAAGTTTCAAGTTTTGTTACTATATTTTTTTTGAGTTTGGTAGGATTACATTTTCAATATGTTTAATACATTACTCCGATCAGGGTTGGGAATTGAACTGGTGACTTCACATCAAGGAGTGTCTTAATAGAGTCTCTATCACCGTTTATTCGAGATCCCGTGGACTTTGTTACTATATTTTTAAAATGCATTTTGTCACATAATTAGCAGTTTGGGTCAAAATCTAGCATAACTCCCGAATAGAGCTCTTTTATAGAAAATTTAATGTATAATATGGTTGTTTGATTATTTTGAGCTTCTAAAGCCAATTTTGATCCAATTGAACACTGGAAGAAGCACTCAAAATAGGGCTCAAAGACAGAGCTTTTGAATGCATGAAGAACTTTATTGATGTATCTTTTATTATAAAAATCACTATTATATGTTTTTGAAGGCTTATGAGCAAATTGTGGCAATTTCGGGTTTATGGCAAAAGTAAGTTATGAGATGAATCTTGTGCAGCCAAATTGATGAAACACATTGGAGTAGAGTATGAACAACAATTTGACATGTGATAGTAATTGTGACTGTGACAATGTTGAAAGGTTGTAGTGATAGCGATTGTGGCAATGATAGCGGTACCATTTATAGTGATATTCTGACAAGTGTATATAACCACTAATAGTAAGTGACTATTGGGAAAAAGTAGAAGCAATGTAGTGACAATTTGCATTGACAACAGTGATTGTGTAGTGATTAGAATCGTGAATGCAGTGGCTAATCAGTGTGACTAGTGAGATCTATCTTATTCTTTTATCTATCTTCAAGGTGGCAGAGTGGTGCAAGGCAGAGATTGAAGTCTCCTTCGAGTTGGAGCCTGAAGAACACTTTAGGGTGGTAAGGTTGTGCTAGAGTACCAAGTTGGAGCTTGCAAAGTGTCAAAACATCATTTCAGTTGGCGCTAATAAAACCAAGGTGTCGGAGCATCCTTTCAATTGGCGCTAATCAAACCAAGGTGTTGTCACACCATTTCAGTTAGAGTTGATAAATTAGGGGGTTGGATCCTCTTTCCAGTTGTTGTTGGAGAATCTTGGAAGTTGGAGCTTCATGTTGATGAAATCTTTAAGACTTATATTAAAAGTGTTCAGTAGATTTTCTCTCAGAGAGGTTTCCACCTAAAAATCTCCTGTATTGTCTTTAATGTTGTGCATTATTGAATGGTGTTGTTAGCTGTTTAATGTTTACATGATATAATTAAAATTGTTAAAAAGTGACCAATATTGTTTCACCCCCACTCTCAGTATTAGTGAATATTCCAACAAAGTTTATGTGTCTAGCTAAACTAGGTATGTCTATAAGAATTTTTTTTTACCAAATACATATTAGTCACCTTTCTAATCACACTTTCAAAAGTGAATTTGTAGATTAGAGTGAATTCAAATCACTAATGAATATTTTATTTTTTATATTTGTATATTATATACCTATGAGGTGTAAACTAGTTGGTTTGTGTAGAGTTTAGTCCCCACTAGGTCTCAAGTACAAACCTCATAGGAAGGGGTTGAGGACAGAGGCCACATTGAGAGATTCAAAACTTTCCCAAGAGCGCCCAAGCTCGACCAAACTTTACACAATGCTAGTGATAAGCATCACATTAATAATCATTTTTCTTCTATTCAACAAGCAAGTTAGACTTAACCTAGTTGCTAAAAAAACATCATAAATTATATATATATTATTTATTATATTTATTTAAATAAATTTTATTTTTAATTTTAATTTTAATCATGTCAATAAAAAAATATTTAATTTACTTTATTTTTAAACATTTTTTTATTTAACTTAATCGCGGTGACATAGATTGTAGTGTAAGTGATAAATCGTGAAAATATATTTCCCATAAAATGAATAATTCATAGATTTTTATTATATCTCTTATAAAACCCACTTTAAATCTCAAAATTCCCCTAATACAGCTAAAACTCGTATCCATCGCCTTCAGTTAAACCTTAAATAACTAGACAATTCCCGGAATATCAATGCGAGATGGGTTGGAAAGATTGCATTATTGGCCAGAGAACTTATGCATGATATCTTTTTCACCTAGTTCACACTCCATAAACCTAAGCCAACCTAGGCGATCGGCATAATGAATGAAGAATCTAGGCATCCTCATTCTAGTGAAATTGACCAAGAGGTTTTGGTGTTAATCTTGTGCTTAGTATTGGGGGTTGGACATTAACACAAGTGAGGTTATAAGCCACGGTAAGAGAATCTCATGTCTTCTTGCTATGATGAATAGCTTCATTTATTAAAAAAAAAAAAAAAGTGATTGTAGCTTTGAAAAAAGAAAGAGTTCAAAGTACTTGGACTCAAGATAATATATAAACTAGATTACAACAAATGGAATGATTACATTGAGCACGAAATAGGAAGAACAAGTGGAATAATAGATAAACTAGCTTTTGATTGAAATATGTCCTATCCATGTTCCTAATAGGAACCATAAATTTTTTGTAATGTAAGGTTTTTTTCCCAATTCATTTCTTCAAATTTAATGTAGATTTCGGTCCAAAAAGAAATAACTTAGCACAATTCCCTTTAAGAAGCCTTCTAAATTTGGGATAGAGAAAGGCACCAATTGTTTGCAGGTTCTTTTGGGAATCTTCACTTGTTATCAACTGGGTGAGGGGTGATATTCAGACTTTGTATGTGGCTCTCAGAGCGATCAAAGATCATTTAACAGTGTTAGGGCTTTTACAGGGTATTCATATATCTAATATATTCAAATAACTCAATGCAATAACATATGGAAACTATGAGAGTCAACAAACTGAATTTAGACTCTTGATGCTGCAAGAATAACTGGATGGAGTTCTATCACAGACTATTCAACCAATGACATGAAGATGTTGTTTAAAGTTGCTAATGTTTGTCTTCTATTTTTCTTACTTTGGTAATAGAGAATTTTGCTGATTTATTTTTATTTATCTATAAAGTCAAACAATTGGACTGAACTTTCAAGAGAATCCATGATAGGCATTCCTTTTTAAAACCAGGAGACTTTTAATCCTTGCTGGTATTCAGTGTAGAGTTTGAGAAAACAATGATCATAAACAAGTTTTTTTAACAAAGTGTCAAAAAAACACCTAAAGAATGACATTATGATTATCCAGTAAGCAATGAAAAGAGAGAGCACGAAATTCAGAGAACATGCATAAATCTTTAGTGGCAAAAGTCCAACATGTTTATAATACAACGAGTTTAAAATCACTAGAAAGTAGGCTTATTGATAATCATTATTGCGTAGGATCTATATATTCTACCGGTGTTATTAGAATTTGTTAGATCAGAGCATACATAACACACAGCGGATTTATACATGGAGACTTAGATGGAAACAACAGAGAATAATTTATAGAGACAGACAAATGGAGAAACAACAAGATTACTTAGTCAAAAACAGCGGAATAGATAAAACAAACACTGGAGAACAGAAATCACTTTGCATTACATAACAGGCTTGGGCCTTGGCTTGCTTTCCTTGGCCAGAGAAATTACAAATTTATAGAGGCAGAAGAAGGATCTAGAATCCTGTGTGTGATTCAGATGGAGATTTGGAATGATTTAGAAACCACTAGCAGTGTAGAAGGATCTAGAATTCTACATGTGATTCTAGAAACTAATGGCGGTGTAGAAAGATCTAGAATCCTGGAGATCTAGAAAGATCTTATCTAGAATCCTCCGTGAATTTGGCTTCACACTTAACATTCTTCCACTTGAAGCCAAATAAGAGTCATCAAGTCACACCAAGTCCTACCATGCCTCTACATAACTCATGTTTATTTCGTGGTAGAATCTTAGTGAGCATATCAGCGGGGTTCCTATCTGTATGGATCTTTTCCAAAGATAATTGTTCTTCCTCCAACACATGCCGGATCCAATGGTACCTTAAGTCAATGTACTTGGTTTTTGAATGAAACGGTGGGTTTTTCACCAAGTGAATGGCACCCTGACTATCACAATATAACACATACTTGTCCTGCTTTATTCCTATCTCTCCTAGGAATCGTTGCATCCACAACATCTCTTTACAAGCTTCTGTTGTAGCTATGTACTTTGCTTCTGTTGTAGAGAGGGCTAGTATTCTTTATAGCCTTGACACCCAAGAAACTGCAGCACCTGCAAATGTATACAAATAACCTGTAGTGGACTTTCTGGTATCCATATCTCCAGCGATATCTGCATCTGTAAATCCTTCAAGCACAGTCTCATCATGACCAAAACATAAACAATAATGACTAGTACCCTTGAGATACCTTAAAATCCATTTTACTGCTTGCCAATGTTGTTTGCCTGAATTGGCAATGAACCTACTCACTACTCCCACTGAATATGCAATGTCTGGTCGTGTGCATACCATGGCATACATCAAACTGCCAACTGTTGAAGCATAAGGAATCTTGCTCATCTCTTCTTTCTCCTTGTCATCACTAGGACATAATTCAGTATTCAGCTTGAAGTGGGCTGCAAGGGGTGTACGAACTAGATTGGCATCCTTCATATTAAACCTGTCAAGCACCTTCTTGATATATTTTTCTTGTGACAGCCACTGTTAGCTCTGCTACATATCTTGACATTTGGAGGGCCAAATACAAGCTTGGCCATGTGTTTATGCTCAAAAGAGAACTCGCAGCAGTCATCTTCCCTCTTCTCCTTCATTTCACTTACTCTCCCTTAACCTCGCCATCTCTGTTTTTCTCCAAAACTCGGCATAAGCCCCTATATCTTCAAGCCCCATAACACCGCCTCCACATGACTTCGCACCTCCGTAACTCATAGTCGCCTTTAAATCATAGCCGTCGATCGCCGCATCCCGATCTAACGGTTCCCCACCGCATTCGATGAATAACCTGCCCATTTGGTTCCCCATCGTCCGATCACCTCCGCCACGATCGGACGGCATTCGTTGTTCCCGCGCTCGCGAAGTGACAGCATGTTAACTCGTGATGAAAAGTGGTTTTTGTTTTCCCCCGCCGCCACACGTCACCATCTGAATGGTATCGCGTGCCCTCGTACCTTTACCGCCCATCGTCCGAAAGTGGTGCGAGCAACACTGTTTACCACCCGTCCTCCATCCCCGCCCGTTAAATCTCGCGCATTTCCTCTGCCCAATGACCGTTGAATCTGCCCACCCGAGATCCAACGGCTCACGATCACCTTGCTCCCGCTTCCTCCCAATACCTCCCGCCGAGCCATATCCGTCGTCCATCTGCTCAATCCGACAGCCAATCTTGTTCCTCCATCCAGTTCGTCCACCTGCTATGTAGTCCACGTCCCTTAACAGCTCTGCGTACCCGAAGGACAAACATAACCAGTTCTCGGTACTGTCTGCAATAGTCCCTCAGCAACCACATTCAAGAGACAGTAAGGCCGAGAAGAAAATGGACCGAGCATGAGTAAGTAGCTGCATTTAACAGTTATGGGATTTAGTGAATAAGGACGCTACAGCCCCCTGAAAAGACAGCAAAGCACCCAAGAAGATCAATTTATCCACTACAACAAGTAATCGCACCAGAAGACTCCATCAGTCATTTAAAGCGATTGGTGGTCAATTATGACCCCTCCATACCTAGAATGGTCGAGTGCCTCTGTAATGAAACTCTATATATACCCAGAAATCAGAGGTAATCAGGGTTGATGGTTGTTATTTTGATGTAAGGTTCAACTTCTGGAGACTGTAACTACCTTGATATTTGCAACGTCTTGTCTTCATTTTCAGCTAATACAAGCTTCCTTTGTTGTTAATTGCTCACTTTCCATTTCTATTATGTTCTAGGTTGCGCCTGATATGCAGTTTTCTTGAACTCTTGATGTTTAGCACTAGAGGAGTTGTCATCGTACCTCTGTGGTTAAATCTTGCATGTATCAGTGAATGTGTTAATAAGGTTTCTTCTTCACTTAGTGACAAAGAGCTGTCATCATGTCTGCACACTAGGGAATTAGATTTGCAGACCCCTTTACTGGTTGCAATCGGCCATCACAAGGTCTTGTGCATTTGCTAGTGTGGTCAGTATTCTCCATATTCACCCAATCTTTGAACTGTGAGTAATTGATGGTCTAAAGCCTTGTAGTCTGGGGGTGTTCACGCATGTCTAGAGTTAAGCATAGTAGAAGTGGTTATCTGGGTTGAACAAGCATCATTCCCTCCATTCATCCATTTCCAACATTAAGTAGAGTTTGTAATGTTCCCGAGCATCTCTGAGCTACAACCTAGTAGAGTTTCTTGGGGTGATAACATTAATTGGCACCATTTCCAGGGAGAGGAGATTGAAGCTCAGCTTCCCTGGGAGAACGACACAGATCCAGCTTTGATGATAGACAAAGGCTGGACACATTTTTGGTTGCAATCATCTATCTGGCGACTCTACTGGAAAACCAACCAAGTGGTGACTCCACATTTCAGTTCTGGCTCAGTTTGTGAGGCATACCCGGAGAAATCCTCAGAGATCACCAGCTGACCCAGTGCCTGACCCTAAGAAGATTGCTAAGCAAAGGAAAACATCACAGAAAAGAGCATCAGGATCAGGTAAGCCTAAGAAATCTTATATATCTCTGCAGGAGAGGATTATCATTGAGGGTATATAATTTGAAGATTTAGAGCCTAGCATTGTTAGTAAAAAAATACCTTCAGAGATTCATAAAGCTCCTTGTTTAGTTAGTTCCCCTTTGGATCTCAGTGCCAAGAAAGCCTCCCATACAGTCCATCATATTCCTTCGTGTCTGTCATCTATTTCATTACTTCCTACTATTCAATCTGTCAGTACCCTTCCACCTATCCTAGTCATGGCAGGCCAGCAAGCTCCCACAAAGATGGAAAGAATCATAACTGCTAGGTATGGACCCCTAGTCTTGCATGTTCCTTTGAATGCCATGCCTGTAGGAAAATATCAGAGATATATGCCCAAATTCACTGGTACAGAGGGAGAACAACTGAAGAACACCTTGAATCTTTTTATAGCTATGTTGATAACCTAGCTATCAGTGAAAACGATGTGTGGATGAGAGTGTTTGTCCAGAGCCTTGATGGTGAGGCTAGAAAGTGATTCAGAGAATTACCCCATTGGTCCATAGCAGACATTGAAGCATTAGATGATGCATTCTTGAGGCAATGGGGGGATAGGAAAGATATGCTCTATTACCATATAGAGTTTGGAAATCTAAAGAGGGAAAATGGGGAATCACTGCCTGATTTTAATAAAATATTTAACCGTATGTATAGTAAAATACCAGCTGAAGTAAAACCTACCCCCACCTCTGCCAAATTCACTTATGCCAAAGCTTTTGACTCTAATTTCTGCCTGCTTTTGAAAGAAAGAAAATGTGCCACTCTGGCAGAAATGCAGGATGCAGCCCTAGAGGTAGAATCTAATATCATGGCTGCAGAAAAACTTAAAAGTAATGCTGACAGAAGGAGGCAGAGAGGTGAGGCTTCTTCTTCCTCTGCTTCATCCTCAGAACCCAAATTAGATAAAATGACTAAAATGATAGACTCATTGGCTGTTGAGATATCTAAATTGAAAGTTGAGCAGAGCTCTAGAAAAGCAAGGCTTCCAAACACATTTGCTCCAAGAAATCCAAATCCTTTCAGAAGAGCAAATGAACAAGCGCAAATCATTCAAAGGGGTAAAGAGACAAATGAAGAACAAAGAGTGAGAGCTCCTTTCCATAACGTAGTCTTAGAAGAGGAGCAAGTTGAAGAAGAGGATGAAATCCATTGCATGGAAGATAAAGGTCGTGCTACCTTTTTGACATTGGTTGCCTATGAAGAGTCAGTACTCCAAGACCAAACCAGTCAAGAATGGGATAGACGTTGTTCTGTAGACTGGTGAGCAGCAAAGATATAATCTGAGGTCAAAAGCAAACAATGTCGAGGAGAATCATGCCCAAAGAGTTGGTGTCCAAACGGAGCAACAAAATATCAGACAAAAGAAGCCAGCCGCTGATCCAGTCATCCTCAAAGCACCAGCTCAAGAGCTGAGAGGACCTGACAAGCCCCCTTCCCCTTTCAATTTTGAGTCAGAGGTCCAGAAGTTAAAAATATCTGTACCTCTGATAGAACTTGCAAAGAGTGAAGTGTTTAGAAAGCCTATCCTTGATGCTCTTGAGCTGAAAACCTCACAAAACCCCACTAACTACGTCAATTTGCAAGATGATAAGCCTGCAGTTGTGCTTAGCCCAATAATCGAACCTACTGATAATAATTCTCCATCATTTTAGTCTCCTTGACCATTCATGACAAAATCCTCCACAATTGCCTGCTAGACACAGGGGCCAGCCACAATTTGATGCCTAAAGTTGTCAGGGAAGAGTTAGGGCTTGATATCACTAGACCATATCATGACTTATTCTCATTTGATTCAAGAAAGGTAAAATGCCTAGGATTAATCAAAGACCTGGCCATTACCCTCACTTTGTTGCCCATGAAGAGCATGATCATGGATGTTGTGGTAGCAGATGTTCCTCCCAAGTTTGGCATGCTGTTGTCCTGAGGGTGGATTAAGAGACTAGGTGGGGCATTACAGAATGATTTATCTTATGTCATTGTCTCAGTCTTTGGAGGGGAGAGCAAGAGATTGTAAAGAGAAGCACAGCTAGCCTACATCATCAGTGATGAGAGGAATCCTTCCAATCATCTCATATATGCCGTGGACACTGATTTTGGAACTTGTATTCTCCAAATTGAAGAATCCCAGAAGGCCTCAATGCAAATCAAAAAACCAGTAAATTAGGCTGAGGGAGAGCAAGAAAGTCAGGTTTGGGAAATGTACTTTGATGGAGCATGTTCTAGGGAAATCGCAGGAGCAGGGGTGGTGCTGATATCTCCAGAACAAAAAGCACACATCTGTCTTTTACGCTGGTCTTTCAAGTCACCAACAATATCGCAGAGTATGAGGCTCTGATATTGGGTCTCAATGCAGCTAAAGACAGAGGAATCAGGAGCATAAAGGTGTTTGGAGATGTTGATCTGATCATTCGGCAAGTGAATAAAACATTTCAAGCAAAACACCCAAGGCTGAAGGAATACAGAGATGAGGTATGGAGACTTAAAGATTCTTTTGATAATTTTTGCATCTCATATATCCCTAGAGTAAAGAATCATCTTGCCAACTCCCTTGCTGTGTCTACTAGCATGTTTATCCCTCCCATGCCTCCCAAACTAGTTTATGAAGTCCAAATGAAATACAGACCATCCTTGCTTGATAATGTCCAGCATTGGAAAGTTTTTGAGGATGATGATGAAGTAAATAGGTTCCTACAAGTCATTGATGAATTTTCTGAAATGCAAATTGACCAAGAGAATGAAGCCTTGGAAGAAAATCCCCAATCCCAGCTTAGAAACAGAATTGGTAAAGATAACATTGTCCAACTGCCCAGCAATCATATACCTAAGGGTCTGGTTCCATTAGAAAAGTTGTTTGACCAAAATGATGTGCCTTATAAGGCTGCCCAAAAAGAAGACCAATCTGCAGTCTGTAAGCATAATATAGGGAGTCCATGACAACCAAGATATATAAATCTGTCCACCCATCTGTCTGCTGCCCAGAGTGCTGAATACTGCAATTTAATGAAGCAATTTGCTGATGTCTTTGCCTGGGAATATAGTGACCTGAAAACATATGACAAAAAGATCATCCAGCATAAAATTCCTTTAGAGAAAGACACCATCTCTTTTAAGCAGAAGCTGAGGCCGATAAATCCTTTGCTCCTTCCTCTAATTGAAAAGGAAATCAAGAAGTTATTGGCTGTCAAGATCATAGTCCCTCTTAGGTATTCCAAATGAGTAGCCAACTTAGTGGTAGTGAGGAAGAAAAGTGGAGAAATCAGGCTTTGCGTTGATTTCATAAACTTAAACAAACGCTCTAAGAAAGACAATTATCCTCTACCCAAAATGGAGCTTTTGTTGCAGAAAGTCTCAGAAGCCAAAGTGATGTCTTTCCTGGATGGATTTTCAAGGTATAACCAGGTTGTTGTACATCCAGATGACCAAGAGAAGACTGCATTCACCACTCCTTGGGGTACTTTTATGTATTCCAAGATGCCTTTTAAGTTGATGAATGTTGGAGCCACCTTTCAGAGAGCTATGGATATAGCATTTGTGGGAGAGAAGAATAAGTTTGTTCTTGTCTACCTTGATGATATAACAGTGTATTCCAACAGCCATCAAGACCATTTATAGCATTTGAAAAGAGTGTTCCTGAAGTGCAGAAGGTTTGGGATTTCAGTCAATCCTAAAAAGTCACAGTTTGCTTTAGAAGAGGGCATGTTGTTTCTGCTGCAGGTGTCAGAATTGACCCAGAAAGAGTAAAAGCAATACAGGCTTTGTCTGTCCCGAGATCAAAGAAGGATATCCAGTCCTTTCTGGGCAAAGATAAATTTTGTAAAGAGGTTTATCCCAAATTTTGCAAATCTTGTAAAGCACATTACCTCCATGTTGAGAAAGGGGTCGAATATCAAATGGACTGATGCGGCAAGAAGATCCTTTGAGTCCATTAAGAAAGCTATTATGGAAGCTCCCACTTTAAGAAGTCCAGATTACAGCAAGGAGTTCCATATATTTTCATTTGCCTCTAATGGCACCCTTGCAGCAGTTTTATTACAAGTAGATGAAGAAGGCTCAAAGCATCCAGTGGCTTTTTCAGCAAAACATTAAGGGATATTGAGCTAAAGTATGATATCATTGACAAACATGCATATGCTTTTATTAAGTCTTTGAAAGCTTTCAGAATTTACATTCTGCATTCTAAGATAATTGCATATGTACCCTCTGCTTCAATAAAAGATGTTCTAACGCAGCCCGACGCTAATGGAAGAAGGGTTAAATGGATTGCAAGGCTTATTGAATTTAACATAGAATTGAAGCCCACCAAACTGGTCAGAGGTCAGGGCCTTGCCAAACTAATGGCAAAAGAAAATTGCAAAACACTGGACATAAATCACATAGGCACAATTTCAAAAAATGGTCAGATAGAGGAAGAAACAGTTGAACCAAGGAGAAGACACTCATTGGCAAGAAATTTAGCTTCTTGTGAGTGGTACTCTGCAATAGCTCAATTTTTGCTAAAGCTAGAAATTCCTCCAGGCCTTAGTTCAAGCCAAGCCAGAACTATTAAGCTTAGGGCAGCTAGATATTGCATTCATGAAAATCTGCTCTACTGGAGGGACCCCTCTGGAATTATTTTGAGGTGTCTGGACAAAGAACAATCCATAGAAGTGATGCAGCAGTTCCATTCCAGCATATGTGGAGGACATCATTTTTGGAAAACTACAGCCCACAAAATCCTCAGAGCTGGGTACTATTGGCCCACCTTGTTTGCTGATGTCTTTTCATTTGTTAAATCATGTGACAGGTGCCAAAGATTTGAAGGAAAATAGCAATTGAAATCCCTGCCCTTAAAACCCATACATGCTAGTGGCCCTTTTCAGCAGTGGGGCTTGGATTTCATTGGAGAAATCAATCCACATTCCAGTGGCCAACACAGATGGATATTAGTAGCCACAGATTACTTCACTAAATGGATTGAGGCCATCCCTACTAGAAAGGCTGATCATAATGTGGTCATGAGGTTCTTGACAGAGAATATCTTCACTAGATTTGGTTGTCCACATAAATTGATCACAGACAATGCAGCAACCTTCAGGGCAAAAGAATTGGTGGACATGTGTAACTCAATGGGCATTAAGCTGGTTCATTCCACCTCATATTACCCTCAAAGCAATGGTCTAGCAGAATCTTCCAACAAAAGCCTGATAAGGATAATTAAAAAGCTGTTGGAAGACAACAAAAAGAATTGGGATTCTAAACTCAAGTATGCACTGTGAGCTGACAGAGTAACCACCAAGAAATCCACTGGGAATTCTATATTCAAGTTGTTATATGGCACCAAAGTTGTATTCCCAATTCAGTTAACCCTCCCTGTGGCAAAATTCCTACAAGAAGAGCCGGATGGGGAAGAAGACATGGCAAAAAGGATCACTGATTTAGCAGAAGTATATCAAATTAAAGAACAGCGGGTTGAAAAATTTGTGGCACATCAGAAGAAGATCAAGGAAGCTTTTGACAGAAGAGCCAAAACAGATAATTTTCAGGTTGGAGATTTTGTTTTGAAGTGGAATGCACCGAAAGAGAAGAAGGGCAACCATGGGAAGTTTGATGCTTTCCGGACAGGGCCTTTTATCATCTCTCAGATTCAAGGGAACAATACCTTCATACTACAAAGTATGGGAGGGGAGATAGTTTTTAATAGCCCAGTTAATGGGCGTTTTCTGAAAAATTATATTATTTAAGGTCTTGTGGCCTTAAAGTTATAAATATGTTATTTTATCTGTTTTAATGTAGACTCAATTAAACTCCATGCCCAATGGAACACAAGGAAATTTTGCTAATTTGGTTTTTACAGGAAAGGCAATGATCTGCAATTCTTGAGACCTCACAGAGAGGATCCCATCCCCAGAAGGAGCCAGTGTTAGCTCTACTACATATCTTGACATTTGGAGGGCCAAATACAAGCTTGGCCATGTGTTTATGCTCAAAAGAGAACTCGCAGCAATCATCTTCCCTCTTCTCCTTCATTTCACTTACCCTCCCTTAACCCCGCCATCTTTGTTTTTCTCCAAAACTCGGCATAAGCCCCTGTTTTTTTAAGCCCCATAGCACCGCCTCCACATGACCCTGCGCCTCCGTAACTCATAGTCGCCTTTAAATCATAGCTGTCGATCGCCACATCCCGATCTAACGATTCCCTGCCACATTCCATGAATAACCTGCCCGTTTAGTTCCCTACCGTCTGATCACCTCCACCACGATCGGACGGTGTTCGCTGTTCCCGCGCTCGCGAAGTGACCACATGTTAACTCGTGATGAAAAGTGGTTTTCGTTTTCCCCCGCCGCCACGCGTCACCATCCGAATGGTATCGCACGCCCTCATACCTTTACCGCCCATTGTCCGAAAGTGGTGTGGGCAATACCGTTTACCACCCGTCCTCCATCCCCACCTGTTAAATCCCGCGCGTCTCCTCTGCCCGATGACCGTTGGATCTGCCCACCCGAGATCCAACGGCTCACGATCACCTTGCTCCCGCTTCCTCCCGATACCTCCCGTCAAGCCATATCCGCCGTCCATCTGCTCAATCCGACGGCCAATCTTGTTCCTCCATCCAGTTCGTCCACCTGCTATGTAGTCCACGTCCCTTAATGGCTCTGCGCACCCGAAGGATGAACATAACCAGTTCTCGGTACTGTTTGCAGTAGTCCCTCAACAACCACATTCAAGAGACAGTAAGGCCGAGAAGAAAATGGACCGAGCATGAGTAAGTAGCTGCATTTAACAGTTATGGGACTTAGTGAATAAGGACGCTACAACCACTTGAAAGGACAGCAGAGCACTCGAGAAGATCAATTTATCCACTACAACAAGTAATCGCACCAGAAGACTCCATTAGTCATTTAAAGCAGTTGGTGGTCAATTATGACCCCTCCATACCTAAAATGGCCGAGTGCCTTTGTAATGAAACTCTATATATACCCAGAAATCAGATGTAATCAGGGTTGATGGTTGTTGTTTTGATGTAAGGTTCAACTTCTGGAGACTGTAACTACCTTGATATTTGCAGCGTCTCATCTTCATTTTCAGCTAATACAAGCTTCTTTTGTTGTTAATTGCTCACTTTCCATTTCTATTCTGTTCTAGGTTGTGCCTGATATGCAGTTTTCCTGAACTCTTGATGTTTAGCACTAGAGGAGTTGTCATCCTACCTCTGTGGTTAAATCTTGCATGTATCAGTGAATGTGTTAATAAGGTTTCTTTTCACTTAGTGACAGAGAGTTGTCATCCTGTCTGTACACTAGGGAATTAGATTTGCAGACCTCTTTACTGGTTGCAGCCGGCCATCACAAGGTCTTGTGCATCTGCTGGTGTGGTCAATATTCTCCATATTCACCCAATCTCTGAACTGTGAGTAATTGGTGGTCTAAAGCCTTGTAGTCTGGGGGTGTTCACGCATGTCTGGAGTTAAGCATAGTAGAAGTGGTTATCTGGCTTGAATAAGCATCATTCCCTCCATTCATCCATTTCCAACATTAAGTTGGGTTTGTAATGTTCCCGAGCATCTCCGAGCTACAACCTAGGAGAGTTTCTTGAGGTGATAACAGCCACAACCTTTTGTTTTTCATGTCACGCATAATCTGCATGCCCAATATCTATTGTGCTGGTCTCAAATCCTTCATTGCAAATTTGCTACCCAAATCTTTCTTCAACCTATTGATCTTATTCTTATCATGCCCAACAATCAACATGTCATCCACATATAACAATAATATGATATACTTTCCTTGATCATACCTCTTGATATAGACACAATGGTCAACTTCTAACCTCTGAAAACCATGTTCCAACATGAATGAATCAAATTTTTTGTACCATTGTTGAGGTGCTTGTTTCAACCCATAGAGACTCTTCTTCAACCTACAAACAAGGCCTTCTTTGCCTTTTTCTATGAAGCCTTCTGGCTGCTCCATATAAATTTATTCCTCCAATTCACCATGAAGGAAAGCAATTTTTACATCTAGTTGTTCACATTCTAAGTCTAAAGCAGCAACTAGACCAAGAATGACTCTAATGGATGACATTTTAACAAGAAGTGGTATTAGAGCCAAAGGTCTCGAGTTCGAAACACCCCTGGCTCGCATTGAAGGGAGAGATTGTTGTGCTCCCCGTTAATGGCGATGTTGATCCAATGCTCTCGTGTGTTTCATGGCATGTGCTTAACACTAGCGATGTGTTTGTTTACTAACACCTGCAGGTTTTGGTGTAACGGCAATCATGACTCCAACAGAATTCAATAATCATTATTGTGTAGGATCTATATATTCTATCAGTGTTATTAGAACTAGACTGGAAACGGTCGAACAAAACAGGTCGTTCCAACGATTTTGAGGCCCTAATTGGTAAAAACAGTTGTACAGAACCTGTAAAGGTTGATTCAAAAATGAACCGACCAGTCACTGTACAAAATCGGGCGGTTTAATACAAAACTAACCGGTTCCATACAATGTGACTAAGGACCCTCAAAACGCAAATTTATTATTTAAAAGAAAATAAAAAAAGGTTATTTGTGGGGCAAACTAATATTCAACCATAGGGCCCCATTGATGCTATGTAATTAATGGTAAAAGTGGCATTCTCCTTTATCTTTCGTTTTCATCCTTCTACTTAAATTTTTAATATTATCATTAATTGTTTTGGGATGTTTGAGAGTGGTTCAAACCTCATTGGATTTCATCCAAATAAAGTGGGATTTTAGATTCCATTCAAAATCCAACATACTTAACAATTTTCAAGATTTTAAGATTGGGGGGATGGCAATGTTTCCATTGGATTTTGTCATATATGAGAATTTGGAACTAGCATTTAATCAAGAGCACCAAGCCCTCTATGTACCTCGATGTTGGTCACATTGATTGTTGAACTCCTTTGTCATGACCCTAATAAAAATGTATTCATCACTCAAATGAAATCTCAATTTGACATTTTAAGCTTTTTAATCTTATTTTAATGGTTAAAGGGTAATATTGATGATGAGAATCCCAATATAGGGAATGATTTTCATGATATGTATGTGTTGTAGCATGATCTTTTTTGGACTCCAGAGGCCCTCTAGAGCCTCTTTTTCGATGCATTTTTGGTTGAGAGATGGATTGCACTCAATGCTATTTTGGTTATATGCACCATTACTTGCTATATATATGAGAAACTTCGCATATTTGTGTGTAATGGTTTGGATTCATATGGATGCCCATAAACATATATGTTTTTTTCATAATTTGTATATTTATGTATGTTTTGGTTGATTGGTTTTTTTTACAGTTCTCGTTTTTTGGGTAGCCCAGTTCGATGACCAATTCGGTTCTGATAACATTATATTCTACAGCTTTACTGTCAGCAATAAAGGTCTCAATTAACATGATAAATAGGAATCAATGCAAAAGCATATATATTGGCAGGTCAAGTCTCTTCTACTGCTTCATGGCTTCTCAACTTTTCTCCTCCTCTACAGCCTTAGACATCCTTTAGCAATTTGACCTTTGTAGAAGCTACCAAGTGCTTGTATCTTTTTATCATTACTGTGGCAAATACTAGATCCAAACAAGTTTCTCTATGTTAGTAGTCGGACAAAACAGAATGCGGATTTGTCTACCCATAATTTTCAAACTCTCAATCTGCAATTCTTCTTATCAATACCTAAAGAATTCTTACATCACTGTCCATATAAGCATTTCATTGAATCTGTCAGTTGAATACAACTAGGCCACAAACAACAAACTTCAAAGAATAGATCTATTAATTTCAAAAGCAATGATAAATACGGAATTGAACTAGATATCCTCTTAAACCATAAAATGAACATGCTTATGTCAACGGTGGCTTGCTGGGTCAGTGAAAGCAGGGCACTGCCATTACCTTCACTAGGCTTCAAGTTCTCCGATCACACATTCATGCTTGTGCTCATGCTTCATTGTGCCTTTGTCCTTGTGATAGCGGTTAGGGTCAGGTGCAAACCAGGGCCAGTTTGGTGGAATAAATACACCTGACTTGCCGTTTATTAGCCAAACAATTTCAATTTGAATATTATATGCCTTACAAACCTACTTCCAGTTACCTCGTTAGCACTGAAGGTCTTTTGTCTTGAATGGAAATGATTTCAAACTTGTGTCCCAGACTCCAGTGGGTTCCACTTAACATTTGTCAACATAGGAAATGTCATTATATCTGTTGATTGAGTTCAACTAGGCTGCAAAAGAAAAAACGAATAACAGAATCGCTTACTTCAAGAGCAATGTATAACTATGGAATTGAACGAGATAAAGGTCTCAATGGACATGCGAAGAAGGACTCGATCCAAAAAAAGTATATATTGGCAGGTCAAGTCTTTATTACTGCACGTATTGCTTCATGGCTTCTCAACTTTTATTTTCCTCTATAGTCCTGGACATCCTTCAGCAATTTGACCTTTACAGAACCTATCAAGTGCTTGACAAAGACTATATCCAAGCAGGTTTCTCTATGCTAGTAGTGGGACAAATCAGAATGTGGATTTGTCTACCCATAATTTCCAAACTCTCAATCTGCAATTCTTCATATTAATACCTGAATAATTCTTGCATGACTGTTCATATAAGCATGTTATTGAATCTGAGGGACGAGAGCGCGACGGTGAAAATGGCAGCGGCGTACAGCGGCTAGGGTTAGGCGCAGACCTGCAACGGCAGGCAGACTGCAGGGGCAAAAACCCATCCCTCTGCAGCAAAGCTGCAGAACACAGGCACAGGGAGTTGGCAGTAGCGAAAATGCACCCCCGCCAGGGGGCAGGAGGGGATCCCCCCCCAACCAATGAAATGCAACCAGAGAATCAGGACGATTCAAGGAAGGACCAAAATACGAATGAAGAGAAAACTGAGGATATGCCGGACAGGCAGAATGAACAAGTTCAGCCAGAGGACCAGAGAGTGAGATCATCCACATGCAAGCCTGTTGCCAAGCACACGCCAACAGTGGAATTCCCCAGTCACAGAATCAATGCAAGAATACAATATATGAGGGATCATGCCCTCATAGGCAAATTTATAGGCATTTGGCCAAATGAGAAAGCCCTGAGGACATGGATTAATATCAAATGGCACCCGAAAGGACATATATCCCTGCATTTGGGACCAAAAGGTTTTTTTACAGCAGTCTTCAACTGTTTGGAGGATAGAAACAGGGTCTTTGAGAGCGGACCTTACTTCTTCAACTCAGCGGGTCTCTTTCTCAGAGAATGGATAGAACGATTCAACCCGGATAAGGAGGATCTGAGCTGGGCACCAGTATGGATCAGGTTATACTCATTGCCATGGGAGTACTGGGAGGAAGAATCGCTTCAGGAGATTGGGAAGGTTCTGGGGGACTTTGTCAAGGTAGCAGAAGAAACTAAGACGAAGAAGTACACCTCCTATGCTCGGATCTGCGTCTACATGGACCTAAAGGAACCTCTGCCTGACAAGGTAAAACTCTCTCATGAGGATGTAGAATGGATCCAGTTAATAGATTATGAACATGTGCCTTTTAGGTGTAGAAAATGCCACGCCTTAGGGCACCTGTTCCGAGATTGCCCGCTAAATACCAAGTCCATGGAACAAGACCAAGACAAACAAACGACAGATGGGTTCACCAAAGTAACAAACCGAAGAAGAGGAAATAAAAAACAGCCATCTCAGAATAGGCAGGCCCCGAAGGATCCCTCAAAGCCTTCAACAAGTAACAGCTTTGCTGTTCTAGCAGAGGAAGCGCATCACGTTCAAGATCCCCTTACATCCAAGCGCACCTCAAATCTGGAAAAGACTGAGGAGCCCAAAGTGCCATCTAAAGGAAAAAATGAGGCACAGGAAGGAATCACCCATAGCACCAAAACGAAAATCTGGAGCCAACCAGAGATGGAAATAAACACAACGGTTTCAGGCGCAGCAAAAGCAAGGGAAGAAGAAGAAAGCTATCAAGAGGCCCAGAATATGGATGAAGATACAGAAACGTTTGATATAGGGGAACTGGACATTCTTGGTCTGAAGCAAGCTTGTAAAACAAGGAACTTCGACAAGATAACTGAAACGCAAGTGGACAACCTGGTGGAGGTTCTCCACAAAGCCCAGAAGAAATACTCGCTAGGGGTTCAAACAGGTAGTCAATGGGATGGGAAGTTTATTTCAAAAGACAGCGAAAAGCGAGGAAGGAAGTCTACTCTGGAGAGAACCATCAAGGTCGGAGAGGTCCTGGTGGATTCAGGCAGATATGCCCAGCTAACCAGGTATTTTAACATCAATCCCAAACCTTCCCAATGAAATTGATATCTTGGAATATTAGAGGGCTTAATGGCCAGAAGAAAGGTAGACTCCTAAAAAACATGATAATAAAAGAAAAACCAGCAATTCCTGCAAGAGACTAAATGTAATCAGGTAGTTTTAGAAAAAGTAGCAGCCAAGGCCTGGCCGGCAGGGCAGGTCATAGCGGTGGATGCTCATGGAGCCTCAGGAGGCCTGGCAATACTCTGGGATGCAAGAATGATACAGTTGGATAATATACATGCAAACAGAAATTTCATCCAAGCCAAGTTTCATCTAATTGGCACAAATATTGATGGGCATATAACAAATGTATATTTTCCACAAGAAATCCAGCAGAAAGCTGATATCCTGGATGCATTAACACAGCTTAATGCAAACCAGACGCATCCGCTATGGATCTCAGGCGGAGACTACAATATGATAGCAACCCTGGAGGAAAAGAGAGGAGGACGATGCAGAATCAACAGAGACGGTACATTACTCAAAGACTTCATTCAAGACAACTGGATGATAGACCTTCCAACAGAAAATGGCCTTTACACCTGGAGTAACAAGAGAATGGAACCGACGCAAGTGGCCTCGCGATTGGATCACTTCCTAATTTCTGACAATGCAGTGCATTTGGGGGGAGAATTCACAGCCTCAATCCTACCATATTCAGGATCGGACCACTGGCCTATAGCCTTAAACTGGAACAGACCAGGCAAAAGTATAAGGCGGCCATTCAGATTTGAATCTTTCTGGTTATCGCATCCGGACTTTCATGAATTTATAAGGACAACCTGGACAAATTTTAATGCACTGGAGGGGACAATAATGGCCCTGTTCCAAAAGAAGCTGAAGTATCTCAAAGAAGAAATAAAACGATGGAATAAATCCACATTTGGCAATATTTTCAAATCAAAGGAAATCCTCAATCAAAAAATGAAGGACATTCAACAAAGAATAATTTCTAATGGCCGATCTGAGGAGTTGACTCAACAGGAACAAGTCATAGAAAAGCAAATACTGGAAAGAGACCTGCAGGAAGAGACCTTGTGGAGGCAGAAGTCGAGGATCAGGTGGCTGAAGGAAGGTGAAAAGAATACAAAATTCTTTCACAAAACAACAGTCCAAAGGCGAATGATCAACCAAATCTCCTATGTTAACAATGAACAAGGAATCAAGGTTGAAAATCATGAAGGAATAGAAACGGAGTTTGTCAACTACTTTAAACATATGAATCAAGAACCAAAAATCAACAGATCTGAAGCAATTGATAACATCACCAGGCACATCCCCAGAATAATTACAGAAGACCATAATACTCTTCTTCTCAAACCAATCAGTCTTCAAGAGGTAGAAACAGCGGTGAATCAACTCAAGGCAGGAAAAGCGCCTGGCCCAGATGGGTTCACGTCAAATTTCTTTCAGCATTTCTGGGAATTAATTAAATGGGAAGTCTGGCAGGTCGTGGAGGAATCAAGGACTCTCAGATGGATGTATCCAGCCATGAACGCAACATTTCTAGCATTAATCCCCAAATCTTCGGAATCCAATTCTCCAGATAAGTATCGGCCCATTGCCTTATGCAATATCATTTACAAAATTGTCTCTAAGGTTATTGCCCTAAGATTGAAGCCCTTGCTGCCCCTTATCATCTCTCCTGAACAATCCGGGTATGTAGAAGGGCGTCAGATTACAGATGGGATCATCCTAACTCATGAAATAATGCATTCACTCAAGCAATTGAAGAAGCCAGGGATGCTACTCAAAATCGATCTATCCAAAGCATTCGACAGTATCAGCTGGGATTATTTGCAAAAAACTCTCCTTGCTTTTGGCTTCGCACCCCCATGGGTCAGATGGGTTAGCAGTCTCATTTCCTCATCTTTCTTTTCCATCCTCATCAACGGGATTCCTTCTCCCACCTTTCGTCCTTCCCGGGGCATTAGGCAGGGAGACCCCTTGTCACCCTTTCTGTTTGTTATCCTCGCTGAAGGTCTGGGGCGAAGTATAAAAGCTGCTATTCTTGCGCATAAGCTCAAAGGGATCGTTGTTCACCATCTCCTAGCAGTTTCTCATCAACAATTTGTTGATGATAACATGCTTTTCGGCCACCCATCTGTTCAAGAAGCACGTTCTTTTAAATCCATCCTTGACTCTTTTTCAAAAGCATCTGGAGCCCTCATCAATAATGCCAAATCCCAAGTCTTTTTCTTTAATACCCCTCCGTATACCCAAAGAGCCATAACGCGTATTCTTGGCTTCTCTAAGGCATCCCTTCCCTCCTCTTATCTAGGAGCTCCTCTTATCGCTTCAGCCCTCAAGCATTCCTCGTGGACAAACCTGCTCGAAAAATTAGAAGCCAGACTGCTCCTTTGGACTTACAGATCGCTTAATATGGCCAGCAGGATTGTGCTGATCAAGGCTGTTTTGCAATCCATGCCACTCTATTTATTCTCCATCTTAGCTGCGCCAAAATGGGTTCTTAAGGCCATCAAACAATTGCAGCGGAACTTCTTATGGGGCAGCTCAGGACCAAACAGAAAATGGGCTCTCATTAGATGGGAGAAGGCTTGTCTTCCTAGATTGGCAGGAGGAATAGGACTCAGAGACCCAGAACAAAGTAACAAGACCATGGGAGCGAAAATATGGTGGAGGTGGCTTTCAAACTTTAACACCCCCTGGGCACGTCTCTGGACAGCAAAATATTCAAGGAACTTACCCCTGGAAGAAAGGATCAGAATGTCGGAAATCAGTAAAGGATCGCTCATATGGAACTCGGCCATTCAACATAGAGATCTCATCCAAAAACATAGCTTTTGGGAGGTGAAAGATGGTCTTACTGCCAGGTTCTGGGAAGATTCATGGCAGCAGCTACCAAATCTCAAAGATAGTATGCAAACTATTTCAGAATGGGAGATAACTCCGCAGGAGAAAATAAGCAATTTCTGGAAAGAACCGACTAACCAAGAGCAGAGAGAGTGGAAGGAAACAAGCATCATATTACCCCGAAGCTCAAATCAAAACCAACTCTCTCTCTCCTCAGAGCTAAAAAAACGCAGGATATTAAAGCAAGCAGGAATGGACACATTGAGATGGGGTTATGAGGAGAGGGGTACCTTCACTACAAAGGAAGCCTACAGGATCATCATAAGGGACAGAATGGACAAAGATCAGATATGGAGCAAAATATGGAAACCCCCAATCTGGCCGAAGGTTTCCACCTTTCTGTGGCTTCTCTCATACAATAGAATCCTCACCTGGGACAATCTCAGAAAGCGGGGTTTCTTGGGACCTTCCATCTGCCTCAATTGCAATCAGGAAGAAGAATCAGCCCTACACCTAATGCAGACGTGCCAGATGAGCAGAAAGATATGGGAAAAGGTGGCATTTCGTTGTCAAAAGGAAGGCCGAGTACTGGGGGATATCAAAGACACAATACGCCAATGGCCTCAAGCGCCATACCAATGTAAGATCCTAAATATCCTATGGCAAACAATACCGGGATTCTTGATGTGGAATATCTGGAAGGAACGGAACCGGAGGATTTTCAAAGGTCAATCAATGACACTGGAGCAGGTATGGCAAGGAATTCATAACAATATCAGTGAAACTCTTTCCACAAAGGGCTGGTCCCAAGACGATTTCCCAAAGCAACCCCAGGAGCTAGCCATCTGGAACAATTGGCAGATAAAGATACAAGCTCAGATTTCGGTCAAGGCTAACCCAGCAAAGCACCTAACTCATAATGTAAAGTGGATGCCACCACCCATAAATGTGTTCCAACTGAATTTCGATGGCGCTTCGAAAGGCAATCCGGGTCAGACTGGTTATGGAGGCATTATTAGAGACCATCAGGGTAAACCTCACATTACCTTCTTTGGCACAATAGGTTGGAATACCAACAATGCAGCGGAACTGGAAGGTCTATGGAAAGGACTCACTCTGGCGCAGGAGGGCAATTATCTACCTCTAATTGTGGAAGGGGATTCCCAAATTCTAATAAACATGGCCTTAAAGCTCCAACAGGGTTCCCAAGTACACAAGGTCAGCAGCAGCTGGAGACTGGCATCCATATTGGAACAAGTTCAACATTGGTTGCAAGAGAACAGAGCTGTTTCCTTCAAGCATATAAAAAGGGAAGGGAACAAGCCAGCTGATTTCCTAGCTAATTTAGGGGTGGACAATGAGAAAGAGCTCTCAGCAGGCCCTCTACATGATACAGTTTCGGCGGATCACCTCTCCACCTTCCAAGCAATATTAGACAGAGACATGCTACCACAGGACGATTCACGCCCGAATGCGGGTGGCAGCTTGATGATCGCATGAGCTTGTTGCGTTGGGCAGCTGGCGTCATGAGGTGGCTTGCCAGGACGGCTACACTCGGTGGCTCTGCGAAGAATTAATACCTTTAAATGCTGAGGAGACGGCATTGCAGGTGGGAGATGGGCTCAAGCGAGGCGACTTTAAGCGCCCTGTACCCTGATTCGATGGGGATTGTTCTGTATGTATCCAGATTGTTCCAAGCAAAGGTCTATTTAATGGCGCATTTGATCCAGGTTTGGTATGCGCGGTATTTTGTTATGCTGTTTGATGTTAAGGGTGGAAAGGGGCCGATCTCTGGCTTTGTGAGGAGCTGCAGAGGCTTCACCTCTGTCCAGCCTGCGCTCTCTCGGCTCTCGACTGTGAAGGGGATCGTGAGGGCCCATAATTCTGTTCAGGCTTCTATTAAGGTCGTTCTGTGTGGAAGAGTTAAGGCTTTGCGTCCTGGCACTCTGCCTTTTACTGTAAAGAGCTCGAGATTTCCCCTGCTCATGGCACCGAGACAAAGAGGAGTCCCGAGAAGAGGGGGTGTTTGGGGGATAAGTAGACGGCAGAAGGCTCAAGCCAGAGCAATTCCGCCGCTTGCCATAGTTGCGCCTCCGTCTTCTCCCTCAGAGGAGTCGGATCCTTCAGAGAGCCAAGTCCATACCTCCCGCTTCACCTTCAGGTGCCGGAGAAATCATTCTCTTGTCTCTCTCCTGATTACTGTAATTGCTACGGAGGAAGAGGAAGATTCTGCCAGCCAGGAGGAGGACGATGGGGAGCAGGTTCAAACTTGTAATGCCCGGGCGACTGCGGAGGTTGGTAATGTTGAAGATCCTCCTCCAGACGACGTCAATCCTGTGGAGCCTGTTCTTGGTCTGGATACGCATCCGCAGCCGGTTCATCCACCGGATTTTTGCCTGGAAGTGACCGAAGATGCTACCATGTCTGACTGGCTTCCTCTCCCGCCAGAAGTCGACAACAATGCGCAAGGTGAGCCTCCGAAGGCTTAATTCTTGTTTCTTCTGCTGTTCAATGGTCATGTTTTGGAGTTTTGGTGGGGTTTCATCTCTTTCCGCGGCGCCCAGTTTTTTGTTATTGGGTAGGGGACCTTTCAGAGTTCGTGGTGTCTCCAGAACTCTGGAAACAATGGTCCCGCTACTCTCCTACGCCACAATGCTACCAGCAGCAAGCCACAAGATACATGCAATGAATCATTGGTTCGTCAATTCTGCTTACTGCTGTTCTTTTGAAGGGATCTCTTTTGTAAGTCAGGGGGCCACCTGCCACAGCTACGCCCATGCTCACTTCTATGGACTCTATCTTTGTAATTCAGGTGGCCAAGTGCACCTGCTGCGTTCTTCTGACAGGGGATGGCTTTATGCATCCTCAGAGGCTAGGGCCTCTTTGTAAATATTTTTCTTCTTTTTAATACAATAGCTTAGTCTTTACACAGAAAAAAAAGCATGTTATTGAATCTGTCAATTGAATACAACTAGGCCGCAAATAACGAACTTCAAAGAATAGAACCATTAATTTCAAAAGCAATAGTAAATATGGAATTGCTTATGTCAATAGTGGCTTGCTGGATAAGTGAAAGCAGGGCACCGCTATTACCTTCACTAGGGTTCAAGTTCTCCAATCACGCATTCATGCTTGTGCTCATACCTTATTGTGCCTTTGTACTCATGATATAGCAGGGTCAAGTGCAAACCAGGGCCACTTTGGTGGAATACATACCCCTGACTTGCTGTTTCTTGGCCCAACAATTTCAATTTGACCACTGTATGCCTAGCTCGTTGAAGCCATTTTACAAACCTACTTTCAATTTTCTCGTTAGCACTGAGGGTATTTTGTCTTCAGTAGAAATGATTTCAAACTTGTGTCCCAGACTCCAGTGGGTTCCACTTAACATTTGTCAACATAAGCAATGTCATATCTGTCAATTGAGTTCAACTAGGCTGCAAAAAAAAATAATAATAGAATCACTTATTCCAAGAGTAATGTATAACTATGGAATTGAACCACATAAAGGTCTCGATGAACATGGTAAACAGGATTCAACGCAAAAATGTATATATATTGGCTGGTCAAGTCTCTTCTACTGCAACTACTGCTTCATGGCTTTTCAACTTTTCTCCTCCTCTATAGTCTTGGACGTCCTTCAGAAATCTGACCTTTGCAGAACCTCTCAAGTGCTTGTGTTTTTTTAATTAATACTGTGGCAAACACTGGATCCAAACAGGTTTCTCTATGCTAATAGTGGGACAAAACAGAATGTGGATTTCTCTACCCATAATTTTCGAACTCTCAATCTGCAATTCTTCATATTAATACCTAAATAATTCTTACATCACTGTCCATATAAGCATGTCATTGAATCTCTCAGTTCATTACAACTAGGCTGACTAGACCCAAACAGGTTTCTCTGTGCTAGTAGTGGGACAAAACAGAATGTGGATTTGTCTACCCATAATTTTCAAACTCTCAATCTGCAATTCTTCATATTAATACCTGAATAATTCTTACATCACTGTCCATATAAGCAAGTCGTAGAATCCCTCTGTTGAATACAACTAGGCTGCAAATAATGAACCTCAGAGAATAGAACCATTAATTTCAAAAACAATGATAAATATGGAATTAAAGTTTGAACCAGATAATCTTCTTAAAGCATAAAATGAACATACTTATGTCAATGGTGGCCTGCTGGTGGCTCGCTGGGTCAGTGAAAGCAGGTCACTACTATTACCTTCACTAGAGTTCAAGTTCTCCAATCACATATTCATGCTTGTGCTCATGCCTTGTTGTGCCTTTGTACTCACGATAGCAATTAGGGTCAAGTGCAAACCAGGGCCACTTTGGTGCAATAAATATCCCTGACTTGCTGTTTGTTAGCTAAACAATTTCAATTTTCATATTGTACGCCTAGCTCATTGAAGCCATTTTATAAACCTACTTCCAATTACCTCGTTAGCACTGAGTCTATTTTGTCTTGAACGAAGATGATTTCAAACTAGTGTCCCAGACTCCAGTGGGTTGGACATTTGTCAACATAAGAAATGTCATTATATCTGTCAATGAGTTCAACTTTGCTGCAAATAAAAAACAAATAATAGAATCACTAATTTCCTGAGCACTGTAGAACTATGGAATTGAACCAGATTATCTTAAAATATATATTATAGACTAAGCATGCTTATAGCTTTCTTGTCTTAAATGGAAATGAGATCAGTATTATGTCCTGGTGGTTCGACTCACCATCATCACATGGAATTTTGTTGCGCCTCCAGGAAAATCGCAGACAATATTGCTGGCTGTGGAACAAAATTCTGAACCAAAAACAATTGAAAAATCTTCAGAATAAGAAACAGAAATGATACACAACTTCCTATAAATCTGCATAAAAGTGGCCCAACTTCCTATAAATCTGCATATATATATATATATATAGAGAGAGAGAGAGAGAGATATCTTTTACTAAATGAGTTCAGCATTATGTCAAAGATGCACTCAACACATCTTAAAAGTTAAAATTTGCACTGGAATTTACTTAGGGCTATCAGAGACAAGGATAATGATCTAAATCAGAATGCTACAACGACATAAACTGACAGCTACCAGGGAATCTGAAAATAAAACAGCAAACTGTAAAGATAGAACCAATAAAGCAACTTACTTCAAAACTTGTTGAATACCACATTACAATTGTGTTTACAGGCATTTTCATGACACCATTATTTTGGTTCATGACTTCATAAGGGTAGGGCTATCAGAGACATAAGGATAATGATCTAAATCAGAATGCTACAACGACATAAACTGACAGCTACCAGGGAATCTGAAAATAATACAGCAAACTGTAAAGATAGAACCAATAAAGCAACTTACTTCAAAACTTGTTCAATACCACATTACAATTGTGTTTACAGGCATTTTCAAGGCACCAATATTTTGGTTCATGACTTCATAAGGGTGACCACAAAGGTCTCCCGCTTGATATTACAAGAGAGCCCAAAGTAAGATTTAACAAAGAGAATACATATTCATGATAATGGAACACAACTATTTTCATATTAATTGTTCATCTGCAGAAAAAATTCTGTTAGATAGTTATTTCCTCATATGATAATTTGGATGGGCAAACAAAACATATAGGATAATAAATGGTTAATATTTTCCAGCCTCAATGGCATCATATACCAAAGCAAAAAAATACTGATTCACAAAAGAATAAATTATCACAGTGACCATTGCATTGATCCATCCCAGAAATGAAATGGGGCAAATGTAAGTACCAACTCTTAGTCAAAACTGATATCGGTCTGACAGAAAGAGCCATCAGAACATGTTCCAAATTTCCTGGAATTTAAAAATTCAAGATTATTTGTTTTTCAGCACAGCTACCTATTTTGATAAACTACCAGAGGCCCAGTGTTTTCCAACAGATAAAAGAAACATTCACTGAAGTGATGAGAAAGCGATAATCTCCCCATGAAGCCAAATGAAAATCGTTGGGCTAACAAAACACATATGCCAACATGATATCATAATGTATATGGCATCTGAAAAAAATAAGAAAGGACAGCAAGAACCATCTCCCGAAACAGAGGTGAAGTTTTTAAAGCACTTGTAATGGAAAAAAAAGCAAGTGGACATCGCCCCAATACAAAGTGAAACCCTTGCAATGAAGTAGTGTGAATAAAAGTGCAGCAACAAAAACATTCCAAAGGAAAGCTGCCATGACAGCCTGAGTCGACCTACAACCATCACCACAATCAAATGCTATATGTCAGTACATAATCAAAAATAAAGGACAACTGCCACAAACATAAAGTGACATGCCTTCATTACAATTTTCCTAAAGCGTGAAATAAGACCATGCCTGTTGAGATAGCCTGCCATTAAAGTGAGCACGCAAGTTCTGAGAGAGTCTCAAGCTATTTGTTCAGCCTAGCACTGCTTCAGTGTCACACATCACATGCTGAGGCAGGCAGACAATAAAGTATTGTTGCAGTAACAGCATCCATCTTCAGCATTCCTCCAACTATTGATTCCCCACTTTCCCAGAAACTTAGCATCCTTTCTAACACCTTTAAGACTTCCATAAGCCCTACCATCCTCCCTCTCATGTTCATTCTAATTAATGAACTATTCATCCAACCACAAGATTGATATTCTCCCACTCGGTTTCCTTGGGCTAAGGTTAGGTCAAAACGTTCTCCCATCCTAATTGGAGGTATCTTCAAAGAATCTGACATGGCCATGTGTTAGCCATCATAGCTGTTGCTGTACTTGTCCAGTCTTTATCATTGTTTGAACCTCAGATGATCTTGCAATGCTGAAACAATTATGCACACCATCTTGTATAATGAACGTCCAATATGACCACTAATAGTCCCCACCAGAAGCTGCTACCAAAGCCTCTCCTTTCGGCCAGATTAATTATAATGTACGCTCGTATGTTCATTTCTTCACCTTTCTAATGTTTGCAACGCCTGATATTTGAATGCATCTTCTGATTGTTTTCCAAAGTAAACTTGAGAATGTGCATCATTTTCACATTAGTTTAGAGAGGCAGAAAAAGGGTCCCTATGACAATATCTTTAGTATTTACCTGCATATAGTGCCCATTTTGCATCGTCGCTTTTCTCACTGGTATCTGCAAATCATGTGGACAATGAAGTTGCCAATTTCTCCTTATAGTTATGAATTTTCCTTCATCTGTTCTTAACCAATTCTCGTAATCAGTTAGTAACAGCCACTGACAATTCATTCTCCAAAAGCGAATTAAATATCCCCTTGGTTTTCTGCATATTCTTCTCTTTACAAAGACCATTAACAAGTTCATTATAAGTAGAAGCATCAGGCACAAGTTCTCTTCTTACCATTTCATCATGCAGTATCAATGCATCTTGAATTCTTCCTTCTTGACAGAAACCTTTAATCAGCATAGAAAATTTAGTGCAGTCAAGAACCAAATTTCGATTGAGATCACCTTTAATAAAATAATCTACATTTATTGGCAGTCCAGCCTTGTAACACACAACAATGAGTTGGCTAAATGTTCTAGCATCCATTGTTAAACCCTTTTCCGCCATCTCATTAAATATCTGCATAGCCTCCCGCATATAGCCCTTCTTATGGTAACCATCAAGCATTGTAATATAAGTCGTAACATTGGGAACCACTTTCTTTTTCTGCATTTCATCCAAGACTGAGCATGCCTTCCCTAGGCTGCCTTTCATGCAAAAGCCATTAATTAGAGAATTATAAATGACTACATCAAGAACAAAGCCTTGTTTAGCCATAGCACGACGCAGTCTGATAGCGTCTTTAGTATAACCCACCATGCAACACCCCTCAATCAGAAGGCTGTAAGTCATAATATCTGGAGCTATGCCTTTTATCTTCATTCCTTTGAATACCGTTAATGCCGCTCGCATCTGTCCCATGCTGCAATGATTGGCAATGCTTGAGTTATAAAGGAAGATGTCAGATCCCAACCGTTCATCCACTACTTTATCATATACTTTTATAGCCCCTTGCAAATCACCTCTCCTTCGATATCCCTCAATTAACAACTGGTAGATGCTGACGTCAGGAAGTATAGCCCTTTTCTTCATTTTATTTATAAAGTCACCTGCTTCCTGCAATTTGTCTTCCTTGCAATATCCTCTAACAATAGCTTTGTAAGTGTAAAAACTAGACAAACCTTTGTCATCCATTATAACATTGATTTCCACAGCATTGATCATATCCCCATTTTCACATAAACTATTAAGTATGGCAGCACACGTAGCATGACTAGGAATTAAATCTCTGCTGAGCATTTCTCTAAAGATAGGATTTGCCTCTATTGTGTATCCCTCATTGCAAAGCCCATTTATAAGACCCTCATAACAAAGTGTATTTGGAACAAAACCTCTACCTCTGTTCTTCATTTCATGCAGTAAATGTAAAGCCTGTTGTATATTACCTTTTTTGCAGTGACCATCAATTAGAGTATTATATGTAGCACAATCTGGAAGTAATCCATCTTCCTTCAAAAGGTTTACGAGATTCTCCACCTTCTCCATTTTCCCATTCTTACAGCATCCATCAATAAGTGCATTGTAAGAAACTATGTCAAGCTTAAAACCCTTTTGCCGGGTATCATCTAGAAGTTCCAAAGCTTCCAATAATTTGCCATTCTTGCACAATGCATCAATTAGCATGGTGAAAGTAAAACGGTCAGGAACCAGATTCCTATTCAGCATTTCATCAAACAATTCTTTTACTTTATCAATCTGACCTTTTTTGGAGAAACCATTGATGAGTGCATTGTATGTAATAGTGTCTGGCATGACGCCTCTCCCCACCATTTCATCACGCAACCAAAGGGCTTCTTGTGTCTTTCCCTTTTTGCAGTATCCGTGGATCAGCATGGTGTAAATAATGCAATCTGGCATTAGACCATCTTCAGCCATGCCCCTCTTCAACAACTGCAGTGCTTTTTGAGTCCTCCCTTCCTTGCAAAGAGCACGTATAAGTGCTGTATAAATGACGGCATTTGGTACAAGCCCCTTTTCTAGCATTTCATCCCGTATTTTGAAAGCACTGTCCAACTTGCCTTCCTCACAAAAACCAATTACCAATTTATTATAACTAACAAGGTTGGGTGCCACACCCATCAAGGACATTTCTTTTAAAAGTCTTTTTGATTCTTCAAACATCTTTGCTTTGCAATGGCCAGCGATCAGAGCATTGTAAGTGATAACATCTGGTGTAAAACCTTTCCTAGACATTGCGCAAAACAAACTCAAAGCTTCTTTGACATTGCCCTTTCTACAATGTCCCTCTATAAGAGTGTTGTAAGTCACAATATCAGGAACAAAACCATTTTCAAGCATCTGGTCAAAAAAATCGGTGGCCTTCTGAATTTCTCCATTTTTGCTGAGAGAGTGGATCATTATATTCAAAGTATAGCTGCTGGGAGGGATTTTAAATTGAACCATTTCTCCATAAAATTTCCAAGCCTGCTCCGAGCAATTCAATTTGAGTAACCCTGCAAGTATCTTATTGCATGATTGAACAGTTGGAAAATACCCATGAGTTTTCAGTTGATGAAATGCAGCAATTGCTTCTTTCACCTTCCCAGATGACAAGAGGCTTTTGTAAAGAAAATCAAATATCAGAGGAGCAGAATCCCAACCTTTGAATGCATTCAACAACGATTTTGCCACCTCAGACACTGAAACACTATTATTTTCAGTCAGACGATGTATGTATGGCTCTACATCACATAGCCTACCGGCTCGAACCAGGGTTTCGACGATCGCCAAATATGACCCAATCGAATGCTCAGGCCCCTTTTCCTTCCCTACCCAATCAAAGAATCTAACTGCCAAATCAGCATCACTGAGCAAATGCTGCAAGACCCCAGTAACAAGGTGGGCGTTCAATTGGGCTGCAAACTGCTGAAGAGAGTCCCAGCGGCTTTGCATTATCGCAGAACAGACATTGTGGATGAATCCCTCTTCTTCTATGGTTAATGGTGGAATGCGAATGTAAGGCAATAAAGAAGATCTTGTAATGTACTGATTGCTAAATGCGGGACGTAGAGAGTCTGGGCGTGTACTGTATTTGCTCCAATTCCAGTGGGGTTTCTGACTGTAACACAGTTGGTAGTGAATGCAATGGCAATTGGGATTCAGAAGGCTTTCTGTTAAAGCACAATTTCTTGAGATTCTGGAAATTGAGAGAGTTGGATAACAGCCAGATGATGAAGCAGCTGAAACCTGGCGATTAATGCACAGAAACCTAAGGGAAGTAGAGTGAGGATTTCTTTGGGAAATATAAAAATTTGACGTTTTCCGTGAGGATTTCAGAGAAGAATTTAAAGGAACAACTGAAGCGATAAATGTTAGGGCTGTTTTCTTACCTGATAGCTGTGATCCCATGTTAATGTTCATCCACTGCTTGTGGTAAATGACGGGTTTTTTGGGAAGAAGAAGAATTGGTCACGAACTTTGAAAGGGTTTTAATATGGTTTAAGGGACAAAGGATTTCAGGAAATCATGCGCCTGAGGCTCAAGGCCAAGAGGGATGAGATAAAATGACATTAATCAGCCGACTTGGAAGAGAGTCTGGAATCCCACGCATAGGTGACAGGTCCGAAATGGTCTCCATCCTTCCCTCTTTCGTTTGTCACATGGCACAACCCAACCCTAATGTACATACAGTTTCCTAAGCAAACTAAGATTCATCTAACTTCGAACAAGGACCAAAAAAACCTTCGGATCTATTAAGGACCAAAAAAATTTCGGATTTATTCCTCTTACTTCAGATCTATCTAGTTTGGATGTCCAGGTCTAGATCTAATTTGGATATGCAGGTAAAAAAAAAATTGATTTTTAAAAAACCCAAAAAATCAAATCAAATTATTAAAATGTAAAGTTATTAAATCAAATTATAATATATTAATATGAATATTAAATTTAATAATAATACTATTAATAGTAATATTATATTTAATGATGTTTTTTTATAAGGTATAATGAAAAAATTTATAATTAAATTATATTAAATTAATAATTTCAAATATTATAAATTTAATGAGGAAATACTTATGTTGAATTAAAATTTTTGTGATCTATATTAAGTTTATTGAGACGTGTTTTCTGCGATAACTATTTCAAAATTCATTTGTTGACGTGTTTCAAACCAGCGAGTGTGGTTTGAACCACACTTGCTGGTTCGGAACACCGACAAATTAATTTTGGAACCACACTTGTTGGTTCGAAACACATGGACAAATTAATTTTGATGTGATTATCGCCAAAAACACATCTCAAACTAAATATTTATGTCGTTAAAGATTTTAATATATCCATACGATATGGATTTTCTTTTTTAAAAATTCATTTTACAATCTTTGATTAAAAGAAATATTAAAAGATTTTGGAGATTCTTTATGTTAAATTGTATTGCAGTTTTTTATCTATATAGTTATTTTCATTTTTATTTTGGGCTAACATTAATTTATTTTGATTTTTTATTAAAAACGTGACATACTTACACATCCCCATATTAAATTGTAAACAAATCTCCCGCCACAACCAAACATCTCTATTCCCTGTTACGTGGAGATCTATTCCCTGTTACGTGGATGTTCGATAAATATGGAGTCATGCTCTGGCTTTATTTTGTTGTCCTTGTCACGCAGGGTAGAACGCATTCAGTAATGCGTTGAACCATGAATTATTCTAGCGTTGACCAAAAATTAAGTAAAGAATTTGCAAAATTCACATCACAAACCAAAAAAATAAAATATTTTAAATCTATTTTTTTTAATTCTAATTGGTTTTGTGTGCCTAAGTCTTATTATGCACACATTTTGCGCCGCCCACAGATGCATTTGCAGTAACACATCGTGCTTCCAATACTGACACCAGCAATAACGTGTGTGCTACGGAGGTATCCAAAACGAAAGTAATTATATTTAATTGCATTAAAGTGATTTCAGAGCAATAAAACTAAGGGAACTTCTTTATTTGATTGCATTGAATTTGACAACATGAGGAGTTGAATATTCCTAACTCTTTAATATAACAATAGACTCGTGATTGGCTTGTTCATAAATGATGTGTTAGAACATCACATTTTTAAATATAATAACTAATGAAGTCAAGCTTTTACCTATTTAATTTGGACGGTTGTTTGATTTGTTACACTAAATTATTCATTAATCAACTTAAATTATAAAAAAATATTTAAAATTGTTTGTTTGGAGTAGCTTAATTGGAAATGATCATGGAAATGAAGTTTCACTCAACTGAAAGTCTTGGGTTCAAATCTTGTGCTATCTCTCCAATGGGAGTGAAAAGTTGGACATGATGAAGATGTAGTCCTACCAAGCTTACCCAAAAAAAAATATTGAAAGAAAAAATTAAAATGAAATGAAATTATGAGACATGATGAAGATGTAGTCCTACCAAGCTTACCCAAAAAAAAATATTGAAAGAAAAAATTAAAATGAAATGAAATTATCATAATTTCATTTCAAATCGGACAACCTTAATAAAGGAATGACAAAATCAAAATTTTCAACATAATGAAAAACATTTGTAATTAAAAAAAATCCCTAACTTCCCTTTCATCGTTTTTGGCCACTTCAATAAATATGTAATATTATTATCCCTGCTACACAAGGTATAACGCGTTCGGTAATGTGTTGAATCATGAATTACTTTATAGTTGACCAAAAATTAAACAAAGAATTTGCAAAGTTCATATTGCAAACTAAAAATAATTTATTTTTAAAATATTTTAATTATATTTTTTTAATTATGATTGGTTATGTGCACCTAAGTCTTATTATGCAATCATTTTGCACCACCCACACGTGCATTTGCAGTACCTGATCGTGCTTCCAGTACTGACACCAACAGTACCAATTTTGTGCTCTAGAGGTATCCACATATGTGTATCGACAAATAACTCCTCATTCCTATGTGGAGCATATTTAATGATGACTCAAACATCATCAATATCATTGAAAATCTTTCATTCAGAGTGTAAAACGAAGTGGGGCTCGTTCAAGACATTCCCATGTGGAACTTATGTAATAATGATTGAAACATTGTAAAAAACATTAAAACCCTACCATTCAACTCGTATCACAGGTAAGCGGGAGGTTTCCTTCCATTCTCAGGAATCCAATTGTTGTAAGTTGATTATCGTAGTTGTTATATTCTTAAACCATTTAAGTAATATTATTATGGGGGCAGAGACAGAGGGAGGTGGGAGAGAAGGGGAGAGAGAGGAAGGAAAAAGAGAGAGGACGTGAGAGAGAGAGAGAGAGAGGGGGGGAGAGAGATGGAGTTGGAAGGGGACGAAAGATATAGAGAGAGAAAGGTGGAGAGGGAGTGGTAAGGGAGAGATGGATAGTCAATGAGGGAGAGAGAGATAGATAGATATGGAGAGAGAGAGTGTATGTTCTGGGGGTGAGAAGGAGAGACAAGGGGGGATAGAGACATAGATGGGGTGGGGGAGGATGGAGCGGGAGATAGAGATATATATAGATAGAGAGAGAGAGAGAGAGAGAGAGAAGGGTAAGAGATAGAGAGGGGTGAGAGAGAGAGGGAAAGGAAGAGGGAGAGATAGATAGAGATAGATATGGGGAGAGAGGGAGAGAGAGCGTGACATATGTTTAGGGGGTTGAGATAGAGAGAAAAATAAGGAGAGATGGAGGGAGGCATAAATATATATGGTAGGGGGAGAGAGGAAAGAAGATAGAGATAGAGAAAGTTAAGGAGAGGCAGAGAAAGTGAGACAGAGGAGAGAGGGAAGGGAAGAGAGAGAAGTAGAGGGGGAGGGAAATAGACACATAATGGAAGGTGGAGAGAGAGGGAAGAAGAAAGAGTCTCACAGAGACAAATACATATATAGAAGTTAGATCTAGAAAGTGATGAATATTTTAGATTTTCACTAAAATAGATGTATTGATTTCAATGTAGTAGTTGATTTCTAATCCTATTTGATCACGTGCACTATATGCATTGATTTCAGTGTAGATGTCGATTTATAATTCTATTTAATACCTTACACCAGATGCATTGATTTCAATGTCGATGTTGATTTCTACTCTTATTTGATTTCTTGAACATGATGCATTGGTTTCAGTGTAGATATTGATTTTTAATCCTATTTGATCGCTTGCACTAGATGCATTGATTTCAGTGTAGTCGATTTCTAATCATATTTAATACCTTGCACTAGATGCATTGATTTCAGCGTAGATGTTGATTTATACTTATACTTAATTGCTTGCATTAGATGCATTGGCTTCAGTGTAGCTATTGATTTCTAATCCTATTTGATTGCTTGCACTAGATGCATTGATTTCAGTTTAGATGTTGATTTCTAATCCTATTTGATTGTTTGCACTAAATGCATTGATTTTAGTGTATATGTTGATTTATGATTTGATGCAACAAGATGTATGATGTAAATTAATTTCAAAGTAATTATATTAATAGTGTGCATTGATTTCAGTGTAAGCACATCTCTACCTCCTCCATCTATATCTTTATCTCCCATTGTCTCTCCTTCTCTATCTCTCTATCTCGGCCCCTAAACATACACACTCTTTCTCCATATCTATATATCTCTGTCTCCCTTCCTTTCCCCTCCCTCTCTCTCTCCCTTCCTTTCCCCTTCTCTCTCTCTCTAACATTTCTCTCTCCATATCTATATCTCTTCCTCCATCCCTGTCTTTGCATCTCTCTTCTTCCCTCTCCCCACCATCTATATCTCTATCTCCCCATGTCTCTCCTTCTCACCCCAAAAACATACACACTCTCTCGCAGTGTAAGCACATAAAAATTATTCAACAATAAATACAATACTTGAATTTTCATCCTAAATAAAATGTTTGCTTACCCCAAATGTTTGCTTCTTGAAACTATAAACTATTCATAATTGGGTACATTCTTATTATTCCTATTTTCCATCATTCAACATTGTTAATTACTTTGCATTCAAACGCCGTAATAGAAAATAACTACCATTGAAAATTATTTGGGGTTTGAATGGTCTATGATTCCAAATAGTTTCAGATTGATTGTAATGAAGATTGTTTGTAATTGACTATACTCTTAGTATTCACATTTTCTATCTATCAAAATCATTACATTGACACTTTACACTCAAAATTTGTATTTCATCATTTTTCATCAGTGAAGTTAGTAAGAGAGTCTCTCATCTCAACACACTGAGGTAACTAAGCAATTTCTAAATTAAATTGACCAAATAAATCTTAGACATATTTAGCATATTTAAAATGATCAAAATAATTAGATGTTCAACAAATTTTGTATGATCGCACACGACTAAAACCAGTGTAGATCCATCTTAACCCAGATCTATCAAGCGTCGAGAGAGATTAAATCTCTCGAGGTACAAACCTTTCCTCAAATTTTACACTCAAAAAATAAGTTTGCATCTCGAGAGATTTGATCCCTCTGGACACTTAATAAATCCAGTGTTAAGATGAATAGTAAATAAATTAATTTAAAAAATAATAATTTAAATGTTTAAAAAATAAATTTATATCTTTTTTACTTAAATTTAATTTTTTTATTAAATTATTTAATTTTTTTTATTAAAAATAAAAAAATAAATATATATTTTTAAATATTTATATCTAATTTAAAAAATAATATATATTACTTTGAGACTCAAAACTAGTCCAAATCATTCTAATAATTCAAAATTTTCAATAAGTAAATAATATTTAAAATGTGAACGATAATCAAAGGAATATAGCTCTTTTATTTTATACATTCGTTCCCCTAAAAAAAGGTGAGAATTACAATTTTAATCAATATAGTAGCCAAACGAAATTGCAGTTTGAATCCAATAGAACTATGAGATTCCTACTTTCGGGAGACGTATGTGTTTTTTTATATTATTTTGTAAAAGGTTCTTCCGATCGGTGTTCAGAATTGAACCCTTCCTAGCCCTTCTTGGGCCCCTGGCCGTTCGGCTCTGAAGAGGAGGGACCGGACCATCCATTAGTTTAACCGGACCTAAGGTGGGAGGCAAGAGAGATAACTCCAGCTACCGCTCCTACCTATGGAGCACCTAATAGAAGAACTGGATGGATGGATGGCCTAATTAACGAGTTGAGGATAACCAGCCAACGGGAGGCAAGAAAGCAACATTCCGGAAGGAAGGTAGCTAAAAAAAATTACACTTCGAAAAAAATTTAAAATATCAAAATAACTCATCAATTACAAAGGTTAGATTAAATTTTTATATTTCAAAAGAAGGGAAATATTTTTAATAACCTGTCAATACTTTTTTAAGTTTACGATAATTTCGAGTTTGTATTAGTACATAAATCACTCTGACTAGTGATAATTTCGTAGAAGAGACTAGTGAAAGTCCAAATGACCTCATACAATTTAATAGTTATGTCATGATTTAGGGACGTTTTCCCTGAGGCCCCCAACTTACTCCAGTGTGATGCAACTTGCAACAATAATACATGCAATAGTCATGGTACTATTACACCTAGCATAGGGCAACATAGCACATTGGATAACCATTCAACAACTATGCACGTGCTCTTGCTCCTCTGTGATTATCCTTGAGTGGTCTTTCCCTGCGTCCAATTTTTCCATTTTCATTTGAATTGTAACCCATCATCCACAGAAGGAAAATTATCATTCGACGCTAGACTATAAGGTATTTTTCATTATCCTCCTCATATCTTCATTAACATTTGATTTTTCATTCTATGGATTCTTTAATGCAACACTCCTTGAAGTAATGATAGCCTTCATGGTCACACAATGTATCTTGGGCACCAAAGAATCCACACCCCAAGAAATCAACATTGTGGCTAGATACCCTGAATGCAATTGCTTGCCATCCTTCCATTCTAGGAATGGGTGACAGAGTTTCTTTTCTACATTGTTAATGGTGCAAATTTTTATTGTCACAATTATATAAATCTACCAACTATGAAAATAATATCTATCTTATATCGAGGGTATTGGACACCACAATTATAACGCTCTCATTCAAACTCTTTCTTATTTTTCTTCGTTGCTTACATCCATACAAATTTCTTGTCATAGTACGATTTTTCATGAAGTGTTTGTTCTCTATCATAAAGCTACAGGTTTCCTTGAATGTTACAAAACATAATTCAACAAATATATGAATAACCTATCAAGAAATCTATAGTCAAATCCTATGGAATCTTGCTAAGGTTGAATTTTTTCTATCTCAAGATTGCTAAGGGATTTTAAATTTATGTATTTACTTATTCTATTGTTTTTATTTATTTAATAGGCGTAAATCTTGAAAAAATTCTCTTATTGGTCGTCCTAAGAAGGATAAAATGCAATTGTCAATTGTTGAATCATTTGGCCTTACACAACATTCTAATCAACCATGTAATATTCAAAATGAAGTTGATGCTCATCTACATGAATATGGTGAATCAAATAGTGTATATCTTGTTGAAATAGAAAATCCATCAAAGAAACAGAAAATAATATTAAAATCCAAATGGAATACAAGGTTTCCATGGGCTTATGTTTTAAAACATTTAATGGTAATGAAAGGATGAAATGTTCTTGACATGTTAAATTTAAAAGTGAGGCTCCATTTTTAAAAGAGGGGACTACCACTCTTCAAGTTAGTGGTATAAGTGGCCATGCAAAATCAAAAGCTTAATTTTTTTTTTCAACTTTTGGAGGGAAAAAGTGATTGAAGCAATATTCCAATCACTAAACATGTAGAACTAATGGTAAATGTTGGGAAGGAGAAAATTATATCAATGATTGAAAACATGTATTTTGTTGCTATACATGATTTATCTTTAGAAATGTATAATTCAATATGTGACTTGAATAGGTATAAATGAACTCCACGCATGCTTCTAACAGATGAATATTTTGCATACACAAATACCACACCAAGAAAAGATTTTCTTCAAGTTTCTAAAGAGGTGTATTGGAACAAACTAAAAGAGAAGATTTTACATAGGTCATTTTACTCAATTTTAGTTGATGAAAGCACTGATCAAATTATGGAACACCAATTGATTGCTTATATTACATATTTGACGAATGGAGGAAGAGGTCAATGTTTAACAAAGTTTATATGTTTACTTCAAATAAAGGATGGAATAGCTCAATGTATGTATGATCTAGTGAGAACTCTTTTAGCATAAATGGATTTATATTTGATGAAGTTTGTTGGTTTTGGTTTAGATGGTGCATCTTCCACTAGGGATATTCGTGAGGGTTTATCTCCTAAGCTTTGTATGCTCCTCATTTATTAGTTATCCATTGCATAGCTCACGGGGAAGCATTAACAATCAATGAGGCTTCATCTCATTTTCCAGAGTTGCAATATATTAACAAATTTGAAACAAAGTTTATTCATGGCTTGGAAAATCAACTAAAGGACATGGAAAATTGAGAGAGCTAATGTATACATTTCAAATCACTAAGTTAGTGGTCTTACAAATTCATCAAATTAGGTGGCTCTCTAGAGGAAAGGTCATGGAAAGACTTGTTAAACTCATGCATTATTTATTAGGATTGGGAGTCAGGGGAGAAAAAATGTATGAGTTGGCAACAATATTTCAAGCGCATACTTGCAGACATGCTTGTTGAATTAAATAAGTTGAATCAAAAGTTCGAAGAGGATCATGTTGATATTACATATATTGACACTACTTTACATGTTTGTATTAGCATTCTTCGTAAATGATTTTTGGAAAGCATTTTTGGTGTAGATGCAATGCATATGTCTTCTTTTTAGTTAAAGCATAAAGTTGGAAGAGGATCATGTTGATATTACACATATTGACACTACTTTACATGTTTCTATTAGCATTCTTCGTAAATGATTTTTGGAAAGCATTTTTGGTGTAGATGCAGTGCATATGTCTTTTTTTTAGTTAAAGTATAAAGAGGAATCCTTGAATTTGCAGATAGCACAAGTATGGTACATTTACATCCATTGATGTTTGAAATTTTTCCAAAGATGAAAATATTGGGGCTACTATATGATTTTATTCTTTTGGGAAAACGTTTTATGGTAAAGGTGATTAAATCTTTAGATAAGAGATTCATAGATTTACATGTATTTAATGTGGCTAAGTTTTGCACTTTTCAACATTAGAAGAGAATGATATAGACTCTCCAACAAAAATATAGTTGAAATGTTTATGTGAAAATTCTATTGTGGATAATTGTGGATACTACTAGATGTTTAGGTGAAATGAATGAATTTATTTGTGCTATTTGTAAATCATACCCTAAAAAGCATATGTGTGAAAGAGACCTCTGAAAATTAAACACATCAGTGTGTGAAAGAGGCTTTTGAAGATTAAAAATGATAAAAAATGATGATAGATAAAGACTTTCATTAGAGATACTAGATATGTTAATGTTTTTATCTCTAAGTGCACATCATGCTCTAAATGAGGTAGATTGGAATGCTACTTATGATGTAAGGAAATAAATGAAAACTAGAAATCTATTTCCATTGGGAAAATATATTTATATTTTCAATTCTGTAAGTCCAAATACTTTTGAAAATCATCTAATGAAACATATGTTTACCTTTTTTTAATGGAATTTGAGATTTTGTTTTGTTTATTTACTAGTTATATTGAGATTTTATAGTGTTTTTATTGAAGCTACCCTTTAAATTTTTAAGATTTTAAAGATTTAGAATGACACTATTTTATTATGTAATTGTTTTGAAGGGTTGATTTAATATATACTTTTCAGTAGAAGTGAATTTTTTTTATAACCTTTCATCCTTGAAGGGTTAGATGAATATATGCCCTTCCAAATGAAATTAAGGGCAAACCTTCAAATTTGATCACTGCTTCCGATGGCACTTCAACATTAGCTTCTAATGACAGTGGCCTTATGATTGGTCTATTGGTCAACAGTTTTTGAATTAATCTAAATTTATCTTTTTCCTATAATTTATTATGTTAAAGGATTGAAAACTATCATTACATAATTTCATAACAAAAAATAATAACTTCTTACAAAATTCAAATTTATCAAGGAACTATAATTGATTGATGCACGTGTAATTCTTTTCGATGTTACTTAAAATCAATATCAAATTGTTGAATAAATGAGAACACAATATGGTAATTATTCGAAGTATTTCACAATGTAAATTGCTTTTGGATCTCAAAACCAGAGATGGTGGTGTGAGCAATGGTGCCATACGTTGAGCTCATATGTGTAGCATTGTAATTCCTAGTTTTAACACCCATAGTTTCAAACACACCTTGAGGTTGAGCGTTTAATGTGTATTGTAATTTTTGGAGCGTGCCACTGAGTTCCAAGGTCTCTGATCTCAACAAGGAATTCTCTTCTGTTATAAGAGCGTAATGTTGTGAAGTAACCTTGAGTTTTTTCAATATCTTCTCTTTTTTTGCTTCTCAAATATATATTTCAAATTAGTTGCCATACAAGGGAACAAGTACAAATATGAGCGAAGTCTCTTATTAATTACATTTTTTACAACATAAGACAAACTTGTTTTTTGCTTTCTCGCATTCTGAGCGGAGTCTCCTAAGGGATTTTGCATTTGTGCTCAAGTCCTTTTTGTTTCTTCTCTTGAACTGTTGGACACAGTAATTGAGCAGCTTGTTATCAAAATCCTCCCCTCCCAAATGCATGTCCCCTCCAATAGACTTCACGTCAAATTCACCATTCTCAACAGTAAGAACAAAGACATCGAAGGTACCTCCACCTAGGTCTAAAATTAGGATTCTTTTATTTTCTTTGCAGTCTGTATAGAACCCATAATCGATAGTTGTAGTTGTGGGTTCATTAATCATTTTCATGACCATGAGGCCCACAATGATGACAACATCTTTAGTAGCCTTCCTCTGAGAATCTTTAAAATAGGCAGCATTGTGATAACATCATTCTTGACATCATATTTGAGATAAACTTCAGATATCATCTTCATCTTCGAGAAAACCATGGAAGATATCTCCTCGGTTGCAAACTCCTTCCTTTGACCTTTGTAATGGACTTGGATAAAATGCTCACCTTTGTCTCCACAGATGACAGTGAAGGGCCATAGTTTCATGTCACTCTACACATAGGGATCATTGAATCTCCTTCCAATGAGTCTTTTGACATTGAAGATGGTGTTCTACAGATTTGTTGTGATCTCATACTTGGCACAATCACCAACGAATCTCTTAGAAGATGTGAACACAACCATGGAAGGGGTGGCTTTGTTTCCCTGGTTGTTAAGAATAATTTCAATTCTATTGTGTTGCCATACTCCTAAGCAGTTGTATGTAGTTTCAAGATCAGTGCCAATAGCCTTACCTTCACCTTTGGCATCCAACACCTTTACTAATAACAGTTCCTAATTAACATGAGATTAAAAATTCCAACTTACAAATCTATCAGTGGAATGGAGAATCGGAAAAGGATCCAAACAATCCTCCTTATCAGCATCTTGTGTTTGCACGAATTTGGCTGCAGAAATTCATTCAATGGAAATTATTGTAAGGTACATGCCGGGGGAAAATCCAACAGGAGGGTGGATAGCGAATCAAAAACCCATCCAAAAGATGAAGGTGTGGCTAAAATAAGGTGAATCCAATGGAAAGAATTACAAGGCATCGATTTCCTTTATTGAAAAAAAACCACCCAGGACTTAAGGTTTGCAGATCTGTTTACAATTTCATTTGGGAGAAAACTATTGGTCGAAAGGGATTTTAATGTGAGGAAGAGCTCTACAAAGATGATTGTAGTCTCGCAGCTCACCATTATCATCCAACTGTCTAGATTATATCAAGCATATGGTGGGTCACCTGCTACCGATGACTGTATAAAGGCCTACTCAGAAGCATGGGAAATCATGGAGCTTGTGGAAAACTCAGACATAAAAGTCGCTTTCGTGAAGAAACAAACCAACGGAATATTCCACCATCTGAAAGAATCGCGCAGGTGGTTTGGCATTGCTATTCTGATTAACAACTACAACTCTGAAGACAGATCAATCGAAGTTGTCAAACGATCACTCCAAGACCTCGTAGATGGAAAATTGCGGGTATATCTGTAGAACTGTGTATGATTAATGGGGGTGATACTATTGAGATTCACGATAGTTGTTGAGGATGATGAATTTCAACAATGTCACAAACAGAAACCTCATAATATAATGCATATTGGCATAATTATTAAATATATAATTTATATATTATATTTTCTTCTTTAAATTGAAATTATATTTACTACACAAGTGAGAGTACATAAGTGTCTGTGTGATTGGAAGCAAGACGATAACCTCCAACTTCTCACCTAACATCCTGTGTGGTAAGAAATCTAGAGGTGACATTCCAAACATTGTCATATCTTTAAATTTAATGTGCCAAGTCAATACATTGAACCAGATCCCCAGGAAAGGACAGGCATATTGTAATATATGTGAAATTTCATGAAAGGATAACGAGCTATTTGGACCTTTCATTTCAAGATACTCTCTCCATTTTCATTTAGTTGGGAGTTTGCGTACAAAATTACTTGCTTTAATTGATCCAAGTGGATATTGGTGGCCATCCGCCTATTCCACTTGGACACCCACCATTGTACCATTATTTCTTTCAATTTCCGTAATTGTAGCACATTTTTTTTTGGTAATGGGAAAATGTGTGTCTTTGGCTAACATTTGCAGTCAAAAGTTATAGTCCTTGAATAGATCTTTCTAACGAGGTATCGTGCACGTCAAATGGAGATCGTATGCCAAAGTTACGACCCCGAGTAGTTTATGTACCAATTTACCCCAACGAGGCCCATAGTTTTGGCACTTCATCTCCTAGGTTTAGGTTTTCGAATGTTTAGGGTTTTCCATTGTTTCTCAATAATAAATGGGCCTTAGATCATCATTGTAACACAATTCATAGGCATGTAGCCACCACATCTCTTCTTAGAGATAAGCTACCATCGCTCGAGCTAGTTTATTTCCATTTTGTATGTAAACATTGTTACTACTCAAACTAGCAGGGGACCTAAAAAGGATCCCTAAAGGGGGGAAATGATAGACCAATGGAAACAAATGGATACCTAGCCAATTGTCACCTTAACTAAGGCTCCCTACTATTTACGAACTTTCACCGATGGGAGGATATCTGATATATATGGAGTCACAAATGAAGGAGAAATCGACAAATGGATATAGAGTCCCTTTCTAGAAGAGTTTTAAGAATGGAGCTTGTTTGCTTTCTAAGCAAGGTAGAATGTCTTCTAGGAGAAGGTTGGGAGGATTTGAGGGTTAGGCTTAAGTAATATGACATGTGAGAGAGTTTCCAAATCCTTGAAATCCTTATTGAAATTGATATCCCTGATGGTTCTTGAAGGATTGTCTTTTCAAAGGAATGGGACCACACGGGTGTTGGCTTAGGGGGTCCTGACATAGGTTCAGAGTTAGTTGCGCCAACCAACAAAATCTTACACTACTGGCCCTTTCGGTAACAACCTACGTAGCACAGGTTGCAGTCTCACCTGAAGCAGTACGGGGGGATGCTGGAACCAAGTTTCCACATCCAGAGATCAGTGTGATGTCTTTTAATTCCATAGATCTTCCTTTGTGCAGATCTATAAGCCCCTAGGGCTTGGTACTGCAACTTCCTTTAAACAGCCTCTATACCTTCCCAAAGGTCTACGATTGGTCTTTGCGGACCCTTAACAGTCTATTCAAAAACTTACGCGCACTAGAAAATAACTCTGGATCTGATCTCGTGCAGATCTACTTAAGTATTAATAACATAGCAGATAATTCATCAAAGTCTTCACGGAATTACATAAACATGCTTGTGTATATCTTCTAACAATTATTCAATAGAGTCACACATCATTAGATCAATATTTCATAAATATATTATTCATTCACAGTATATATCGCAATCATAAATCAACAGAAGTAAACAGATAAACACAGGAAATTTTCAGCAATCTTCTTTATTGATCTTCAATATGGTATTATAGAATCAAAACTACCCTGCGCACTCAACTGCAGACTTTACCTAGGCCTCTGCGCACTCAACTGCAGACTTTACCTAGGCCTCTGCGCACTCAGCTGCAGAGCCTTTCTCTCTTATCTGACCCACTTCTCTGTGTTAAGAATTCTCTTCTATTCACCCATTATATCTCTGATTATGCCTTAGACTCTCTAAGACACGCCTACTTATAGTTTTTTTTCATACAATCCCATGGTCTGGTAGATCTCAAAATCGACTCAACTTTACATAAACAAGGGGCTAAAACCCCTTTGACTCCTAATCACCTACGCACTCTGCATCCACAAATCGCGGAGACTTTACATCTTTTTACAAAAATTACATCAAAACTTTGGGTTTTTAACCCCCAAAACTGACCCAGGGGACCCCATCCCAACAGGCCCCCAACACAAAGATCGTGAATCACCCTCGAGTCACTCGGTTGGCACTGCGATCTTGCTGCGAAGATCCCCCAGCTCCACCTGCACTACGACAACCTTGGCAATGCTCTGCGTAGCTGCCTGCTTGACTTCTTCCACTAGCTTCTCTGTAGCTGGTCCTTCTACGGCCAACTTCATCGTCTGCTGCACCTGCTGCAAGCTTGTGAGATTTTCCTGAATGTTGGTCGTGAACTAGTAAGCTTCATCTAACCAGGTCCCCAACTTGGCCTTAAGCAAGGCCTCCTTCTTTTGTGTTGCTTCGACCTGTGTGAGCAGCTGCCTCCCTTCCTGCAACTTGGCAAGGCATTGTGCTAGGGCAATAAAGCGCGTCACTACCCGGACTTCAACATACTGTTTTTGCAGCTCTTGAACTTCTGTATTCAATATCTGTATGTTTGGGTCTTCCTACAAAGTCATCACCAACTCCATTGCCTTCTCAAATAAGGTTGAGCAATCAAGGACTGCGGTATCCAAAGTTGTCATCCCTTCTTTTATAGTGGCTCCGTGCTACTCCCTGAACTTAGGTGGAGTCATAGGCTGCAACTTTAGTTGTAGCTTATTCATTTTCATGTTGACTTCGAATTGAACTTGTCCAACCTTTTCCTTTGCCTCATGCACTCCAATGGCTAACTTCCTGATCTTAGCTTCCAGTTGTGCGTCCTTTGGAATGTGAAGCTCAGGAACTGTTCGGCATGCCTCTACAACTATGGACTCTAACCAGGAACTATCTACAACTACGGACTCCAACCAGGAACTATGTGCTTGCAGCGTTTCATTTTCTTTCAAGGCCTGCGTTTTCTCGACAAACATCTGCTCGTTGTTCACCCTATATTCACTGATCAGATTGAGAGCATGTTGCTCCCAAGCTCTCAATTCCTCTGTCACCCCTACCTATAGCGCATGAAGAAGCTCATTGGGGAGCACTGTGATGTTCAGCCTGATGTTCTTAAGGGTGCTTAAGATGATGCGGTCATCATTCGATTCTACATGGAGGGACCTTTTAGGTAATGTAACAGTGCGAAGATCTAGGGTCCTTACCAATTCCGCAGCCTAACTCGTACTCGGTGGCAGGCTCACTTGTGCTGTGCTCACTTGACTTGCGCCCACCTGTATCATGTTAGCCTAGATCTGCAGCTCACGCAGATCCTTTTGGATGCTCCCTAGCATCTGCATATACTGCTGCTCGAACTGTTGCAACACTTCAGTTGTAGTGTCACGTATTTTGTCGTCGATCTCATCCAGATCGCCCTCCATCAATACCATGGGATCATCCTGCAACTTGTCCGATTTTTGCTTTTTCCAGGGACCTTCCCGCTGCTCCTGTCAACGTTTCTTTAGCCGAAATGAGGTGCTTTTCCCCTCATCTCCTTCGCCACCTTGTTTAGTTTGTTCTTCCTCCTTGGTCTTAGGCGAAGGGGATTCACCACTTCTCTCTGACTCGTGTTGCTCTTGCTCAGCGTGCTCCTTAGCAATGCGCTCTTTCTCCATCCGAGCCTTCTCTGCGAATTCCTTCTTCCTTTGCGTGGCCAAGTTTTGTGCAGCCTGCTTGCTGCATCCGTTCTTTTCTGTGCTGCCAAGCTTCTCGTGCCCTTACTGGTCCCGTCAACAGAACTATTTGTTGGCTTAGGGGGTCCTGACCCAGGTTCAGAGTTAGTTGCGCCAACCAACAAAACCCTACACTACTGGCCCTTTTGGCAACAAGCCATGTAGCGCAGGCTGTAGTCTCACCCCAAGCAGCATGGGGGGATGTTGGAACCAATTTTCCGCATCCAGAGATCAGTGTGATGTATTTTAATGCCCTAGATCTGCCTTCACGCGGATCTATAAGCCCCTAGGGCTTGGTACTGCAACTTCCTTTAAACAACCTCTATACCTTCATGAAGGTCTACGATTGGTCTTTGCGGACCCTTAACAGTCTATTCATCTAGTTATGCGCACTAGAAAATAACCCTGGAGCTGAGCTCGCGCAGATCTACTTAGGTATTAATAAACAGAGTAGATAATTCATCAAAGTCTTCGTGGAATTACATAAACATGCTTGCGTATATCTTCTAACAGTTATTCAATAGAGTTGTGCATAAGTAGATCAATATTTTATAAATATATTATTCATTCATAGTATATATCGCAATCATAAATCAACAGAAGTAAACAGATAAACATAATAATTCTTCAACAATCTTCTTTATTGATCTTCAATATGGTATTACAAACTCAAAAATACCTTGCGCACTTAGCTGCGGACTTTACCTAAGCCTCTGCGCACTCATCTGCAAAGCCTTCCTCTCCTATTTGACCCACTTCTCTGCTCTAAGACTTCTCTTCTATTCACCCATTATATCTTTGATTCTGCCTTAAACTCTCTAAGACACGCCTACTTATAGTTTTTTTGCATACAATCCCATAGTCCACGGACCATGGGTGGATCTCAAAACCGACTCAACTTTACATAAACAAGGGGATAAAACCCCTTTGACTCCTAATCACCTACATGCTCCGCATCCACAAATCGCGGAGACTTTACATCTTTTTACAAAAATTACATCAAAATTTGGGTTTTTAACCCCAAAACTGACCCAGGGGACCCCATCCCAACAGGCCCCCAACACAAAGATTGTGAATTTCCCTCAAGTGACGCGGTTGGCGCTGCGATCTTGCAGCGAAGATCCCCCAACTCCAACTACACTACGACAACCTCGGCAGTGCTCTGCATTGCTGCCCGCTTGACTTCTTCCACTAACTTCTATGTAGCTGGTCCTTCTGCGACTAGCTTCATCGTCTGTTGTGCCTGCTACAAGCTTGTGAGATTTTCCTGAATGTTGGTCGTGACCTAGTAAGCTTCGTCTAACCAGGGCCCCAACCTGGCCTTAAGCAAGGCCTCCTTCTTTTGTGTGCTTCGACCTGCGTGAGGAGCTGCCTCCCTTCCTGCAACTTGGCAAGGCGTTGTGTTGGGGCAATAGAGTGTGTCACTGCCCAAACTTCATCGTACTATTTTTGCAGCTCTTGAACCTCTGTATTTAGTATGTGTAGGTTTTGGTATTCTTGCAAAGTCGTCACCAACTCCATTGCCTTCTCATATAAGGTCGAGCAATCAGGGACTTCGACATCCAAAGTTGTCATCCCTTCTTTTATGGTGGCTCCGCACTACTCCCTAACCTTGGGCGGAGTCGTAGGCCGCAACTTTAGTTGTAGCTTAGTTATTTTCATGTTGACTTCGAATTGAATTTGTCCAACCTTTGCCTTTGCCTCATGCACTCCAATGGCTAACTTCCTGATCTTAGCTTCCAGTTGTGCATCCTCTGGAATGTGAAGCTCAGGCACTGTTCTACATGCCTCTACAACTATGGACTCCAACCAGGAACTCTGTGCTTGCAGCGTTTCCTTTTCTTTCAAGGCTTGCTTTTTCTCGACGAACATCTGCTCGTTGTTCACCCTGTATTCACTGATAAGATTGAGAGCATGCTGCTCCCGAGCTCTCAATTACTCTGTCACCCCTGCCTATAGCGCATGAAGAAACTCATTGGGGAGCGCTGCGATATTCAACTCGATGTTCTTAAGGGTGCTTAAGATGATGCGGTCATCATTCAATTCTACATGGAGGGACCCTTTAAGTAATGTAATAGTGCGAAGATCTAGTGTCCTTACCAATTCCGTAGCCTAACTCATCCGCGGTGCCAGGCTCACTTGTGTTGTGCTCACTTGACTCGCGCGCACCTGTATCCTATTAGCCTGGATCTGCAGCTCACGCATATCCTTTTGGATGCTCCCTAGCATCTGCATATACTGTTGCTCGAACTGTTGCAACACTTCAGTTGTAGTGTCCCGTATTTTGTTGTCGATCTCATCGAGATCGCCCTCCGTCAATACCATGGGATCACCCTGCAACTTGTCCGACTTTTTCTTTTTCCAGGGACCTTCCAGCTGCTCCTGTCCACGTTTCTTTAGCTAAAACAGGGTGCTCTACCCCTCATCTCCTTCGCCGCCTTGTTCAGATTGTTCTTCCTCCTCGGTCTCGGGCGAAGGGGATTCACCACTTCTCTCTGACTCGTGTTGCTCTTGCTCAGCATGCTCCTTAGCAACGTGCTCTTTCTCCATTCGAGCCTTCTCTGTGAATTCCTTCTTCCTTTATGCGGCTAAGTTTTGTGTAGCCTGCTTGCTGCATCCTTTCTTTTCTGTGCTGCCAAGCTTCTCGTGCCCTTACTAGTCCCGTCAACGGAACTATTTGTTTGCTTAGGGGGTCCTGACCCAGGTTCAGAGTTAGTTGCACCAACCAACAAAACCCTACACTACTGGCCATTTCGGAAACAATCTGTGTAGCTCAAGATGCAGTCTCACCCCAAGCAGCATGGGGGGATGCTGGAACTAATTTTATGCATCAAAGATCAGTGTGATGTATTATAATGCCCTAGATCTACCTTCATGCAGATCTATAAGCCCCTAGGGCTCGGTACTGAAACTTCCTTTAAACAACCTCTATACCTTCATGAAGGTCTACGATTGGTCTTAGTGGACCCTTAACAGTCTATTCATCCACTTATGTGCACTAGAAAATAACCCTGGAGCTGAGTTCGCGCAAATCTACTTAAGTATTAATAAACCGAGTAGATAATTCATCAAAGTCTTCACGGAATTACATAAACATGCTTGCGTATATCTTCTAACAATTATTCAATAGAGTTGCGCATCAATAGATCAATATTTCATAAATATATTATTCATTCACAGTATATATCACAATCATAAATCAATAGAAGTAAACAGATAAACACAAGAATTCTTCAACAATCTTCTTTATTGATCTTCAATATGGTATTACAGACTCAAAAATCCCTTGCACACTCTGCTGCGGACTTTACCTAGGCCTCTGCGCACTCAGCTGCAAAGCCTTCCTCTCCTATTTGACCCACTTCTCTGCGCTAAGACTTCTCTTCTATTCACCCATGATATCTCTGATTCTGCTTTAAACTCTCTAAGACACGCCTACTTATAGCTTTTTTGCATACAATCCCATAGTCCGCGGACCATGGGTGGATCTCAAAACCAACTCAACTTTACATAAACAAGGGGCTAAAACCCCTTTGACTCCTAATCACCTACACGCTCCACATCCAACGGTAGTTAATAAAAGGGAAGTCCGCACTTGGGTTTATAATGTATAAGAGGGAGAAATCATGGTACATAAGGTGCCTTGGCCTTGCTTTTTCCACCCTTCTTTATATGCCTTTTGCCTTTTTATGTTTATATTTTATTAACTACTCAGGGCTCAAGGGGTAAGAGCACGATGAATAAGATATAGCAGTGAATACCCCCTTTTAAGGTAGGGTTGTTCATTGCCCACCAGGGGTTGGGTCAATGATGGGTTCCTATATGATGAAGGAGGCTAATAGAACCTGTAGGAACCAGGGTGATGGCTATGATGATGGGGTAGAGCCCATGTATTGCCTTTTTCTGATTGATAAATGTGTTTGTCTCGGCCATCTTTTGCATTTTTTGGTACATTTTCCTGTTGAATGTGGCTAAATATGATTTTATCCTTCTTTTTAGCTGCATCAACCTCCAGGGCATCATTCCAAGCTTGGCACAAGGTGTGGGCAAGGGGAAGGGGTGAGCTAACCCAATATGGATCCAATGTGGGAATGTGGACCCAAGCGGGAGAAATGATGAATGGGGTAATAATGAGTGGAAAGAAGGTAATATAAGCAAATAAGGGAGCAGGACCATGCAACCAAAATTGGGGTTTCCCATGAAATACCATCCCTAAAGCCAAATGGTCAGTAAAAGAGATCCCACGGGACTAGAACGCAAGGTTAATATCCAAAAGGCGTCTAGGGGACAAGGGCACAGACCTAACCCATTATTTCCGATGAATTCCCCCCATTAATCTATGTCCAGAAGTGTCCATGATAAGCAAACTACAATACTTAATTACCAAATGACAAGGAATACCTTTAGGTTCGGGAGGCCCACCTTCAAACATATGATCATGGCAGATGGGCAAGGGACCACATGGATGACTCAGGTGGCAAAGAAATGGCACAATGAGCTAGTTGGTGGTTGCAAGGGTTTATTGGTTTCCGAATTAGGACCATCTTGGAGAAAAATTTTCTCCTAGGGATATCACCCACAAAATGGTGGGTAACATCTAGCTCCAACTGGGACATGATCTCTCGAAGAAGTGGGCGAAGTTTCTTGAAAGAGAGGTCACAAGAACTCCAACAATCTCTTGGTTACCATAGACCTTTCACCTGCACTTATAATATATGGAAGAACACAGGGCAACATGCTTTCGCGACATCTCATGATCACACATGCTATATGTTAGGCCATAAAATCAACAAAAAATAAAATATGAAAATATGCTTCTATCTACCATGAGATATATCATATGATGTTAATTCTATTGCAGAAATGAGCATGCAATGCATCCTACCCTAACATGCATATGATGAAGCTATTATTAAGTGTAATCATAAAGCCAATGCAACCAACATATCATCAAGTCAATATAAATATGTCTGCCTATATGATTACTCATGCAACAAGTCCCAAAGCGAATGCAAACCTAAACACACAGAGGATGTTGTGGGCGGGAGGTGGGAAAATATGATGCCCACATATGGATGATTATGTGAGAGGAGGTAAGAAAAGGATGTAATCTAGTCCTTGAGATCTTCTCTTGTGGCCAAAATATAAAGATGTCAACAACCAAGCTCATAAAATTTCGATGGATGGTAGCCTCCAGCATATCATTTCCACCATTGTCCTTATTATTTACGTCATGGCTTATGGCCTTCATCGGGTTATGATTAGTAGGAAAGGGAGGCCGACAAGACGGAGAAACACAAGTAGGTTGAACATGATTATTACACTAGAGAGGGGAGACAATGGAGTGATAAAATCCTTGAGGGGCGTCCAAGGAGGAAAAGTATAATCAACAATGGGCTTTTCCTTGAAACTAAACCCGGGAGGGGGAAGGGCTCACATTTACTTGAGATCATATGACTAGGGGTGAGGGAATCACTTGATGAAGACCCAAGATGATGACTAATAGGAAAAAGGGAGAAAGAAGTATTGCATTCAACGGGTTTTGCTTTTCCAAAATCACAATATAAGGGCCCAAGTGATTTGAACATAGAATCATACTCAGGAGAAGTGGGAGCCTTGTCAATTTCCTTAGTATCAAAGATTGTGTCTCTCCTAAAAGGAAAATTGATCACTTCCAACTGCCCCTCTTTATGCAAAGGAAAATGAAGATTCTCCTTCCCAAGGGTATAAATGGGTATGTCATCATAAAATAGTGCCCGAGGGGAAGGGAAGACCAATCTTATCCTCACCCTCCTTGTGAGTGTCGTAAATGAGATCACAATAAAATTGAGGACCAACAATTTCCCATTTCTCCTTTTCAATGTGGAAATAATCTTCAATGTCATCTTCGAAGGGGCTAATGGGATCATCTTTCTCATGATTTTCAAAATAGGATTCATCGAGAGTAATATCCTTGAGAAAGGTAAGGTTGGTCTTAATTTAAATTTCCATAAACTCATCCTTCACAGCACATGTCCTCAAAATCACCATTTTCATCATGTGGACCCAAGGAGAACTCATCTTCTTTCTCATTACCTACATTCTTAGTGTGTTGATGATGCTCGATGAAGGCTTCTTATTGGATGCTTGATGCAGGGTGTACTTGAAAATGTCTAAGAAAGCCATCAATGAACTCTTCAATAGATGAAATACTCCTAGGTGCATGATCATGCAACCATGACTTATGACCACCGAGAGATCCCATGGACAATAACATAAGGACATCTTGGTGAACAACCTTCTCTCTTGAAGCGTGTGCACTAAATCTTTCTATGTGGTTAATTGCAGAGAGTGGATCACCATCAAACACAGGCACCCATGTACCATCCTTCCCGTGACATGATTAGGATGCCCAGGGATACTAGCAATGTCCAAAGCAGGAAATTTATCAAAGAAGGACAACCTATTTGAGGTATACATGAAAAATATGTAGGAGTCGCCAAGGTGAAATTAAAGATGCCTAGAAAAATTCTTGCTTCACCCTACAAGCATTGACCTTAAATTTAAATGAAGAACTAGGGCTTCATTCTTCCAATGGAGTCACCAATGATATGTCAATATGTCGTATGGGGAACAAAACACACGTTTTGTGTCCCTGGCAACGATGCCAAAATGTTATTGCTCAAACTAGCAGGGGTCCTAAAGGGGGGAAATGCTAGACCAAGGGAAACAAATGGAGACTTAGCCCATTGTCACCTCAATTAAGGCTCCTTACTATTTACAGATTTTCATCGATGGGAGGAGACCTGATATATATGGAGTCGCAAATGAAGGATAAATCGACAAATGGATGTAGAGTGACCCAAATAATCCCTTTCTAGAAGAGTTTGAAGAATGGAGCTTGCTTTCTTTCTAAGCAAGGTAGAATGTCTTCTAGGATAAGGTTGGGAGAATTTGAGGGTTAGGCTTATGGAACATGACATGTGAGAGAGTTTCCCAATCCACAAAATCATTATTAAAATTGTTATCTCGGATGGTTCCTGAAGGATTGTCTTTTCAAAGGAATGGGACCACACGGGACCAAGTGGACCCTACCTAGACTAGGAGATAAGAGTTTAGCAACCAACGATATTCTTAACCTAGACAGGAAGGGGGAAAGGATCAAAGAGAGGATTTTCACTTAAAGGTGTTGATTTGATCCTATGAGGCACTAGACTTAGGGATAGTAGGGAAAAGTTTGATCTGGGAGCTAGGCCTTGGATTTTCTCACAACTCCACTGCTGGAATGGCTTCAAAATTGGAGGAGGCCTTGAGGAGACACCAGTGCAGGGGATACTAGGAGATCAAACTTTTTGGAGGGCTATTTTGTCAGGAAAATGATGCCCTAGGTGACCCAACCTGGCTAGACCTAGGAAAAGGTGAAAAAGGATTGATTTAGGGTGACCACCTCTTGGTAGATTAGTGCCTTAGCCTTGATAGAATGGAGTCTATGATAAATATGAATGAGGACTCCGTTTCTTAGTCAAGGAAGCCTTAATACTACCTCGCTACCCTTATAGGGCAAAGGGAAGCAACCTTATAACTTTTATACTCCAACTTGCAAAAGGGGATGGCTTATCAAGATGATTTCGTTGATAGAATTATCCTTAGGAAATTTAATTCAAATTACATCGCCCATACATTTAGAGATGATATATAGAGACAAAATTCCACAAATTAAGCAATAAATGCATGCAACAATTAGCCCTAAAAATAGCGAAAATCCCAATCCAATGTATATGACAAAGTAAAACAAGAATATCATTAAAAGAATGTACTTACATGTAATAGAACATATCCATCCATACACATTTTGATAATAGAGAATCTCCAAGACAAGAAAAACCAAATCCACACATCAAAATTCATCCATAAAGCTCCAATTCATCCTCCAAGAAAAAGTGTGAAATTCTCAAGAGAGAGAAGAGATCCAATCCAAAGTGATGACGAGATAATGAACTCATATCACTTGGATTTATACACTAATGAGGAGTTTGAATTAGCCTCCTTGGCCTACATAAGCCCCAAAAATAAAATAATGTTCTAATAATCTAACTTTTGGTGACAAGCCCACCAAACTAGCTCATAAATGAAAGAATAATCCTCTCAAGAGGTCAAATAATAATCTATGCATGTTGTAGGGCCCTCTAAGAGGCATAATGAGGTCCATGGGTGCCATAATGAAGAATAAGACCCTCAAAAGTGATGGACAAGGGGTTGGCCCTTTGTTCTCCAAACAATAAACCTATGGTGCTCCCAATGGGTGTGGGGGCACATCAATAACCTCATGGGTCTCCAAAATGAGTCGAAGATGCATGTAGATCATATGCAAGGGATCTGATGATGATGTAAGGGAATCCACATTGTCCTACAAATCCTGGGTTAGTTGCGAAGTGCATGATACATCTATGGGGCTGACTAGGCAAAAATGAACCAAGTGCATCTTCCTCATCCAATGGGAGTAACTTGAGCATCTTTGACCACCCTCGGGGATCCATGGAGTGTTTTCTACTACTATGGAGGCCCATGGCTCTCAAAACACACCCTATATGTGCCAATGTATCCCTCTGGAGGATTAGGACCCCGCATAGGGAGACCAAACCCAAGATGTAGAACATCTACAATCCTGCATAAGATCCAATGCATCCCCTAGCCTTCCAATACAACAAGTCATTAGAGAAATCGAGTAAATGAGCTTACTAATCATGGACCACAAGTGGGGACTTCATAATGGACTTCTCTTCCATAATAGGCTTCGGGATGTTCCAATGTCCCCTAAACTCCAAATGGGGTTAACCAAGCATCCTATTATGTGGTTTCTACTTAAGGGGATAATATATTCAAGGTACATCCTTCAAAAGGTGGTGGCATGTGACAGATAGGTGAATGAAGTAGGGGATAAACAGGGGCAGCCCTGGGCCACATGTTGGGGTATAAGGGTAGCTAATAAAAGGGAAGCCCACACTTGTGTTTATAATGTATAGGAGGGAGAAAGCGTGGTACATAAGTTGCACTCACCTTGATTTTTACACCCTTCTTTATATGCCTTTTGCCTTTTTATGTTTTTCTTTGATTAACGACTCGGGGCTAAAGGCGTAAGAGCATGATGCATAAGATATAGAAGTGAATAGCCCCTTTTAAGGTAGGGCAGTTCATTTCCCACCAGGGGTTGGGACAATGATGGGTTCCTATATGATGAAGGAGGCTCATAGATACTGTAGGAACCAGGGTGATGGCCATGATGATGGAGTAGAGCTCATGTATTGAATTTTTCCCACGTGATAAATGTGTTTGTCCCCACCATTTTTTGCATTTTGTGGTACATTTTCCTGTTAAATGTGGCCAAATATGCTTTTATCTTTATTTTTAGCTGCATCAACCTTTGGGGCATCATTCCAATCTTGACCCAAGGTGTGGGCAAGGGGAAGGGGCGAGCTAACCCTATGTGGATCCAATGGGGGAATGTGGACCCAGGTGGGAGAAATGATGAATGAGGTAATAATGAGTGGAAAGAGGGTAATATAAGCAGATAAGGGAGCGAGACCACACAACCAAAATCAGGGTTTCCCATGAAATATCATCCCTAAAGTTAAATGGTTAGTAAAAGATATCCCACAGGACTAGAATGCAAGGTTAATATCCAAAAGGGGTCTAGGGGTGTGGTGAAGTTAAATTGTAACTGCGGACATGAACGAATTCCTTTAGCCCGATAATGGGTCTAGCCACAACAGATACATTCTATGGAAGATTTCCTTAGGTAAGAACCAATAAAGAAGGCCTACCTCTTGGTTGCTTATCCTGTTTGATGATGTCCTCGCTTGCTCGCTCTAGCAATCTCTCACTTCCTTCTTGAAGCTCCTGAAACAAGTAAACAACAACAACACAAAAACATAATAATAGAAAAATTTCAATTCAACCTGCTTAATAAGTCAAGAAGCATTAAGACACGAATATGTAATATTGCAAAACATGTAGGAAACCAATCGATAGTTGCATATATTAATATCAAAGAGAGATTACAACCATTCATCTTGAAGTCGCAGTCTTCGTCTGACAAGACCAGGTTCCCACACACTTCTGCTAGCACTTCATGATGGATTCAAACAATAATAGTTTAAAGACTCTTCCCTTTAGGCTTCACTCCAAACCAAACACACTTCTCCCTCACACAACTAGATGGCTACAACTAGTAATAGCTTGCTTGTCTAAAATAGTATATTCACACTCAACCAAAACTCTAACTCTAACTTTCACACTAGTTTGTATTTGGGAAGAAGGGAGGTTTATATAGGAAATATGGATGGGAGATGGATCCTCTTCTCATGGGAGAAGGAATTATCCCTTGAGGTAGTTCCATCATTATAGGGGAAAGGAGCCCAAACTGTCATCCTTGACCCCATCCGGCCAAACCATTTACCAGACTTCTGTTACGGAGCTTCTAGAGATGGAAGTTTTGGCTCTAATTTAAAAAAACTTTCCATAACAGGACCGGCATGACTAGAACACAACTCAGTCACACCGATCGACACAGGGAATAGTGCCAATATCTACACATCAGTGTGGGGAATAGTGCTAATCTCTGCACATCGGCACAGGGGAGACAAAGGTCATTAGCATCGGTCTTGTAAATTGGGCAAAACAGAAGTTTCAGGGGAAATGGTGCAAAAGGGAAATGATCTGCTCATGAAGAGGGACATAATGGGAGTTTCTCCATGAAGGCAAAGCATGCGGGGTTCACTATAGAGGTCCTCCAGGATCAAGGAATGGGGAGTATAGGGACAGTGACAAAATGTTGTGTAATAGATGCCCCCTAAAGCGTGAAGGCCGAACCAGAGTGAGGGATGAAATGATTTATAAATCAGTGCGGGGAATCAGTCTGCCATCGGAAAACCTGCAAGCAAGTACATATACATATACATAAACTGAGATTTATGTCAAATGATACATGAATCGTGGCATGGATGCAGCCATCTAGAGAATGATCATGTAAATGGATCCAGGCATGGGCGCAACCATCCATCAAAGAGGATCATAATGAAACCAAGGTATGGTCGCAGCCATCCAATAATGAGAAGGATCACATATGATAACTCATGGTCTAGTCGTAGCCAGCCATCTAAAAGAGACATGCATATCATCATAACCATGTCACACCACTTCGCAACCTGGACTTTTTGTAATTTGAGTCCAGGGTCTTATGCTTCAACACGACCCAATCAAAGTACATATTCTAACATGCAAATGGGTGTGTTGATGTCGAGCATGCTAGAAAGTTGCTTGATTACTAGTCCATTATGTAAACTATTAACAAGCGCGAGAGAAACCACCAATAATGACAATGGCCCTCATGGTACTATCAGCACAATTCACAGAATGTGAATACAAGAACTGAAGTTGAACACCCGTGAAATCACTCGATCGAAAGCAAATTATGTGAACTTGTCGTTGAGTGTGAAGAACTTGCCATTAGGGCATGCAAGCTCTAAGGTACTAGAAGGAAGTCTCTCGGTCAACTTATTAGATAATGAGTTGAATTCGATGGAAAGTGACCGTGTTGAAGGAGGGCCATAATGAATCCCACATCATCGATGCGAGGCGAGAGGATGCAAAATCATTTTAGATGATACAGAGAAACAGAGGTAAGTGTAACTACAGAAAGACAACTCTTCAACATATCAGTGCCACAACTAGAAGTTTGGCAGCTTTTGGATCCATAGGATTGGTGGTCATGATGACGTGGCAGAGATCAAATGGAAGACAAAAATGAATGGCCCAAAACCAGGAAGGTCAATGATACAAAGGAGGATATCCCACCCGACACGAAGCAAAGAGTGTCATGTTCAAGAGTAAGCTTCCGACACGACTCAATAGATTTCCAAAATTTCCCCCACCATTTATGGTGGGTACCCCAATTATTTTTTAATCGCAAGCTTGAAGGGGATAGCATATGCTTGCACTATAAGTTCATCCTTCGGATGAATCCAACCTAGTAAGTTTAACGAGCCATAGGAAGGAGAAGCTCGTGTTCGTCATGGTGACGAATCCGATGGCGTTTAATAGTTTAACGATTCCGACAAAGGTGTAACTCGGTATCTTTTTCGTGTTTAGAGGGTTTGAAAAAGACACGTAAAAGAAAACTCCACATGGTCCTTTTTCATACATTTGTGTCTCTCGAGCCTGAAAATGTAGAAAACAATACTTGAGAGAACCGCTTGACCATTTCAGTCAAGGAGTACCTTTTTTGTAAATAGTGCCTCCCAGATTGAAAAAGAGGTAAACTTATATTGGGCACACGACATTTTGCATCTGTTAACGAGTTCGAAAAGACAAGGGCTCGACCATCTTTTCATTTTTAAAGGGTCGGAAAAGCGCTGAAAGCGGACCCCCCATTTTTATTCTCTTTAATGAGTCAAAAAGGGAAAAATACTCGGTGATCTTTTCATACGAGTTTAACGAGTTGAGAAAAGAGCTGAAATATGACTCATTGTCATCATCGAACATCCATCAACTGTTGCTTCACAAGTAAGGCAAAGTGTATTATCGAGTCCTTGAGGCAAGATAGGTCAAAAATATTTACAAAACATGATATTTTCATGAAAAAATGAATAAAAAGGGGAAAAGTAAATATATATTTTACCATTTACTATTTTACCTTTGCAGTGAAGACTTTTACCCACTTTTGCCCTAGTTTTTCCAGAGCAGATTGTGGGAGATCCAGGAGGTCAATCGACGAGCCGTTAGTTCCAGGTAACAACTGAAGCCTTGAGCTCCATTTTCATGTTATTCATTTATGTTTTAAGCCCTTTTTTTTTGTATTTTTAGGGAGGTTTTTGAGAAATTTTTCCGCCCTTGGTTGGTGTGATTTCCAGGCACGAGATCGCACCGACTGAGGGTTATTTGCATAACCATCCCCATCGACCGGTGCGACTGTTTCTAAAACAGGCGCGCTGGCACCGTAAAAGGGGAAAAATCAATTTTCCTCAAGAATTGACTGTTGAAATTTGGATTTTATGTGCCAAAATTGATCACTAACTTAAATAAATGGCTTTTGCAAGAGAGAAATTGTCAAAAATGGTGGATTGGAAGGAAAGAGAACACGAAGATGTGGACACCCAGGCATTGAATGATCCAAATTTCCTGGAGGCTTTGAGGGCTTGTGGGCTCCTCAAAATTTTCCTTACACCAGGGATGCGGGCCCAGCCCAAATTGCTTCGATACTTGATAAGCCTTTGGGACATCAATCATGAGATTTTTGTCATTGGGGACCAGGAGCTGGAGTTGACAACTTCAGACATCTACTTCATCACTGGGTTGTCCTACAGAGGTGAGCCAGTGTACTTTTATGGGTCATGTCCGATCGGGGCAAGCATATCTTCCCTGCTTGCCGAGCATTGTCATGAGGTCATGAAATCCAAAAGTGGGAAGATCGAGGTTTCTAGTGTGCGGGATTTGACACTGAGGTTGCTTCTGTTGACCATCAACAGAGTGGCAGGATCCCAGGTGGAACATGAGATTAACAAGTTGAATTTCCTTTACGCTATTGACTGCAAAACTCCTACGATCTTCAACTTGCAAAGGCCATGAAGATGAACATCAAGCGCCAATTGTCCAAGGCCAAGGCGAGAAAGCTGAAGCAATTTGGCTTTGGATCAGTACTTGTGACCTTTTTCCTGGAACAAGTGCCATTGTTCCAGTATCAGTTGATTGAGGTTGATCCTCACTGTTAGCTACCTATACCAATAGGTTTCATATTTCATGATTGGCAAAGAAAGTTCCAAATATGCTCTGCTTTGATGATGCAAAGATCCCATATTTCCAAGAGAAGACAATGTGTGTATATAGCTTGATGTGGACTCAATTTTGATGGATGGTCCAACAGCCTAATCTGGATCATGCCATGTTTCAATTTTCTGTTGTAGAATAGAGAAAGAAGTCTGTCCAAACTGTTTAATCTTGGCAGACCAGTAGCTTAGGTAGAGAATTAAGGTTCCCAACTGCTTAATCTGGGACCTTGGAAGCAATAAGGGCAGTTCTAGATAGAAAATCAAAAGAAAAAGCCAAGAGAAAAGAAAAGGCAAATAAGGGTCTGCAAGTCTAAGTGCACCCTCCAAGAAGAAACAAAAAATGCTAGGCAAGTAGATGGGTAGGCAGATGGGGTTGCAGAAATGTCATTCCTTACAATTGAATGTGTGCTAACCTATTCACAAAGGAAAATCAATGGATTGAGAAGGTCTTCTTCTCCATCATGTTGCAGCAAAGCAAAGGAGCATGTCTAACTTCCCATTTTCCCCTTTCCCATTCATTACTAACATCCCTTCATCAGTTGTGTTCATGGAAGAATTTGTGGTTTTATGGTGGTTCCTATTCCTTTAAAAGCCACATTTCTTGTCTAAAAATTCTTTTCATTTTGATCTACTCCCTAAACTAAGTGATTTTCAAATAAACTTAGTGGTATCACTCCTCATTCACCTTTTCCATCCATATTAACCCCTAACTTCTATTATCTAAATCCCCTATGTTACCCTTCCCCTACTATTATAACACTATGGTGTATAAACCCCAATCATTGTATAAATATCCCTCCCCTTGGCATTATAGCCATATGTTCACTGTTAGGGATCAAATTGACATCTGGTCAGTTTGAGAACCCTAAGCCTTACCCCTCTTTCCCCTTCAGAAGTGATTTAACCCATTAAACCCTTCATTTGCTAAGAAACCTTGCGATAAACCCCTTTTTTACCCATAACCCGCTTCATTTGCAAAAAAACATACAAAAACCCACTTTTTCCCGTTTACCCAAAGTCTTAGCGCTATGCGCATTTTTGTAAAAACATTGAAAAAACCATATGAATCGAGAAATTCCCAAAGGTCCCGCCAGGCGCAAATTTCAAAAGAAATATTATTTTAATCCCGCCCGCATCCGTATCGTCCGGCCAGCTCAACAATCCGTCGACCGTCGGATCGGGCCCTTTTCATCCGACGGCCCTCGTGCATATCGGACCGGCCTCGACGTACGAAAGATACCTTTCGATATCTGTCAGAGGGTGACGTCAGGCCTCTGCCACGCGTCACCCCCACATCGTATCGGAGGTACCTCTGACATTTCCGCTCCCGTATGGAAGGCGGTGCGATATGAAACCGCTAACCACTTCCGGTTTCGGTTAATCCGCCCTGCCTACGTCACTGCCAGCATCACTGCTACGTCAGCGCCGCGTCGGTACGCCCCGTCCGCCATTGCTCCACCTGTCTGCCACCTCACCATCCCCGTGGACCTCTCTTATGCCGCCACGTCACCCGATGACGTCATGCTGACGTCATCCGACCTTGACCCCACCTGATGACGTCATGCTGACGTCATCCAAAAAAGGCGCCAATGTTCCAAAAAATCCATATTTTGGCCAAATTTCGTGTTTTTTGCACTTTTTGCCAAAAACGCTGTTGTTTTCTCTGCATGGTTTTTACGTCCAACCGCGCACCAACCTGCTGAACTCGACCTGGAGACCGCTGGCGCGCCATTTCCACCTGCATTCGTGTCCATTGTTCTCTGTATACCAGGTATTTATCCTTGTGAATCCCTCCTGCACCTGGTTTCGTCTGTAAATTGCCAAGAAAGCTTAAAACACTGAGAAACTTATAATTCACCGGCAAATCCCCTGTGCCTAGTCCCCATTTACACTCTAAGGTCGAAATTCACCGGTTGAGCCTTGTTTGCCCGAGTTTTTACCAATAACTACATTCTGTTCGCGCAAATCGCGAACTGGTAACCCAAACTGTACCAATTTGTTGAGAAAAAGAGTTTAAGACCAGACATTTGTCTTATCCATACTTTAAGCAGTATTTCAATTGCTGTAATTGACCATTTACCCTCTGTCCCTCAGTAATTTACCTTTCTGTTCAAAGAAAACTCTTTGGTATTGCTCTGCACAGTAACACCAGTTTATAAACAACAGAAATCCTAAAAGTAGCCATGGATGCACCAGTAGCTCCTGTAGCATTGAACATTGCTCCTTTAAACGCTCCCCAGAGAGAATTGGAATGGCAACCTCTAGCAGACCTGGATTATCAGATATCCGAAGAAATGTTGATGCACAGCAAGTTTCACATTCACCTATTGAATGAGTTGAAGATTAAACATGAGGCTGGAACAGATGTATTAGGTATTTGGGACTCTTTTCTCCCTATCTTCAAGCTCCCACAGGTCAACCAGTTTCCTGAGCTAATCCACCTATGTGCTGACTGTTATGATGCCACTCAGAGGGCTGTGATTGACCCTTCAGGCTCAATTGTTTTCTATGTCACCCCTGAAGCCATCAGAGAGATGCTGCAATTCAAAACTCAGAAGAAATTGGTTCCTTTGTCACTGATTGATCTGATTAAGCAAGGAGCCAAGTTGACAGATGCTCAGGTCACCAAGCTAAATCAACTATACATTGACTCTGATACTGTGATGTACCCTCCTATCTCCCATGTATACCTCAATCAACTGGGCAGAGACCTAGTAGATATGATCAGTCCCATTCTGGGCTACAATTCAATTGAGTTTGTTGATGAAACTGTGCTGGTAATGATGCTTATGTTTGCCCCTGGCAAGTCTCCAATCTGCTATGACTATGCCACCTACATATCAGACAAAATACATGAGCAATTGATGAACTTGGCAAGAGAAAGGGTGTTCAGATACACCTCCTACATCTACCATTTGATTTTGTACAATCAACATGAGAAATTTCATTTTGCTATGAAAAGAGTGGATGCACAAGGAAACCTAAGGTCAGTGGCTTATTGGTCCTCTGCTTTCCACTGCCTGTCTAATTCTCCATACACTTATTGTGAGTTCATTGACCTTTTCATACATCCAGCCATGTCCCTGCTTATGAGCTCACCTCCTCCAAGACTGACTGATGACATGCAAAGAATTCTTCAATTATCTAAGGCATACAGCATTGGGGACTGGTACTTCTACCAGAACCACACAGTCATTAGGATATATGGGTGTGAGTTGCCCCCATACAGATTGCCCAAATATGTGCCCATGAGATTATTTGCCCTTGAATATTTCAGGCAGTTTGGGAATGCTGATGTGCTACATTTTTCAGGCAAAGGCAAGAAAGCACAACTCAAGGTCAGGAACCAATTAGGCCACTTTATCTATAACAAGAGGGAGGAAGGTTGGCGAGAAGCAGACAGAATGCTTCCCTTGGCCTTCAGACCAGTTTTCTTTGGAAACCTTATGACCCCAATCACTTCATAACTTTAAGAAGGGTCAAGTATAGGCTGTCCGGTTATGATCATGTAAGGATTCCTCACATAGAAAAATATGCAAATCAAGTAAAATGGAGGAGAGGAACCTTAGAGGAGGCTGTCACACAAGAAGAGTTAAATGAAAGAGCAGTAAGAAATCTGAGGAAGATGGCTGACCTTGAGCTTTGTTCACAGGTGTTTACTCTTCCAAGCACTCAAGTGGGAGCAGCTGCCTCTTCCTCCACAGCAAATCAGCAAGCAACCAAAGCTACTGAGCAAACCTCTACCAAAGGCAAGGAAAAGGAGATGGAAACCAAACAACCACCTCATGAGGAGGTGCAGTAGCAACAACAACAGGTACAACAGCCACAAGAGGGGCAGCAAGAGAAAGAGCAGCCATTACAGCAAGAAAAGGCAGCTGAAGCCCCAATTTCCACTGAGCAGCAGGCTCAGGACACAGTGCCTCCTAGGCCAGAAACGACAGTGGAGGCCTCAGTCCTCCAAACCCCACAAAAGGAGGATATAAGTAGAAAGAGGGACAGAGAGACTCCCCTAACCACATCAATAAGTCATGGAGAGAAAAGGCACAGAATGAATCCCCTTTCAGAGGAAGAAATGCCTATAGGGCAATCGTTGGGCATGGGCCCACCTAGTATGGAGGCATCTGCAAGTTCCTTCCAGCAGGAACAAGAGAGGACAGTGGGAGGAGAAGTCAGCTCCTCAAGCCAGCAGAGAGAAGGTGAACTGGGAATCAAGCAGCAGTTCATTGACATAAAGAAGAGGAATGAGCCCATAAAAATACAGCTATATAATCATTTGTTGAAAATGGCTCCCACTAACCAGCAAAGACTAATGTCTGCATATGATGTCCAAGAGGGCAAGATGATAATGAGTCACTTTATGCCAGCTGTATTGCAGCCACAGTCAGCTGCAGATTACATCAGGACCAATCTTGAGGTCCTTGCCAAGGACATCCACCCAATGGATCAGATCGAATTACATAAGCAAACGGGTGAGATGGTGTATGCCTCCTTGGCAGACAAGACATTGGATAACTACAGGTTAGAAAATAGCCTAAATAATATAGCTGCCCAGCTTGAGTTGGAAAGGGCATCCTCTCAAGCAAAAGATAACAGAATCAAAGCCTTGGAGGAGATAATCATAGAACTTGGGCATGATCCCAAGGACACCAAAGCCATTCAAGCACTGTTGAAATTGAGGGATGCAGACATGGCAGCCCTTAGGAAGATGGTCAAAGTCCCAGCAACCATTCATCCACAAACAGAGGAAGTTGCTCAGCTGAGGCATGATCAAGATGCAGCAGCTATGCTGGTGTCCCTATACAAACAGCTGATCCAAACACAAGAAAAATTGGGAGAATCAGAGGCTGCACAGGCTGCACTGCAGGCAGCATTACAACAAAAAGAAGGAGGACAAACATCTCAGCCTCCTCCAGAAATAATTAATCTGGAGGAACCTCCTCAGACTATGGCTCCTCCTACTGATCATAGAACCATCTACATCAGCACCAGCGCCAACAACAGAGCAGGATCCAAGCCTGGACATGCAGAAGCTCAAGAATGAAATCCAAGCCCTGGAAGCCCAAATGGCAGAGTTAAAAGAGGCCAGGGAGAATTTGGTCAAGTTGAATGAAAGATATGACAAATCCAAGCAGACTGTAGCAGAAAAGGGCAGGGAAATAAAGGCCCTTAAGGATAAGATAAAAGAGCTGGAGAAGGAGCTCACACTTGATAAAGTGACAGCTGAGCTTAAGACAGTTTTATGGGCCAACATTGGCCAATCAATCACTGATCAATGGCAATACATTGAGACCATTCATGAGCAAATAGAGCTCATAGGAAAAGCACACAGAGAAATCCAGAGATCGAGGGCATCTCTAGGCAATATGCCTGAGGTTGCCAATAGAATGATTAATGTGCTTAATAACAGAACAAGTGCTCAGCTGGCAGCAATGGGAATCTCAAGCAGAACTGAGACCATCCAGCTAATAAAGAGGGTCCTAACACTGAGAATCCTAGTGCAGACACTAGAGAGAAGGACCTAGGACATGCAGACAGAGGTCAATAGATTCATGGACAAATTTGTGGCATTGCAAAACAGAGGTCTCCCTGGCTTACTGAACAGCGCAGGAAGGCTACTTACACATGAGCAGTATGCCAAGAGGGTTAACACATTCGCCACAAATCAGATCACTGAAAGGCCCAGTACCTCAGAGGAAACAGGGCCAGCAACAGGACAAAGTCTATTCAACAGGGTAGAGAACTTATTCTTTATAATGAATGAAATTAAACATCTGTTTGAAGTGCCTCCAAACTTCTATAAATACACAGAGGCAGATGAGACTTTAGAGGCAATTCTGAGACATCAATTGCCCACACAGGAATACTGGACCAAAATGATACAGCTGATATTGTAAGCCAGAGCCTGTAAATCAAGTTTTTTTGTTCAAATTCATAAGTGGTCATGCACAAGAAAACTTAGTAAAATCAGCATGCATAAAAGGGAAGGGCTGAGCCAACTCAGCAGATCATATTCGGCCAACAAAGCAAGATTGACAGCTAACAGGTAACAGGGCCGAAAAGCTACAGCACGACAGCCATAAAGGCACATTTCCAGCATTAAAGCAGAACGTTCAGACCGACTCAGCGGCCTCCAAAGGTCAAAGTATCTCCTGACAGATATAAAGAGAATTTATTTTGTATTCAATGATGTAATAACTTTCTTATCTGCTATCTTGAAAAGTTGGTGAACGTATTCATTTCTCAGATGACTCAATGCTTCAGATATTTTGTATGATCGTTTGTATATATTCCCCCTCGCATAAGTTTGCAGGGGTTGTTGTTGATTTCTCTTCAAGAGTTCTTTTGCTGTAAATTTTCAGAGTTTAATACAAAGGCCGATGGAATTTCCAAAGTCTGTGTGGTCTGAGGGGTTGTAATGCGATTGCTGTGTGCTACAGGATTCCTGCATGTTTTCATGGCTCAATAAGTTTCCTTAAACTTTCGTTATGTTTGTTTCTGTTATTTTCTCATAACTCATCCATTTTCTAGATCTCACAATTAATGGCAGAGAAAAAGACTAATTCCAGGATTTATTCATAGAATACCCTGAATTCAATCTATGCTATTATAAATGTTTCTCTCAGTTATGGTCATAAAGGTGTAATTCTTAATTGCTGCACCTCTACACTGTATCTTTCACAGTGGTTATTGTTTTAGGAATTCAAATCTGCTCCTTTACAATACATCTCTTTCTCACAACCAAGCTTAGTGGAAAATTCTTAATTGCTTTTCACTGGTTAAACACACTTCATCATTATAATATCAAGTTTGTTTCATGAGATATTCAAAAGGCCCTGCAGTTTCAGCAATCCCAATCTTCCTCTCAAACAACCAGTAACCAAAGACTCCATTGCCCAATGGACTAGAATTATCTGAAGGTTTCCACCTTAGGTACAGAAGACATCCCTCAACCAAAACATAAAACCAAAACCTGAACATCACAGCTAGCCTAAAATACTATCAGAACAGAGACAAATCATAAAGAGAGAGCCCTCTCTGATTACAGTTTGGCTAGGAGCTGTAATCCAAAGATTGGTTAGTGGTTACCCCGGCCGTATTCCCTTGGGAGTCAAAGGGAACAACCTGGGTGTTAACATAATTGGCGACTCCACTGGGGACTCCTTAGGATTTTCTAATTACTGTATATCTCCTAAAGCTACAGATGAAGCCTGAATACCAGCCAGGAAGCCTTCAGAACTGTTTCTGTTTTACATTAACAGGTTCAGATAAATGCTGCTTCAGTCAATCTTCATGTTAGCTTTGAGATATATACAGCTATTCCAAAATCTTGCCTAGTCCTTACAGATATAAAAATATTCCAAAAAACATACTCAAAAACAAGTTCAGAAGCTGGCTCCCAAGAGGAATCCACGGTATACAAGGTCAAATCCTGACCCAAATCCACCAGCTGTTTTCGAAAATCCTAATACAATCCCTAAGATCATTAGGAAGCAACAAGGACAGGAAACTCTTGCTGATTCAAGTCCTGAGGCGGCCCATCCAAACCCTGTTCCAACTCCAATCAAGGTTCTATTTCGGTCTACCTTTGATTCCCCCAGTTCACCATCCACATCTCAAAGTCCTCCTTTCACACCTCCATCCACTGCACATATTCCCTTGACCAACACTCTAGTTTCCACCTTTCCCACTACCCCTGTTATACCAGTCATTCATGCTATCCCAGTTATCCCTGTCAACCCTATAAATCCTGCAAATATGGCTAATAGATATGCACCCCTGCAGCTACCTGCCAATGCTCCAGCTCTACCTCAGGACTATCAGTCCAAGATCTCATATTTTGACTCCACTGGCCCTTTCACAGCTATTCAACATGCCAGAAGAATGCAAGATCATTTTGAGAACTATGAAATAGATGATGACAGTGTGAGAATGAGAATTTTTGTCCAAAGCCTGACAGGTGATGTCAGAACTTGGTTCAGATCACTTGCTGTAAATACCATCACAACCCCTGATGAGCTTTATCAAGCCTTTACTAACAGATGGGAGAAGAAGAAAGACCCCTTGCACATACTTGGTGAATATGATACAATCAAAAGAGGTCCCCAAGAGACTGTCTTGGAGTATTGTGCAAGATTCAACAATGTATATAATGCAATACCACAGAATTTAAGACCTCCTCCTGATTTAGCCTTGTACAAATTTCCTGATGGTTTTGACCCTGATATGGCATACCAGTTGAAGGAAAGAGCCCCTGAAACCCTTGAGGATGCCCAGAAGGTTGCTGTCACAGTAGAGGCTAACCTAATTGCCAAAAGAAACAGGGCAAGATTGGAAAAGAGAACCGCCTTCAAAGAAGAACCCTCAGCCTTTGATAAAAAATTGGATGCAATACTCACTGGTATGAAGAGATTAGGGGATAGAGTAGAGTCAGTTGAGAGAAAATCATCATGGGAAGCACCACAAAATAACCCTATCAGAAATCCCAACTTTAGGAGAAATCAAAACCCAAACGCTGGCAAGACCGGTCCTGATCCAGACATAAGACCTCCTTTCCAGGAAAACTATACTGAAGCATCCACTTCAAATGAGCAAGTAGATGACACCCACATTAACCTGATGGGCCTGAATGATGAGCAGCAAGTTTTCTTAAGTCAAGAGGATCATAAGGACGATGACATTCAGCAATTCCAAACCAGGTCAGGTGAGTCATTTGACTTCAAACAAGGCTATGACACAGCTGTTTATGAAGTTCATAAACAATACAAACTAAGAAGCAGAACTATAAATGTGACACAGCCTGACAAGACAAAGGACACTCCACAGCCCAAGAAAGCTATTATCACCGAGCCAAATGACACAACTGATTCAGTTACAAGGGAAGTAACCGTTGAAGAAATCACTGAACCGTTTTCTTCAAAACACCAGCCTACGGCTACATCACCCTTGCATCCAAGTAAGACTCCTCAAGAGATGAGTAAAAAGGACAAGCCTCAAGATCAAGAAAAGAATCAAGAAGAAGACTTTGTGAACAAGGAAAAGACTGTCATCCACAACCCCAAAATCCAATCTGAAAAACCCTTTGACTTAGAAGCTGAAATTGGCAAACTAAAAGTAGCTATTCCCCTTTCAGAGTTGGCCAAGCATGACATCTATAAACAACAAATAAAGAGATCCCTTCAACTTACTCATAACAAAGATGATGTCAATGTGTTAGATGACACTCCAGAACTACTTTTCGGTCCAGAAGTGGATGGAAAGACAGCTGTTACAGGTATCTTACCTTTTTATGTCAGTCTGCATATTCATGATAAGATATTACATAATGCAATGTTTGACTCAGGTGCCTCTCACAACCTGATGCCAAAATCGATCATGGAGAGGCTCAACCTAGACATAACAAGACCATATAAGGATCTATTTTCATTTGACTCTAGCCAAGTTAAATGTTTGGGTTTGATAAAAGATCTATGTGTATCCCTTGTCCAATATCCAAACAAAACAATCCTAATGGATGTTGTAGTTGCTGATATCCCACCCAAATATGGGATGCTATTATCAAGATCATGGGGGGCTAAACTCCAAGGTTCCCTACAATTAGACATGTCATATGCCACAATCTCAGTCTTTGGTCAACCCAAGAGACTATATAGAGAGTCACTTATGAAATATATGGTCAGCAGTGAAGAAAAACCTCAAAACTTTCCCATATACGCTGTTCATTCTGACATTGACTCCTATATTCTCTTCAATGACAAAACAAATCCCACAAGTGATGAAGAAATCCACACACTCAAACAAGATCAGCATGTAAATGAAGAAACTGCTGTTCAAGAAATACTACTTGAGCAACCATTAAACAAGGCTGTGGCTCTAGAAATCAAGCTGATCCAATCAAGTGATGACACTGTCCTAAAAGGCAAACCAAATGAAAAACCAGATCTGCAACTTACAATCCCAGCTTACAAAGAAGTCATTAAATCTTCCCTAGAGCAAGAGATCCTATGGTTTCTTGAATTTGATGGGTCAGTCAACAAATTAGGGGCAGGAGCAGGGGTTTGGATACATAATAAACAAAACAGTCATGCAGAAGGCCGAGCTTATAGATTAAACTTCAGGTGCACCAACAATATGGCAGAATATGAAGCTCTCTTACTAGGCCTCAAGCTAGTAAAATCCTTACAAGCCATAAAAGTTTCAATTTTAGGGGACTCAGACCTAGTTATCCAACAAGTAAAGGGTAATTTTGTCACCAATGATAAAAGACTGAGATCTTATAGGTCTGCTGCTGCTGAAATACTAAACTCCTTCACCGAGTTCCAAATCACCAAAATCTCTAGGACCCATAATCTTCATGCTCATAGTTTGGCCACATTTGCTAGTACCTGCAAATTACCTTTTGAACCTAAGACTTGTTTTACAGCCGAGATAAAACACAGGCCATCTGTCCCAAACAATGTTAAAGATTGGCAAGTATTTGATGATGATACACAAATAAACAATTTCTTGACTTTACAGCAAGAGTTTTCAGGACTAAACATTGACACTGAAAGAGCAAGTCAATCACAAATACAGAGTAAACAGAATAACCACCCAATATCACCCAAAACAGCAAAACAAATGCTACATCCGACCATCTTTAACAAAGACAACATACAACAAATTCAACAAATCAGTTGTGAAGAAATAGCTGGTGCTGAAGCTGAAGTGATACAATTGAAAGACAATTTTCTTCCAACAGGCCTAACTCCATTGGAGGACATCTTTGATTCAAATGATATCCCTAGAAAACCAAAAATGCAGCCCCTTAATGCTGTCATTGAGGAATGCAACATTGGAACAATTGAGAAACCCAAGATAATAAAATTGTCTGCATCCCTACCTCCTGATCAGAAGCCCAAATACATTGACCTCTTCAAAGAGTTCCAAGATGTCTTTGCATGGAGTTATGAGGATTTGAAATCCTATGACACCTCTGTTATCCAACACACAATCCCTCTCAAGCCAAATCAAAAGCCATTTAAGCAAAAATTGAGAAGAATAAACCCTGTGCTTCTCCCCGCAATTGAGAAAGAGGTACAAAAAATGTTTAAAGCCGGTATCATAGCACCAATCAGGTTTTCTGATTGGATCTCAAATTTGGTGCCCACAAGGAAGAAAACTGGTGAAATAAGACTTTGTGTTGATCTTAGAAATCTAAACCAAGTGTCCCTCAAGGACAACTATCCTTTACCTAAGATGGATCACATTCTCCAAAGAGTGGTAGGAGCATCAAGGATTTCATTTCTAGATGGATTCTCAGGCTTTAATCAGATCCTAGTACACCCTGATGACCAAGACAAAACTGCATTTACAACCCCTTGGGGAACTTTCAAATATGTAAAAATGCCTTTTGGATTAAAAAATGCAGGGGCAACTTTTCAAAGAGCAATGGATATTGCTTTTGCCAAGGAGATTCATGACTTTCTTGTCATTTATTTAGATGACCTCACACCTTTCTCCAAATCTGACCAAGAACATTTGAAACATCTAAGGCAGATTTTCATAACTTGTAGGAAGTATTTAATTTCCTTAAATCCCAAGAAATCCCTGTTCGGTTTGGAAGAAGGTAAGCTGTTAGGACATATCATTTCGAAGGATGGCATAAGAATTGACCCAGATAGGATACAAGCCATCTTACAAATGCCTCACCCAAGAAACATCAAAGAATTGCAAGCCTTCTTGGGTAAGATCAACTTCTTAAGAAGGTTTATCCCAAACTTAGCTGAATTGATCAGATTACTAAATAACATGCTAAAGAAGGATTCAAAAGTGAAATGGACAGTTGAAGCAAATCAAGCCTTTGAAGGTATAAAATTGGCCCTTACCCAAACCCCAGTCCTAACAAACCCTCAATTTGATAGAGAATTTATCATTTTCTCATTTGCCTCTCAGCATACTATTGCTGCTGTTCTATTACAGAAAGATGACCAAGGAAATGAAAAACCCATTGCTTTCTTTAGTAGAGCCCTTAGAGATGCACCTCTGAAGTATCAAATCATGGAGAAACAAGCTTATGCTTTGGTCAAGGCCATCAAAGACTTCAGGATTTACATCCTTTATTCCCATGTTATAGCTTATGTGCCAAGTCCCATTGTTAAAGACATTCTCACTCAAGAAAACTTAGAGGGTAGAAGAGGAAAATGGATTGCCAACATCCTGGAATTTGATATTGAGATAAAACCAACAAAACTAATAAAAGGGCAAGGTCTGGCCAAATTAATGACAGAAGCAAACTTCCAAGCCTTAGACATGAACCAACTGGACAATGAACCGGAGCTGGCGACTCCAAAGATCAATGTAGCCTTTGAACTATCCCCTTGGTATTCTGATATCTGTTACGTGTTACAAAACCTGTGTGCTCCCCCAGGATTGTCCAGAACTAAATGTAGGTTCTTAAAATGAAAGCTTCAAGATTTTGTGTTATGGATGGCAATTTGCTTTGGAAAAACCATGAGGGTATACTGTTGAACTGCTTGATTGAGAGTGAGACTAATAAAATCATGGAAGAATTTCATGCAGGTGATTGTGGTGGACACTTGTATTGGAAGTCCACTGTGGATAAAATACTGAGGGCTGGTTATTATTGGCCCACTGTTTTTGCTGATATAAAAAAATTTACCACTTCATGTCATAAATGCCAAGTGTTTGAGGGAAAGAGAAAGTTAATACCACTTCCTTTGAGGCCTATTGCAACAGAGAGACCGTTTCAACAATGGGGCTTGGATTTCATTGGGGAAATTCATCCCTCATCTTCAGGCCAACATAGATGGATTTTAACAGCTACAGACTACTTTACTAAATGGATTGAAGCTGTTCCATGTAGACAAGCAAATGATTCCACTATCATTCAGTTCCTTGAGACCAATATCCTGTCCAGATTTGGTTGTCCTGATAAGATAATAACAGACAATGCTGCTGCTTTTAGATCCAAGAAGATGGTGAATTTCTGCCACAAATTTCACATTACCTTGGGCCATTCTACTGCATACTATCCCCAAGGAAATGGCCTTGCTGAATCATCAAATAAAAGCCTTGTGAACATCATAAAGAAAGTGTTGGAAGAAAATAAGAAGAATTGGCATAAGAAGCTGGTTAATGCCTTATGGGCAGATAGACTAACAACCAAAAGATCAATTGGGATCAGCCCATATGAGTTAGTCTATGGATTAGAAGCCAAATTTCCTTCATCACTAGGGGTCCCGGTTATGAAACTACTTCAAGAAAGTCAAGCTGAGCCCAATGATATGCAAAGAAGGATCAATCAAATAATATGTTTGCAGCAAACTAGAGACCAAGTTTTCAGCAGAGTTCAAGTTTTACAAGAAAAATTAAAGAGAGCTTTTGATAGAAGGACCAAGGCAGAAGATTTCAACATTGGTGACAAAGTCCTCAAGTGGGATTCAAGAAGGGAAGATAAAGGAAAACATGGAAAATTTGATTCCCTTTGGAGAGGACCATTTGCTGTCCAAGCAGTACAAGGAAACAATACTTATTTCCTTAAAAGTCTTGATGAAGCTGATTTGGATGAAGGTCCTGTAAATGGCAGGATGTTGAAGCACTATTTTGACTACTATCCATAAGTGCAGTTGTGTTTCCCTTGTACATATCCAGGTGTATATATTGCTTTCTTTAAAATATGTAAAAATGCAGTTTCTCAAGTTTTATAAGGTATCAGCAAAAGGCAAATAAGTTCAGAGATTTACCAAGATGGGAAGAGCACAATTTTGGCATTTCAAAGCAGCATACTTCAAGTTTTGGTAAAAGCAGTCAAGGGCCAAGGCATTCTGACCTGTTGTTCTTGGTCTTTCAAATGGAAAAACCATCCCCATGTGGAGCCACTGTTAGCTACCTATACCAATAGGTTTCATATTTCATGATTGGCAAAGAAAGTTCCAAATATGCTCTGCTTTGATGATGCAAAGATCCCATATTTCCAAGAGAAGACAATGTGTGTATATAGCTTGATGTGGACTCAATTTTGATGGATGGTCCAACAGCCTAATCTGGATCATGCCATGTTTCAATTTTCTGTTGTAGAATAGAGAAAGAAGTCTGTCCAAACTGTTTAATCTTGGCAGACCAGTAGCTTAGGTAGAGAATTAAGGTTCCCAACTGCTTAATCTGGGACCTTGGAAGCAATAAGGGTAGTTCTAGATAGAAAATCAAAAGAAAAAGCCAAGAGAAAAGAAAAGGCAAATAAGGGTCTGCAAGTCTAAGTGCACCCTCCAAGAAGAAACAAAAAATGCTAGGCAAGTAGATGGGTAGGCAGATGGGGTTGCAGAAATGTCATTCCTTACAATTGAATGTGTGCTAACCTATTCACAAAGGAAAATCAATGGATTGAGAAGGTCTTCTTCTCCATCATGTTGCAGCAAAGCAAAGGAGCATGTCTAACTTCCCATTTTCCCCTTTCCCATTCATTACTAACATCCCTTCATCAGTTGTGTTCATGGAAGAATTTGTGGTTTTATGGTGGTTCCTATTCCTTTAAAAGCCACATTTCTTGTCTAAAAATTCTTTTCATTTTGATCTACTCCCTAAACTAAGTGATTTTCAAATAAACTTAGTGGTATCACTCCTCATTCACCTTTTCCATCCATATTAACCCCTAACTTCTATTATCTAAATCCCCTATGTTACCCTTCCCCTACTATTATAACACTATGGTGTATAAACCCCAATCATTGTATAAATATCCCTCCCCTTGGCATTATAGCCATATGTTCACTGTTAGGGATCAAATTGACATCTGGTCAGTTTGAGAACCCTAAGCCTTACCCCTCTTTCCCCTTCAGAAGTCATTTAACCCATTAAACCCTTCATTTGCTAAGAAACCTTGCGATAAACCCCTTTTTTACCCATAACCCGCTTCATTTGCAAAAAAACATACAAAAACCCACTTTTTCCCGTTTACCCAAAGTCTTAGCGCTATGCGCATTTTTGTAAAAACATTGAAAAAACCATATGAATCGCGAAATTCCCAAAGGTCCCGCCAGGCGCAAATTTCAAAAGAAATATTATTTTAATCCCGCCCACATCCGTATCGTCCGGCCAGCTCAACAATCCGTCGACCGTCGGATCGGGCCCTTTTCATCCGACGACCCTCGTGCATATCGGACCGGCCCCGACGTCCGAAAGATACCTTCCGATATCTGTCAGAGGGTGACGTCAGGCCTCTGCCACGCGTCACCCCCACATTGTATCGGAGGTACCTCTGACATTTCCGCTCTCGTATGGAAGGCGGTGCGATATGAAACCGCTAACCACTTCCGGTTTCGGTTAATCCGCCCTGCCTACGTCACTGCCAGCATCACTGCTACGTCAGCGCCGCGTCGGTACGCCCCGTCCGCCATTGCTCCACCTGTCTGCCACCTCACCATCCCCGTGGACCTCTCTTATGCCGCCATGTCACCCGATGACGTCATGCTGACGTCATCCGACCTTGACCCCACCTGATGACGTCATGCTGACGTCATCCAAAAAAGGCGCCAATGTTCCAAAAAATCCATATTTTGGCCAAATTTCGCGTTTTTTGCACTTTTTGCCAAAAACGCTGTTGTTTTCTCTGCATGGTTTTTACGTCCAACCGCGCACCAACCTGCTGAACTTGACCTGGAGACCGCTGGCGCGCCATTTCCACCTGCATTCGTGTCCATTGTTCTCTGTATACCAGGTATTTATCCTTGTGAATCCCTCCTGCACCTGGTTTCGTCTGTAAATTGCCAAGAAAGCTTAAAACACTGAGAAACTTATAATTCACTGGCAAATCCCCTGTGCCTAGTCCCCATTTACACTGTAAGGTCGAAATTCACCGGTTGAGCCTCGTTTGCCCGAGTTTTTACCAATAACTACATTCTGTTCGCGCAAATCGCGAACTGGTAACCCAAATTGTACCAATTTGTTGAGAAAAAGAGTTTAAGACCAGACATTTGTCTTATCCATACTTTAAGCAGTATTTCAATTGCTGCAATTGACCATTTACCCTCTGTCCCTCAGTAATTTACCTTTCTGTTCAAAGAAAACTCTTTGGTATTGCTCTGCACAGTAACACCAGTTTATAAACAACAAAAATCCTAAAAGTAGCCATGGATGCACCAATAGCTCCTGTAGCATTGAACATTGCTCCTTTAAACGCTCCCCAGAGAGAATTGGAATGGCAACCTCTAGCAGACCTGGATTATCAGATATCTGAAGAAATGTTGATGCACAGCAAGTTTCACATTCACCTATTGAATGAGTTGAAGATTAAACATGAGGCTGGAACAGATGTATTAGGTATTTGGGACTCTTTTCTCCCTATCTTCAAGCTCCCACAGGTCAACCAGTTTCCTGAGCTAATCCACCTATGTGCTGACTGTTATGATGCCACTCAGAGGGCTGTGATTGACCCTTCAGGCTCAATTGTTTTCTATGTCACCCCTGAAGCCATAAGAGAGATGCTGCAATTCAAAACTCAGAAGAAATTGGTTCCTTTCCACTGATTGATTTGATTAAGCAAGGAGCCAAGTTGACAGATGCTCAGGTCACCAAGTTAAATCAACTATACTTTGACTCTGATACTGTGATGTACCCTCCTATCTCCCATGTATACCTCAATCAACTGGGCAGAGACCTAGTAGATATGATCAGTCCCATTCTGGGCTACAATTCAATTGAGTTTGTTGATGAAACTGTGCTGGTAATGATGCTTATGTTTGCCCCTGGCAAGTCTCCAATCTGCTATGACTATGCCACCTACATATCAGACAAAATACATGAGCAATTGATGAACTTGGCAAGAGAAAGGGTGTTCAGATACACCTCCTACATCTACCATTTGATTTTGTACAATCAACATGAGAAATTTCATTTTGCTATGAAAAGAGTGGATGCACAAGGAAACCTAAGGTCAGTGGTTTATTGGTCCTCTGCTTTCCACTGCCTGTCTAATTCTCCATACACTTATTGTGAGTTCATTGACCTTTTCATACATCCAGCCATGTCCCTGCTTATGAGCTCACCTCCTCCAAGACTGACTGATGACATGCAAAGAATTCTTCAATTATCTAAGGCATACAGCATTGGGGACTGGTACTTCTACCAGAACCACACAGTCATCAGGATATATGGGTGTGAGTTGCCCCCATACAGATTGCCCAAATATGTGCCCATGAGATTATTTGCCCTTGAATATTTCAGGCAGTTTGGGAATGCTGATGTGCTACATTTTTCAGGCAAAGGCAAGAAAGCACAACTCAAGGTCAGGAACCAATTAGGCCACTTTATCTATAACAAGAGGGAGGAAGGTTGGCGAGAAGCAGACAGAATGCTTGAATCCCTTGGCCTTCAGACCAGTTTTCTTTGGAAACCTTATGACCCCAATCACTTCATAACTTTAAGAAGGGTCAAGTATAGGCTGTCTGGTTATGATCATGTAAGGATTCCTCACATAGAAAAATATGCAAATCAAGTAAAATGGAGGAGAGGAACCTTAGAGGAGGCTGTCACACAAGAAGAGTTAAATGAAAGAGCAGTAAGAAATCTGAGGAAGATGGCTGACCTTGAGCTTTGTTCACAGGTGTTTACTCTTCCAAGCACTCAAGTGGGAGCAGCTGCCTCTTCCTCCACAGCAAATCAGCAAGCAGCCAAAGCTACTGAGCAAACCTCTACCAAAGGCAAGGAAAAGGAGATGGAAACCAAACAGCCACCTCATGAGGAGGTGCAGCAGCAACAACAACAGGTACAACAGCCACAAGAGGGGCAGCAAGAGAAAGAGCAGCCATTACAGCAAGAAAAGGCAGCTGAAGCCCCAATTTCCACTGAGCAGCAGGCTCAGGACACGGTGCCTCCTAGGCCAGAAACGACAGTGGAGGCCTCAGTCCTCCAAACCCCACAAAAGGAGGATATAAGTAGAAAGAGGGACAGAGAGACTCCCCTAACCACATCAATAAGTCATGGGGAGAAAAGGCACAGAATGAATCCCCTTTCAGAGGAAGAAATGCCTATAGGGCAATCGTTGGGCATGGGCCCACCTAGTATGGAGGCATCTGCAAGTTCCTTCCAGCAGGAACAAGAGAGGACAGTGGGAGGAGAAGTCAGCTCCTCAAGCCAGCAGAGAGAAGGTGAACTGGGAATCAAGCAGCAGTTCATTGACATAAAGAAGAGGAATGAGCCCATAAAAATACAGCTATATAATCATTTGTTGAAAATGGCTCCCACTAACCAGCAAAGACTAATGTCTGCATATGATGTCCAGGAGGGCAAGATGATAATGAGTCACTTTATGCCAGCTGTATTGCAGCCACAGTCAGCTGCAGATTACATCAGGACCAATCTTGAGGTCCTTGCCAAGAACATCCACCCAATGGATCAGATCGAATTACATAAACAAACGGGTGAGATGGTGTATGCCTCCTTGGCAGACAAGACATTGGATAACTACAGGCTAGAAAATAGCCTAAATAATACAGCTGCCCAGCTTGAGTTGGAAAGGGCATCCTCTCAAGCAAAAGATAACAGAATCAAAGCCTTGGAGGAGATAATCATAGAACTTGGGCATGATCCCAAGGACACCAAAGCCATTCAAGCACTGTTGAAATTGAGGGATGCAGACATGGCAGCCCTTAGGAAGATGGTCAAAGTCCCAGCAACCATTCATCCACAAACAGAGGAAGTTGCTCAGCTGAGACATGATCAAGATGCAGCAGCTATGCTAGTGTCCCTATACAAACAGCTGATCCAAACACAAGAAAAATTGGGAGAATCAGAGGCTGCACAGGCTGCACTGCAGGCAGCATTACAACAAAAAGAAGGAGGACAAACATCTCAGCCTCCTCCAGAAATAATTAATCTGGAGGAACCTCCTCAGACTATGGCTCCTCCTACTGATCAGACAACACCATCTACATCAGCACCAGCGCCAACAACAGAGCAGGCTCCAAGCCTGGACATGCAGAAGCTCAAGAATGAAATCCAAGCCCTGGAAGCCCAAATGGCAGAGTTAAAAGAGGCCAGGGAGAATTTGGTCAAGTTGAATGAAAGATATGACAAATCCAAGCAGACTGTAGCAGAAAAGGGCAGGGAAATAAAGGCCCTTAAGGATAAGATAAAAGAGCTGGAGAAGGAGCTCACACTTGATAAAGTGACAGCTGAGCTTAAGACAGTTTTATGGGCCAACATTGGCCAATCAATCACTGATCAATGGCAATACATTGAGACCATTCATGAGCAAATAGAGCTCATAGGAAAAGCACACAGAGAAATCCAGAGATCGAGGGCATCTCTAGGCAATATGCCTGAGGTTGCCAATAGAATGATTAATGTGCTTAATAACAGAACAAGTGCTCAACTGGCAGCAATGGGAATCTCAAGCAGAACTGAGACCATCCAGCTAATAAAGAGGGTCCTAACACTGAGAAGCCTAGTGCAGACACTAGAGAGAAGGACCCAGGACATGCAGACAGAGGTCAATAGATTCATGGACAAATTTGTGGCATTGCAAAACAGAGGTCTCCCTGGCTTACTGAACAGCGCAGGAAGGCTACTTACACATGAGCAGTATGCCAAGAGGGTTAACACATTCGCCACAAATCAGATCACTGAAAGGCCCAGTACCTCAGAGGAAACAGGGCCAGCAACAGGACAAAGTCTATTCAACAGGGTAGAGAACTTATTCTTTATAATGAATGAAATTAAACATCTGTTTGAAGTGCCTCCAAACTTCTATAAATACACAGAGGCAGATGAGACTTTAGAGGCAATTCTGAGACATCAATTGCCCACATAGGAATACTGGACCAAAATGATACAGCTGATATTGTAAGCCAGAGCCTGTAAATCAAGTTTTTTTGTTCAAATTCATAAGTGGTCATGCACAGGAAAACTTAGTAAAATCAGCATGCATAAAAGGGAAGGGCTGAGCCAACTCAGCAGATCATATTCGGCCAACAAAGCAAGATTGACAGCTAACAGGTAACAGGGCCGAAAAGCTACAGCACGACAGCCATAAAGGCACATTTCCAGCATTAAAGCAGAACTTTCAGACCGACTCAGCGGCCTCCAAAGGTCAAAGTATCTCCTGACAGATATAAAGAGCATTTATTTTGTATTCAATGATGTAATAACTTTCTTATCTGCTATCTTGAAAAGTTGGTGAACGTATTCATTTCTCAGATGACTCAATGCTTCAGATATTTTGTATGAGCGTTTGTATATATTCCCCCTCGCATAAGTTTGCAGGGGTTGTTGTTGATTTCTCTTCAAGAGTTCTTTTGCTGTAAATTTTCAGAGTTTAATACAAAGGCCGATGGAATTTCCAAAGTCTGTGTGGTCTGAGGGGTTGTAATGCGATTGCTGTGTGCTACAGGATTCCTGCGTGTTTTCATGGCTCAATAAGTTTCCTTAAACTTTCGTTATTTTTGTTTCTGTTATTTTCTCATAACTCATCCATTTTCTAGATCTCACAATTAATGGCAGAGAAAAAGACTAATTCCAAGATTTATTCATAGAATACCCTGAATTCAATCTATGCTATTATAAATGTTTCTCTCAGTTATGGTCATAAAGGTGTAATTCTTAATTGCTGCACCTCTACACTGTATCTTTCACAGTGGTTATTGTTTTAGGAATTCAAATCTGCTCCTTTACAATACATCTCTTTCTCACAACCAAGCTTAGTGGAAAATTCTTAATTGCTTTTCACTGGTTAAACACACTTCATCATTATAATATCAAGTTTGTTTCATGAGATATTCAAAAGGCCCTGCAGTTTCAGCAATCCCAATCTTCCTCTCAAACAACCAGTAACCAAAGACTCCATTGCCCAATGGACTAGAATTATCTGAAGGTTTCCACCTTAGGTACAGAAGAGATCCCTCAACCAAAACATAAAACCAAAACCTGAACATCACAGCTAGCCTAAAATACTATCAGAACAGAGACAAATCATAAAGAGAGAGCCCTCTCTGATTACAGTTTGGCTAGGAGCTGTAATCCAAAGATTGGTTAGTGGTTACCCCCGTATTCCCTTGGGAGTCAAAGGGAACAACCTGGGTGTTAACACTCCTGTGCCACGCGATCTGCGGATGGCCCACTGGAGTTGTTTGATGCCTAGGATCACTAGGGGTCAGTAGATGTCCTACCGACTAGCATTCTTTTCATGGCTACAATGACAGAAAATCATCGTGGAGGACTAGTCGTATAACAACATTGATTTCCGTGGAGACCCAGATATGCCCTTGCCAGATGGGGAGGACTTTGATGATGAAGGTAAAAACCAAATCAAATTTTTGATTTTGATGTTTTTAAATTGTTTATGGTATATGAATCCTTATAACATTTCACTTGTGTATGCAGATGTTGGACCAAAGCGGCCAATCGAGATGTCCCCGATAGCTAGGCGCTACCCCTGTCCTATTGATGTTGTCGCCCCTTATCAAGAAGGGAGTGATAACGAGGAGGAGATTGCGAGGAACGTCGAGGGGTTGACTCATGGTATCCCATAGTATGGTTGAATAGGAGACATGCCTTGGCGGTACCAGAGGCACATAGTGGGAGTCTTAGATCAGATCCGCCAATTGTTGGGATGCATCGTACGAGCTGTCTCATGCTATCATGACCACCATGCTGAGTAGTTCCTAAGTCCAACACTTTCATATTTTTTGAGGCCTACACGCCACGAATATATGAGGCCTGCGAGCCGCCGATGTTGTTATGGACATACATATTATTTTTTTGGGTTTTGATGTATCAAACATTCTCTCTCACACACACACACACACACACACACACACACACATATATATGTTGTATTTTCATGTTTATTATGGTACAAATGGTTTGTCTTATCTTTTACATGTTCGCAAATGTCTATACAACACGTCATTAGCTAATGCATCTGTTAATGTATTCATGCGTCTAGGAATATGATGATATGTAATATAATCAAAATGTCTTTCCAATAGACAAATATGAAGATACATTCATAAAATTTGATGGTTCCTGACGGAATATTACCTATTGAGTTAAAGGACGACAAGCTGTGAATCCAGGTTGACAACCAATTCTCTGAAACCCAGACTGATGGCTTCTGATAACAGTTCGATGACCGCACTGTACTCAACAATGTTGTTGGTTGTACGACCTAGGCAGATATCTTAAAGGTCAATCAACTCACCGTTAGGGTTGTAGATAGCCCATGCCATGGATGATAGGTTTTAGGTACTTTGGCAAGCACCATTAGCAAAACAAATGTGAGGAGCTACATACATTTGTAAAGCAAGAAAAGCATAGTAAACAGGAAGGGTGTTTGAAAAATTTCACACAAAACCACGCTATATAGAAATGAATCACACACTAATGTACATAAGTAACCATGCAAGATTACCTAAGCATAGTACTTTTGGAGGTAAAGCCCGTTGTGGGGCTTATCGAGAGGATTTCCTTCATAATCAATAAGTTCATAGGCTCCTTTATGCAAAACACGTTTTACAATATAGGGCCCGTGCCACATAGGTTCGAACTTGCCTGCCCCCAACTTATCATTAGCTTGGTCGTATAACAGGACCAAATCACCCTCAGAGAAAGCGTGAGGGGAGACCGACTGGTCGAAATGGGTTTTGACCCGTTTCTTTTGTGCTTTGATGACCATGGCAGTGAGACAACAAGTCTCGTCCAGTCGTTCTAAATATAAGAGGCGTTCCTCTTGAGGTGATGTTTCAGGGAGGAGTTCAACAGCTAACTTAAGTGAAGGAATCTCACATTTGATCGACAATGTTGCTTCCAGACCATAGACCAGATGGAATGGTGTGAAACCAATGGCGTCTTTGGTTGAAGTTCGGTAGGCCCACAAAGCTGAAAAAAGCATGAGATGCCAATTTGACTTTTGCATCCTAATAGTACGTTGAAGGATGGTGACCAAAATTTTTTTCACGGCTTCAACTTGGCCACTGGCTTGAGGGTAATATGGGGTCGAGCCATCGTGGCGCAAGCCTAATGCAGATGTCAGTTCTGCCATCATGTAATCTCTGAAATGGGAGCCATGATCTGTGACAATGGCTTGGGGTACGCCAAACCTGGAAATAACATGGTTAAAAAGGAATTGAGCTGTCGTCTTACCATCTGCAGAATATGTAGGCATTGCTTCGGCCCATTTGGTGAAGTAATCCACAACAACGATAATGTATCCATGCCCCCCGGCCAAACGAGGGTTACATGTCATAAAATTGATGCCCCATTTGGCAAAGGGACCAACGGTAATGACGGGGTGTAGGTGAGCGGGTGGGGCGCGCATCTTGCGTTGGTAGATTTGGCATTCGTGACACTTGCGGACAGCAAGAATGCAGTCTTTGAAGATGGATGACCAAAAATAACCAGTGCGAAGGATTTTCTGAGCTGTAGCATAACCAGACATATGACCACCACATGCCCCGGAGTGGCAATCATTGAGAGCTCTTTCAGCTTCCTCAATCGTGAGGCATCGACGAAGAACAGAATCGACACTGACATGGTATAAAGTATCACCAATAATGCAGTAGGGTTGAGAATGATGCTGAATTCTTTGACGATCATCTTTGGTTAATGCGGATTGAAATGTGGAGGTTTGGAGATACACGATGATATCACCGTACCATGGATCGAGGGTGCTAATCAGAAAAAGGGTCTCATCTGGGAGTTGTTCATCTACACCAGCAGGGAGAGCTTTGGAGGGAAGGGAACAAATCAATTCAGCGAAAACAAGTGACTTCTTATATTTGGCCGTAGTGAAGACCAAATCGAATTCTTGTAGGATAACGATCCATTTAGAATACTTTCTCCCTAGCAACTGATGAGTCAGGATGTAGGTCATAGGGTTGCATTTAGAAATCACTGTAGTCGTTCGTAAGAGAATATAATGTTGAAAACATTGAATAGCCTGGATGACGGCCAAAGCCAACTTCTCGACATGTGCATAATGTGTTTCAGTGTTGAGGAGATTCTGACTCAGGTAGTAGATCACGTGTTCACCACCTTCGTCGTTGTCTTGAACCAACACCATAGCTATGGTGCTAGGGGCTGCGGCTAGGTAAAGGAAGTAATCTCGATAATAGTTTGGTGGATGCAATAGAGGAGCATTTATCAGGACCGCCTTAAGATCATCAAAATATTTTTGGGCTACCTCGTCCCAAGCAAAGGGTGTTCCTTGTTTGAGCAACCGAGTAAATCTTGTAGCTAGCCCAACATAGTTGGGTATAAAACGACGAAGAAAATTGGCCTTTCCCTGGAGGCTCTGGAGTTGGTGTAGTGAATATGGAGGGGGTAATTTTACAAGGGCCTCGACTTTTAGTGGATCTAGGCGAATCCTGTCCTTGGAAACGATGAAGCCGAGGAGTGGTCCTGATTCCATGCGGAAAACACATTTGTGTAGATTTAACCGGATGTTATAGTGTCTGCAGCGTAGAAAAATCTGTCGAAGGTGGTTTGGGTGATCTCATTGATTACGAGAATGAGTAGGAAGTTCATCGAAGTAAGGTTGGACAATGTTGCGAATATCATGAAATGCATAGGACATTTCCCATTGAAATGTGGCCCCGACATTTTTGAGGCCGAAAGGGAGCTTCTTGTACACGAATGTACCCCATGGGCAGATAAAGGTTGTCTTCTCTTGGTCAGCTAGTGCGATATTGATCTGGTTATAACCAGAAAAACCATCCATAAAGGAAAATATGTCACTCCTAGCACATTCATCAATGATTTGATCAATGAAGGGAGTAGGATAGTTGTCTTTAGGACAGGCATGATTAAGATCTCAATAATCCATGAAAACGCTGATCGTGCCTTATGTTTTAGTCACTGAGACAATATTAGACACCCAGTCTGTAAGGGGAATGGGATAAATGAACCCAACTTTGAGAAGTTTTTCGAATTCGCCCTTAATAGCAGCAACCTTCCTAGGGTGCACCAGACGAAGCCATTGGCGAACAAGTTTCGCATTCGGATACAATGGTATTTCATGCACCAAAATGCTGGGATCAATGCCAGGCATTTCTTCGTAAGACCACACAAACATATCACGAAATTCTTGAAAAAGATAAGTATATGTCTTGATCTGATCTGGAGAACAAGATACCCCGATATGAACATGTTCAACGACAATGGGTTTGATAGAAATGTCAATTAGCATCGTTTGGGTAATATTACCCAAATTTCCTTCCGACTATACTTCATGAGTAACAGTGGATGGTGGAAATGGAGAAGAGGACTCTTTGAAAGAGGTATACTTGACCACCAGGCGAGGCAAGAACGAGGAGCGATGATGGGTATCGATCCATAACGGTTCCTTGAGAGACATGATTTCCATGATACCTTCATCGGCGAGGAAGGTCTCAACTAAGGGATCGGATGATTTCAAAGCACCAAGCCAGGGGGATTGAGAATACATATCGAGAGAGGTCTTCGAGATATGAGAATCAAAGGATGCAGACTTCGCAGCTGAAACAATTTCCACGTAATTGACTTCGGCGGGACTAAGCGGCATGACGTCGCCCCAAGCATCAACCAGATCTGGCGCAGGTATGACCCAGGGATCAGATTTGACCGAGATCATGTTGATGGAGGTAACAAGAGGAGGTGGGAGTGGAAAAATTCCCATTAAGGTAGAATCTTTGAAGAGAACTACCCCCACACTCTCAAAGGGAGCACCAGAGTGCTTGACATATGAAACGTTGCCATCAGACAAGGAAGAGGCAAAGAAAGATAGCTGATAAACGGTGACAATCCTCCCTTGATGGGGAAAATGGATCACATGAAACAAAGAGGAGGCCACGACATGCATGGCATGAGTCCAACTTCGGTCGAGTAGAAGATTATAATTGAGATTGGCGTCAACAATCTCTACTTCGACTTGCACTATCTTTCCTTCTAGGGTGATGGCAAGGTTGGGTAAGACACCACATTGTTGTGAATCGTGCCCATCGAAAGCTTCCAATGTGTTCAAAGACTGGTTCAATGCAGGGGAACCAATAGCCTTCCGGCATGTAGTTGACATGATGCAGGTAGAAGCACCTTCATCGATGACAATGCGGTGGATGGTCTTTTCATTAATGATTACCTAGATAAGAAAGGAAATTTGATGAGGGAGTCTCGGAACATGGTTCTCTAGATCGAAACATATCAAATTAGAATCGGTGGGATCAATGCCCCCGATAGATGACAATAAAGATTTCTGTTGCGATGGGAAACTTTGGAGTACCTCGAGAGTCGACATAGCTAACGGTGCCTGAGCCAAATCTTCAATAATATTGTAATGTTGAGCGGCTCGGGCGTTGGGATTATACGAGGATTTCTGTAGCACGCCTTGAGAGGGTGGACGTGTAGCGAAATGAAGGCTAGGGCGCTCGATTTGCAGAGGGCCAGAACTCAAGGTGGAAGAAGAAGGTGGAGCTTCTTTTTCTTTCCCTACTGTGGGGGATGGAGTTTGATAATCCTTCAATCGGGTAGCCACTTTAATGGGCGTGCTCATCATGAACACTTGAGATCCAGAGGAAGCAGATTGGGGTTGGTCTACCATCTGAGTCTGCTGAGATGGAAAAGGCTCTTTGAGGGCAGTAGGGGTCCCTTTTAGAAAACAACTAACTTCGGATCGTCATGGACAATCCTTAGTATAGTGATCCTCTTCAAAAATGAGACAAGGATACTTGGGTTTTCGTTGCTAGGACTCGCCAGCAGATGATTTGGGAGGACCTTGTTTCGGGGCATTGGCTTTAGCTTTGCCTTTGCCTTTCTTTTTCCCTTTTGAGGATTTTTCTGCTGTGGTAGATTGGACAACGTGGACCTTTGAGGTTTTACCAGGGTCTGGAGGGTTTTGAGATGAACTGTTGGGAGCAGTATTCGAGACTGACTTCTATTTGGAAGAAGTTTTGATAGGGGCCTGGGATACTGAACCAATAACTCCATCAACGGGAGGAACAATGAGTGACTTCGATGTCGTGGGATCAGATGATGGCTGCGGAGCATTGGGTAATAATTTGTATAAGGTGCCAAACTAAGAGTAGACTAGGTCCAAGTACTGGGTAGGACCAATGGCTTACTCTTCAGTGACGCATCCACCCATGGCTATATTAGGAGAAATTGGGGCTACGAACAATTTGGTAAACCATTCGGTGAGCAACTGATCAACTATTTCAAACTTGATCAGTCAACTTCTACGTCTCCATTCATGGATATGGTCAGATAGGTGCCCGTTTCATAACGAACCGACAGCTGAAAATGCGTGAGAAAGGCCATGGCTAATGAATTGAAGTCATGAAAAGTACTTCGAGGTAGCTCGATGTACCATTTTGTTGTGGCACCCGTGAGGGTTTGTTGGAAAAGATGAAGACGAATGGAATCATCCACGTATGAGTTCGATGAGAACCAAAGGTGATATGTCATCACATGGGCCTGAGGATCTTCTTTAGCTTTTCCATCGAACTTTGGGCAATCACTTGGTATCTTGGACGACATCAGAGGCTAGTACGACGAATGAAGAATCAGATCATTCGTAAGACGTGATATATCATGCAACTCAAGTGTAGCCAAGAAAGGTAATTGTGTGTTAAAAGGCATGGGAGGTCGATAGGTGGGCCCATAAGGAGGAGCCCATCCCTGCTGGTAAGGATTTTGACCCCATAATGGGGGATTTTAGACATATGGCATTTTAGGCTGCCCCCATTGCAGATTACCTTGACCAAAGGGAGGATTCAGATCTTGAATACCTTGAAACTGTCCATGCATGGGTTGTTGATAGGAAACGTATGGGTTAACAGGCTATTGAGCCTGTTGACCTTGGACATATGGGTATGGGACCTGTTGTCCTGGAACATAAGGCTGTTGGGCCTGTTGTCCCTGAACAAGAGGGTTTTGGACCTGCAGTCCTTGGGAATAAGGTTGATATGCTTGTCACCCTTAGATGTAGGGATTTTGTACCTGGTGCGCTTGGTCAGCAGGATTTTGAAACTATTGGCCCTGGATAAGAGGATTTTGCACCTGCTACTGCAGGACTTGACCTTGAACCTGTCCCTGCAAGGGTTGCCCTTGTTGATAGGTATACAAGGGTTGTTGCTACCCAGGTTGGTTTTGCTGACCTTGCGGTTGCAAAATTTGTCCCTGGGTTTGCAAAGGTTGGCCCTGTGAGGGTATGGGTTGAGAGGTATGCAGAGCATATTACATTTGTTGCTGTACAACCTGCTGCAACTGTTGAAAGGATTGACCTTGCGATTGTTGCAGGTGACCTTGCTATTGGATAATCCGCCCTTGCTGTTGCACGGAAAGTCCTTGCTGCAATAAAGGTTGCCCTGGTTATTGCAAAAGTTGTCCTTACTATTGCAAGGGTACTTGAACAGTGCCCGGGAAATTACCGAACTGAATCTGGCCATAGCCAGGCTGGATGTACTACCCAGGTTGGAGGGTGTAAGGTTGATTAACCAACCCTTGAGAACCATATGGAATGTAAGGATTTTGGTATTGGACCTGAGCCCCATAGGGTTGCTGATACTGAACATTGCTCGATCTAGACGGACCACCAGGATTCTGAACCTATTGGTATTGGACATTGCTTGATCCAGTAGGGTCAGCAGGTTGTAAGTAATACCAGAAGAGGGCTAGTTTATACCAAGCATGTGAGCTTGTGAGCCGCTCACATTAGTGGCACCTGAGACCATAGAGACATTCAGGTTCTGTCCCCCAGGCGGTGGCACAATCTGGCCACTGACTAACGGGACAGAATAACTAGCAGAGACAATCTTTGAAACTGCCGGTTAAGACTGACGCATAACTGGGATCGATGATACAAGAGTTTTCGAGATGGTGGGCCGCACCGAGACTGAAGTAAAAACTAGTTGGGAAGTTGTGTTCATGACGAATAGACCTGACGTAGGCCTGACGCCTGATGCCCAAACAAAATTATGGTAGAGTGATGAGGCACTAGCTGTGCTTGAGCTAAGTGTCCCAAAGACACATAGCTGGGTGGCAAGCTGGCGGGAATACCTTCTGAATAAGGGAAACCCTTGGGAGGGAATTGCAACTGCAATTCCTCCCCCTCAATAGTGTGTGGAGTTGAGACTTCAAACTCATCAGGAGAGGTCACTGGAACATTGCCTTCGGGTTCCATGTCTGAAAACAAACGACGACGAACAACCGAACGTGTACTGGGGGATAGTTCCAAAGGAACACCCAATTGATCGTACGGACTGTAAGGGCACTGTGGTGATATCTCAACGGTGTCAAATAGAGGGTTCAGAGGATAGATAACTAATCTAAGCTGACCGTCAGCGGTCGGTGAGTTATCTGGAGTTCGAACGGGATTATCCAGAAATTCTGGGTCAAGATCAGTAGATGACCCTGAATCGAAAGTAGGCGGAGGATGAGATGATAATAGTTGAACACTCAAAACAATCACAAATTCAACATTTTGGTCCTCAAATGGCTCTGATAACTTAGGAAGCGGCTCCTCGGACAATGTTCCAGATGGAGGAGAGGAAGAGGAAATGGGTGAACTAGATGGTTCAGCCACGATGACCTTGTCTTAGTTGACAGAACAATTAACTTCAAGGCTTTAAAATGTCCTCTTAAGGAAACTCAAGATTTGGTTAAAAATCTAACAGGATGTTTTGGATTGTGGGCAATCAATTATTTAAGACACATAAATGGCTGATGTTCTTTCATTTTTTAAGAGTTGAGAAAGAAACAAAGATGACTATCGCTTTCGATTGGAAACGATCTCGAAAGGACAAGTGCTCAGATGATATTTTAAGTTTAATGAGTCAAAAAGATCAAATGACTACTCTAGATGATCTAGGTAAACAAGATTACCAGGCAACCGTGAATTGCAGAATACCTCCTGGTGAACCAAGAAGTACGAGCAGGCAATCTCCCCGAATGCTGTGTTCAGTGTATCATGTTTGCAAGGCGGCCGACTCGGCTTCCTAAGGATAAAAGGATTGTAGCCTAGTGGGTTCTCCCGTTATATACACGACGGTACAGGGAGCACAAATTGTGCTAGCGCTGTCTAATGCCGAAGCTAACGATAACTGCTAGGTTTACAGATGCCAGAACATGTCTCTAGCCTAGACCTTCTAGATGTGATCGTTAATGTTAAATGCACATTAGGTTAATTGAATTCATTTTAGAGTTGATCTTGAGTTAAGTTTCAGTTTTCAGGTCTTAGCGATGCTACTCGAAAAACCTAAAATGCAACTAAATGGGACAAGACCCTTTCAATTCGATGAAATGCCTACACTAGAGAGGGTAGAAACTACTCAATCAAATGCAAACAATCAAGCCAATGAAAACGAAATGATCTTTCACTACTTCACTTTTTTCGAAAAATAAACTAATGAAAAATGCATTCCAATTCCTAATTTCCTGAAAATCACTTATCTATCAGTCATTTCAAAATGAAAAAATTTCTCTCCCTTTTCAAATGATGATGCAATTCTAGTTTTTAAGAGATTCGAATCATAATGATGCAACAAGCTAGAATTTCATATTTTCTCATGAAACAACGAAACAGACTTTTTGCATACAATCTTTCAATGAAATTTTTTTTGAGACTATGAGCTCTTCAAGCAAATGAAAACAAGACAATAGAATTTCATTGAATGAAACACCTACTTTACCAAACAGTAGACCAACAATGTAATCTATGCCGGAAAAAGATGTTCAAACTAGTAAACAAAACTTTTTCAAACTTGTTCAAAAAGAGGTCAAAGTCGTAGAGAGGACCAAAAACAAATGCAAGGAGCAGACACACCTACAGCCGGACTTGATGAGTCCACAAGCTGCTGAATGAACGACTAACTAGATGTCCTAGTGTCATCGGCCACTCAATGGCTCGATCAATCAAACATCAAGATGACAAGCCTACAAGCAAGTAAAAACCAAACGAAAAGTGTTGGAAATAACACTGAGAGGGGGGGGGGGGTGAATCAGTATTATCAAATCAATAAAACTTTTTCATTTCCATACTTAGATACATATACGCTACTTCAGTTAATGGAACCCACGTGTATACGCAACTGTGTCTAATGCAACTAGCATATATCTAGAATACTTATGATTCAGTTAATCCATTAAATGTTGATATTTAGTTAGTGCATCAGAACTTCATTAACCATATGAACAGTAAGCAAGTGCAGTAAAACAGAACAGATCATCACACATAAGAAGCACACATGAACACCATGATATAAGGTGGAAACCCAATGTGGGTGAAAACCACCTGCTGCAAGTCATCTCTATCTTCTTTTAATAAGAAACTTCATTTTACAATATTTCTGTACTGGTGCAGTCTTATACCAGTACACAGGCTTCTACCTGCAGAAGGCTACAACCTTCTCTCGTTCTCCAGACTCTCCTGGATGGGAGCTACAACCCCCTTAGCTCTTGTACTAGCTGATCCATTTACTAGTACGTAGGTGCCTGCCTACTGAATGCTCCAATCTTCACTTGTTCTCTAGCTGCTACTGGAAGGGAGCTACTACCCCCTTTGCTCTTGTACTAGCTGATGTACTAGTACGTAGGCGCCGGCCTACAATCTCCTTTCACCCTCCAAGGACCACATTTCATACATTTTCAGATTGGATACTCCTGAAGCACAACACTATAATCTGAAGGCCACGTTTCATCAAATTTTCATACTGGACCCATAAATATCATTGAAGCACAAAACAATCAATACTAACATCATCAATTTCTGAATCACTGAAACCCTGTCAACAACACAGTCACTAGAACACAGAACAGAACACTGAACTCTACAAAAATATTCAGAACCAACTGTATCATCAAAATCATGCATCAGAGTGCATATGCTACTTGGAAGTGTTGAACCAACGTGTATACGCAACTTCACCAAGGTGAACCAGCGTATATGTCATCAATTACTTACTTATAACTTGATGCACTTCCTGACTTCAGACATATCCTGATTATTACATATATAAGGATAATATGTGTGTTAGCACCCAGATCTAGTCCATCAGATCACATAAATATGAGTCATTATGATCCTGATTAGTTCTCATCCATCAATACTAAAGCTAAACACAATCAACCAAACAGGATATGCAGAATACTGACACCTTTAAACTGTCATCAGAACTCATCAACAACAAGAACCACCTGTAACTTCAAACATCATAGCTCAAATGGTATACACTCATACAATGAACCAAACCCGCGTACATACGCGCTTACACCAAAGCCAACCCGCGTACAGATCTATAAATATTCAATCATGACTTGCAGCGATTTCAAACTTAAGTTATACCCAGTTCAGATCATTACATGCATCAGTATACAGATCTAGAATAAACATAATCAATCATATAGAGATAGTTCATTTCAAACCATTTGATCCTGATCTATCCTAAGATCTTTTTCTCCATCAACCGGTGAGATCCCTCCTTAGCTCAGATCAAGCAATTCATCATCAACCCATAACCTACATACTGGATCTCATACTTCATCAGATATTCAAGAATTTCTCCCCCTTCTTGCCTAATGATCTTCTTCTCCTTTTATAGTCTTAGCCCTTTCTCAATACCATGGTCCAAAACCATAACAAAACAATACCATGGACCCAATACTTGGGATCAACACTTCTGACAAGATACCATGGTCCAAAACCATAGGTTCAAATACCAAGGACTAAATACCACAGACCAAAAGTAAGTTCTCCAACATATACGCGCTTTTCCTTGCGTGAAAGTGCGTGTATACGCATACGCGCCTTTGTAACGTCTAACCCGCGGGTATACGCGGCTCAGTCACGATGAACCCGCGTATATATATTTTCTCTTCATTCTTGTAGTCTGATCATCAATTCCTTGCTGCTGACCTCCTGCACTATGCTCTGTCATCTGTGTGATTTGCCATCAAGGACAACACTTGTCTCATAATGCCAACAATCTCCCCCTTTGGACTTGATGGCAAAGCTAACTTGTCACACTTAGAACTATCATCTGATTCCTTTGAGCTGTCCTGCATTTGATATCTCTTCTGTAGATTCATCTAGTAAGTGAGTTGTTCTTCTACGAGAGGGTTGCCATCAAGTACAACACATGCATCATAATGCCAACAATCTCCCCCTTTGGACTTGATGGCAACAACACCAAATCACTCTCCCCCTTTGACATCAAGGGCAAAGGGCGAACCAAGATATTCTCTTTCCTAGATAAACATTCTGCTGTCCATACTCCCCCTGAGTACCTGCTGAAATCTCTGAATGAGCTCCCCCTTTGTATATGCCAAGGTGTACCAATCTGTCCATGCTACATGTTGAAAGCTATGCTCTTGCTGAATTGTGTTGTTCATGCTCCCCCTGTCTGTAAGCAAGGTCTGCAAAAAGGTGTTCTACAAGAACATGACTCTATACATCATAAGTGACCTTCCTAGCACCAAAGACTCATACATACATCCATCTCCCAACCAAGTGGGGATATACCAGAAAATGACAACCAGGTACATTACATCATTCATCCCAGGCATAGTGGGGAAACCAACATAGGTCGTTACATGACCTTGATATGACTGAAATATTTCATCATCCTTCTTATGCATAAAGGGGTTACAAATTACATCATGTGACCAGAAGAGATTTCATAAAATGACTACAATAGATAGAGACACACTATCACATCATGAGTCTTGATATGACCTTTGCATGAAACCAAACATCTAGATAAGACCATGATAGTCATCATACACAATGTATGATCTACTTTATAAGCATCTGTCAACAACATCTAGACCATCAATCATGTTCTCCCTCTGTACCTGTTCCATCTGTCCCAGATGGTTTCTGTCAGGCCCATATAAGACTCTTCTCATTCTGAGTTTGGTCCACTGATTTCCTTCAAATTAACATATACGCGTCTGTATCCACAGAAACAAGCGTATATACATGGATACTCCTTATTAAACTCGCGTACAACCATTTCTAGATCAACAACCTGTAAATGTCCTATGACAAGATATGTCTGCATATAGATATCAACTCATCATCATAAAATCATTCACATTATATCATATGTGTAAAACACCATAGCCATCTTATCAACAAGATCATCCATGTATCATCGCTTGGGAATATCTGCATCAATCATCATATGTAAGTATCAACCTATCAACATATAGGTAAGAACTCATCATCATCATGTCTCCAACAATGCAACATTGAGTAATCATTCATGTATCCAACACTATGTATCTTGAGCTAAAGATCTTTTGTCAATATCATCAACATCAACAATCCTCATCCACATGAGCATCAAGAACTATAGGAATCCTGCATCATAACTATATTATATGATCTTTATGCATATGATGACATCAGCATATGAGAGACTCATCATCAAGTAATGAAGTTGTGTATTCAAGCTTTGTACTTCTCCTTATCCTTATGAAGATCACCATGTAAGCATCATATATGCACCATCTAAGAATCAATCCACAAATATGATTTGAACATCAACTATGTAACCCCAAGAATCATATGAGATTTTATCATGGAAAACTCATAACCACTTCATAGCAAGATATATCATTTATCCATATAAGCATCATCACCAAGGACTATTAACCATAATGCCAACAATGCATTATTAAAGGAATATGCTCCCCCTCAACCTGTGCCATGCTTACTGTTAGATCTGATCATGCATATATCAGCAATAAGTATCAAGACATCATCATCATCAAGTTAGGATCAAAACACTTCTAAACATTTTACAAGTATCAAGACATTTCCACACATCCTCAGCAGAGCATATAATGGACTAAGTCATATCGGACCCTTTTTCTGAGCCTGTCCCCACTGCTTTTCCTCAGACTGACATATACGCGACTTTGCAGTGTCTACCTCGCATATATACACGAATTCCCTTTATGAAACTTGCGTATAGGATTCGGGACATTGAAGTTTTACACTTTCAGCTCCCCCTGAGTCTGTTATGTCTGTGTTGTGCTGTGTCTAAGTATATTGTGCTGTGCCACATCTTTCTGACTGTACTTCCTTCTTCTTCCATATCTTCAAGCGTAATGATGTTTTCTCCTTTTGGTATGGTGCCCGTACTTTGTTCCTGCAGTCCTTTGCTATATGTCCAAGCTTGTTACATGCATAGCATTTTACATGTTTCATATTTCTTCTGTAGCAATCAACAGCTTTGTGACCAAACATGTTGCAAGAAAAACAATATCCCTGAAAGTACCTGTAATGTGATGATCTTGAACCATTCTTCTTCTACATCTGGCTACAACATGTCCAAGATTATGACATACATAACATTCAACATTATGCATTGGAGGAGTAAAAGATTTTCTTTGAAGAATTTCTTTCCTTGGCGGTTTTCTTCTCATCTCTTCGTTGTGCATTTCAGATTTCTCATTAGAGTTTCTTGCCTCTCCTTGTGAGCTAGATTCACCTTTAGTGGATTTATAAAAACCAAGACCAGTTTTGATAGCAGGAGACCTTTGACTACTAAGAATATCATCCAAGATCTTAGTACTATCTTGAAATCGTAAGAGCTTATCCTTTTTGTTTTTGGGAAAAGTGTCTATTCAGAACGACCCTATCCCATTGGGTTGTGACAGAGACCTCAGAAACAAACAGGGAAAACTACTCTTGTATTCTCCTTTATGAACTATAAACGAAGATGAATAGGATGAACCAACCTGTGTCTTGCGCTAGTCCTTTGATCCAATCTCTCTTCTCTTTGACAGCTTCCAGCTACCTGCTCCCTTACTTGCCCAGCGTCACCAAGTTCCTGCAAGTTCACAGAAGAAAGAAACTACACAAAGACATGGATTTACATTCATAAAAAGCTTAGGATCAGATTTAAGCTAAACATACAAATATAACAAACATTAGTGATATACAAGCATGTAGGAGAAACTCAAGTAGTTTTATTGATAAAACAAGAAGATCCAGGAGGAGTTACAACCGATGATTCCTGATCCAGCATCAACCTCCTAGCATAGAATCCCTTCTTCACCTCTAACAAAGCATAAATCACCCAATACTCTGATATCTATCACAAAACCAACAGCAATTCTCTGCAATGTACAAAATTCCAGCCCCTGGATCTCTTGGTGAGGGATCCATATATAGATGTATGCAAAGAGGATGAGTCAGCTCATGAATTGATTAGTGGCTTCTCTCTGTCAGTTCGTGCTTCCACTTGGAGACTGAGAGCCTCTTACTCATCACTGGTCGAATTCAGTGAGGCAAGTGTCATTGGAGAAGATTCTGGAAGCTTCCATCGTCTCTCCACCTCGTGGAATGACTCTGCCACTTGTCATTTCCCGCTCAACGCACCCTGGTAGTGCATTCAAGTGCGTTGCAATGCACCTAGCCAGTGTATTTGGGTGCTTTGCAACGCAGCTAGCTAGTGGAGCATCTGAAATGATCCTAATTTGACTAGTTTTGAGCAGTTTCTGGTGGAGAACTTCTGGGAGAAGCTGTAATTTGTTGACCTTGTTTCTTTAGGAGCTGGAACAACACTTTTAGGGACTTAGGATCCCTTGGTTTATGGAAATTTCATGCTTATAGCTGTAAGGCACAAAAATGTCTATAACAGTTGCCCCCTAAAGTATGAGGCCGTTTATCGGGTGAAATGCTTTATTAGGAGGATCCAAAGTTCTTCTAATGCTGGGGAGGAGACCTGTAATAAGATACAATACAATACATTATCTTCATACTGTTTTCATGATCTAGCTGAGGCGGGCATTCCCATGCTCAGCTTTATAAATTCATTTTCATGTACATAGGACAGACAATTGTCTGATGGTAGACTGATGATTCTGATGAAGTCATCATCCTTTTGGTAGGATGATTATTTGTGCTGCAATGCTGTACATTTCAATGTCTTTATTTTTCCTGAATATATATCGCAGCCCGGATGGATGAAACTAGATCCGGGGTCTTCAATCTCGTTCGATCTTCACTCTAAGTACAAGTCGATCCATGTGAGAAATGTTTTGAAGTCGAACATGGAAAGACATCGCTTGATTACCAGTCAATGATGTAAACTGTTAACAAGCGCGAGAGGAATCACCGATAATGATAATGACCCTCAAGGTACTGCAGTACAATTCACGTGGTGTGAATAAAGGACTTGGCGTCGAACACCACGCAAAATCTTTTGGTCGAAGGTCATTGATGTATACCTATCGCCGGAAGTGAGAAACTTGCCATTGAGGCATGCAAGCTTCAAAGTACTGAATGGGGTGTTCCTAGATCAACTTCTTGGATAATGAGCTGATGTCGACAAGAAGCGATCTGTCAAAGGAGGGCCTTAAAGAATCCCACATCAATGACATGGAACGGAGCAAATGATTTTGATGGAGGTGAAAACGATCTGGTGATATATGGTTCAGGGTGGCGGTCATGAAAGAATGAAGTATAGTGTATGATAGTGGATGGGACACGGGTGACTTCTCTGGATGACTTCTCTTGAACGTGTCGGCGACACTTATGTGATGGATCAGTAGCATTTACCCCAAATGTGGATGGTATGGCGTGACCATGGTGATGTGACCGGTGAATGAAACAACCCAACCCGACTTTGGCACGGAGTGGAAGTGTCATGTTCAAGAGCGACTTGCTACCAATAAAGTTTCTTTGAGTTTTCTTCCCAATTTTTCCCCAGTCATTGCTGACCAGTACCTCTTTATTTTTTTCAAGCTTGAGGAGGATAACATATGCTTGTTCTATAATTTGCCCTTCGGGCAAACCCATCGCTATGTTTTAACGAGCCTAGCGATAGTGAAACTCGTTCTCGCCTAAAGACAAGTTTGTCGCTATTAATCTTTTTAACGAGTCTAACGACAAAGATAACTCGGTCCTTTTCATTTTTAGAGAGTCTGAAAAGGTACGTAAAGATAACTCCGGAATTCCTTTTTCGTCATCTAATCCCTTAAGTCCGAAAAAGTATAAAACAATACAGAAGGGATGAGTTTTTGATAGTTTTAACGAGCCGAACAAAACAAGCGCTCGATCTTTTTGTGCAATAATCCCTCAGGTCCAAAAAGATTAAAATCTAGAGGAGGGATAGCACTTCCTGTCGCTTTAACGAGCTGGAAGGCCAAAACTCGGCAATCTTTTCATATTTTACGAGTCAGATGAAAAGAGCTTAAAGGAGACTCGTCTTTTGAGGAACGAGTGATAAAACGGGTAGCAGCTGATTCCAGGTAAGGTTTGGAATTTTCCAATCACGGCAGTGTCACAAGGATGGCTAGTGAAATCACTCTTCGTAGTTGTTCCTCAAAATGGGTAAACAATCAAATGGAGGTGAATGATCGGCCAATGGAAAAGTGGAGGTGATGGTGCAAACACGACCAAGGCTTTAATGGCTGAAAATGCTTCATTCACGGTGGTTATTTATCGGAGGATAGTTCATTTTTTAACGAGCTTAAACGCGGGTGGAAACATTTGCTCGATCTTATGTTTATTTTTTAACGAGCTTGAACTATGCGCTAAAACTGCTCGATTAAGTGGTCTTGTTTTGATTTTTACCATAGATAGCTTTGTCCTTCCAAAGATAGTACTGTATTTTTCAACTGCTTCATCAAACTAGTTAGAAATGAACAATATTTGCCTTGAAAACGAGATTAAAACGCTAATACTTTACTTCGAACTACGTAAAAGTAATTAAAAAGTGTTTTTTACCTCTCATTTTACCATTTCGTTTGAACTTGGTCTGTTGGAGCTTTGGAGGTGTTTTCCCCCTCGATTTTCATCAGCTGATTTCGGGAGATTCTGTGGACGATTCTCGGCGCCGTCTGGACCAGGTAGGAGCTAAACCTGAGCTCTTTCATTTCATGGTTTCCTTTTTGCATTCTGTGCTTTATTCCCTGCTTTTCTGAGCCTCTGGGGTTTGATGAGCTCGTTCTGCCATCAACGCACCCTGGGCATATCGAAACCTGCGCTGAATGTTGGTCTTTATGAAGGCAGTTTGACATTCAACGCACCTGTAACACTGCTGCAGGTGCGTTGGGCGCAGAAAGGAAAGTTGTTGCACAGTTTTTGATGGAATTTTTACCTGTTTCTCATCAAAATTAGGATCTAATCTCCTCTCTTGTTTGTTTTTGCAGAGATATTGGAGCAAAATGACCCTTACATGGTGAGAACGAGAACATGAAGAAGAGGACATGATTGCCCTACATGATCCTGTTACAGTGAACGCGCTGCGGAATTGTGGCTTGCTGAAGTTCTTCCGCATCTCTAGCATGAGACAACAGATTAACTTGCTGAAGTATTTGCTCGACTCTTGGGATCCTATCAACCAGGTTTTCCAGATTAGGGGCAAATCTATCCCCTTGACTGCAGTAGACATCTATTTCTTGACTGGCTTGTCGAGGCGGGGTGCCCCCATCTCTTTGTCAGGCTCGGCCCGAGGAGGCGATTCTGTGAGAGATTATGTCCGCTAGTATTGCAGGGAAGGATCTCAGCTGAGCAAAGACGGCAAGATCATCATCCGGGATGTCACTGATAGGTCCCTTAGGACTATCCTATTTACTTTTGGTAGGATGGCCGGTAGCGCGTCTCTTCATGTAGCCAATAGATCCTATATGCAGCATGCCTTGGAATGCCTCCAACCGAAGGTGTTCAACTGGTGTGACGCAGTACTTCTTGTAATGAAAGAACAGTTGACCAAGATAAAGAACGGGAAGCTGAAGAACTTTGGGTTCGGTTCTATTTTGACCGCCTTTGCCTTGGAGAAGATACCACTGATGCAGCCGCAGTACATTGCACTCGATTTACCTTCTCCTACTGAACCACGCATGCAGAGATGGGTTGACCATATGTCTAGGCATTCCGGTCAATCTAAGATTTCATTCTCTGATACCTTCTTCAGGTGGTTTGATCATCAGGAGATGGTCTATTCCGAATATCCATATGCTGGCATGGACTTCCGGGGTGATCCGGATTTGGTACTGCCGGACGGCGAGCAGTGGGGTGCTATTGGTAAAATCTCTGACCATATTGCTGTTTACTGTTCTTGTTTATAATGTCCTTGTGCTTTGTTCTATCAAGACTCTAATCAAACTCATGTGTACATGCAGATGTTGGTCCTGTTCGTCCAGTAGTTCGTGTGAGAGTACCAGCTGTTGCCCCAGCAAGAGAGGCTGCCGGAAGGGTTATTCTTCGCGACCTCGATGTGGCCGAGACTCTTACAGCTGTGCAGGAGTAGGTTGAGAGCCTTACTCTCGGTATTCCAGATGTGAGGATCGACGAGCTTCCTTTGCAGTTACAACGGCATACTACTGGTGTGCCCAGACGATGGACTCGTCTCTTACGCATGATCGCACAGGCTGTGACTTGCTATCACGAGCATCATTAGACTAGGGTGCCCCCTAGCATTTTGAGTTTTGGGTCGTATGACCGATTTTGTCTTGGTTACAGAACATTATGTGTAAACCATAAACAACTATATATGTATTTTTGATTTTCGGAGTTTTATTCTGGTTGAGTTATGTGATCCACATGTAGAACATTGATGATGTGTTTCTTTTTATAAATGTTGCAAATGTCTATCTAACACATAGTTTGCTAATGAGTCGGTTAATGTGTTTAAGTTTCTGGAAATATGTTGGTATTGAATAAGATCAAATTGTCTTTCCAAAATCTTAACCCTTAGGAACATGCGATAAATAGCCGGGTTTCGGACGGAATATATACCATTGAGTTGTAGTATTACGAGCTGTGAGTCTAGCCTGACGATTAGTCGGCGTATACCATGAGTGATGGCATCAGAGAGAAGTTCTATCAACGCACTATATTCAGCGATATTGTTTGTTGATCGACCAGTACATACACCTCTGAAACTTACTAACTCGCCGCTTGGATCAAAAATGGCCTAGGCTGCAGAGGACAGATTCCGCGAACTACGACTTGCTCCGTCGGCATATCCAACGCATGGTTCCAATGGGTTTGACATCTGCAATAAATGTAAAAAGGTGGATTACTTGACCAAAACAAACACTCTTGGCGAAAACAAAAATATAACAAAAGCATATTGGTTACTACTAGGCGTAGTAACGCTTGAGGTACAACCCATTACGAGGTTGCGCCAGTGGAATCTCGTCGTAATCCATCAACTCGTAGGCTCCTTTCGCTAACACTCGTTTAACAATATAGGGGCCCATCCATAAAGACTTAAATTTACCTGCTCCCAATTTATCGGATTCCTGGTCATAAAGCAGGACCAAGTCACCTTCCGAGAAGACACGGGGTTTGACATTTTTGTCGAACTGCGCCTTGACTCGTTTCTTATGGGCTTCGTTAGCCAACGCGGCGTCACGACGGGTTTCATCCAATCGGATTAATTCCAAGAAACGAGCTTCTTCTTCTGAAGTTCCGGGGAGGAGATCGATTGCGAGTTTGAGAGACGAGATTTCACACTGGACTGGTAAGACTGCTTCCAGGCCATATACCAGTTGGAAGGGTGTGAACCCGGTTGCATTCCTTACCGATGTTCGGTAAGCCCACAAAGCTGAGTACAGGATTAGGTGCCATCTTCTTTTGTGAACTCCGATCATCCTTTGCAGCATGCGCTTCAGGACCTTGTTGATTGCTTCAACCTGTCCGTTGGCCTGCGGATAATATGGAGTAGAGCTGTCATGAGACAGCCCTAGTTTGGCAGCTAATTCAACCATCATGTGATTGCGAAAATGCGATCCATGATCTGTGACTATAGCCTGCGGTACGCCGAATCTGGCGACTACATGATTGAAAAAGAAAAGGGCAGCTGTTTCACCAGTATTATCTAATGTAGGCATCGCCTCGGCCCATTTGGTAAAATAGTCAACTGCGACTATAACATACCCATGCCCCCCGGTCGAGGTGGGGTTACATGTCATGAAATCGATGCCCCATTTGGCGAATGGCCCAACAACAACTATTGGCTGTAAAGGTGCGGGTGGTCTTCTGGTTTTGCTATCAAAAATTTGACAAGCATGGCAACTTCTGACTGCGGTTATGCAATCTTTGAACATGGTTGGCCAGAAGTATCCTGCTCGTAAGATTTTTTGTGCTGTAGCATATCCAGATTGATGCCCTCCACACGCGCCTGAATGACACTCATTCAGGGCTTTTTCGGCTTCCTCATGGGTGAGGCACCTCCTCAGAACTGTATCAATACCACGACGGTAAAGTGTATCACCGACGATCATGTAGTCTTTTGCTTGGTATCGAATACGTTTTTGTTCGGAGTGAGAGGTATTTGGCCTGAATTTTTGGGTTTGGAGATAAATGATTATATCTCCATACCACTCATTGCTTGTAGATATCAGAAACAAACTTTCATCCACGATTGATTCTTCGGATGTTTCATCGTTGGACGACGATGGGAGATCGCATAATAATTCTGCGAAAACTAGAGCTTTCTTTGACTTGGATTTTACAAATTCCAGATCAAACTCTTGAAGGATTGCTATCCATTTTGAATATTTTCCCCCCAGCAACTATCGTGACAATATATAAGTCATGGGGTTGCAATCTGACAGAATGGTAGTTTTCCGAAAGAGGACATAGTGTCGAAATCTTTGTATCGCTTGAACCGCTGCAAGCGCTAGTTTTTCAACATAAGAATATTTGCTTTCTGTATCATTTAAGTTCTTACTTAAATAATAAATAGGATGTTCTATTCCATCGACTTCTTGAACTAAAACCATTGCGATGGTCGTATCTGCTGCAGCCAGATACAGGTTAAAGTCTCTTTGATAATCAGGGGCGTACATTAATGGTGCTTTCATTAGGGAATCTTTTAAAGCATCAAAGGAAGTTTGCGCTACCTGATCCCAGTTAAAGGGTACTCCCTTTTTCAAAAGACGTGTATAACCTTTAGCAAGTTCAGCGTAATTTGGAATGAACCTCCTCAGAAAGTTTGCTTTCCCTTGGAGTTTCTGAATCTGAAGCAAATTCGAAGGTGGAGGCAAATTTATGATTGCCTGGACCTTACAAGGGTCGAGACGAATCCCATCCTTGGAGACTACAAAGCCAAGTAAACGACCAGAACTGACGCAAAATACACATTTGTGCAGATTGAGTCGTATCTTGTAGTGTCGGCAACGTAGAAATATCGCTCTTAAATGCTGCGGATGATCAGTCCGCTTTCGCGAATGAGCCGGAAGGTCATCGAGATAAGGTTGAATGATGCTTTTGATGTCATGGAAGGCATAATTCATTGCCCTCTGAAACGTCGCCCCCGCGTTCTTTAAACCAAAGGGTAATTTTCGATATGCGAATGTGCCCCACGGACAAATGAATGCAGTCTTTGACTGGTCCTGTGGGGGGATATTTATTTGATTATACCCGGAGAATCCATCCATGAATGAAAAGATTTCGCATCCGGCGCATTCATCAATTATCTGGTCAATGAAGGGCGTAGGGTAGTTGTCTTTTGGACAAGCTTGATTTACATCCCTATAATCGACGCACACTCTAATTGTCCCCTGTTTTTTCATAACCGGGACAATGTTCGATACCCAATCGGTTAGCGGAACTGGGTAGATGAAACCAGCATGGAGGAGTTTTTCAACTTCTGCCTTAATGGCAGCGGCTTTCTTGGGGTGCACCTGCCTCAGCCGTTGCCGTACCGGTTTAACATCTGGATACATCTTGATTTCGTGTTCAACGATACTCGAGTCGATGCCTGGCATTTCACTGTATGACCAAGCAAAGACATCTCTGAATTCGCGAAAGAGAGCGCTATATATTTCCAGTTCTGAAGGAGAACAACATTTGCCGACATAAATATTCTCTACAACATCTGTTTTGGTCGAGATATTTATGGCTATAGTCTCTTCTATATTGGATAAGTTTCGCTCGGAATCCACCGTATTTACAGTATTTGATAGAAAATCAATTACCGAAGGATGGTAAAGGTCATTTTGAGTATCTTCTTCGTAATTCGGAAGAAGAGAACGATGGTGGGAATCGTTCCATGGTGCTCCTTCAACTACCATAGCTTGGAGAATTCCTTCGTCGGTATCATGCACTTGCGACCAAGGATCTGAAGGAGTACCATATTCTCTAGACCTATCCATCCAAACGCTTGATGAGCGTTGATTTGGGTTCGCCTCCCATGCCAGAAACATTGATTGCTATAATATTTCCATTGGGCTCGGGGGCAAAACCATTGCATGATCCATGTTGATATCGTTTTCTGAGATCTTTGTGGAAGATATCATGTTGTAGGTTCCTATCGACGCTACTTCCACCAAATCAATTGGAGGTGGAAGAGCGAAAGTTCCCATTAGTATAGGATCTTTTAGTAGGCCTACTCCGATATTCTGAAGCGAATGGGGGCTTCCATGAATCATGGGAATGCTTCCTGTAACTTGTGAACCGTTGGGGAGGAAGTTTTGTTGGTCGACGACTGTAATCCCTCCTTGAAAGGGAAATGCAATCTTTCTAAAATAGGTCGACACAACAGCTGCCATGGCATATATCCATGGTCTCCCTAGTAGGATGTTGTAATCAGGATTCCCATCGATGACTTCAACATCTATTTCTACTGTTTTCCCTCCTAGTTCAACTTTCAAGTTATTTAGGATACCGTATGGGGTATATGTCCTTCCGTCGAATGCTTTTAATGTTGTCGCAGATCGCGACAAGGTTGGAGATCCTAAAGTTTTCCAGCAACTCATCGACATAATACATGTAGATGCCCCTCATCAATAATCGTTCGGTGAATAGTTTTGTTGAGGGCTTTCACTTGAACAAGGAAAGCTAATTGAGCTGGTAACTGAGGATCGTACCCTTTGTGGTTGAAGGATACAAGATTGGAATCCTTTGGATCAATCCCACCAATGGCCGATAATAAAGCCTGCCTTTGGGATGGACAATTTTGTAGTACTTCAAGAGTCGACATAGCGGATGGCGATTGGGCCAAATCTTCCACTATGTTATAATGCTGCGTCGCTCTAGCGCGAGGATTAAATGTCGACTTGTGTACTACTCCCTTTGGCGGTTTTATCGTCAATTCAGGGATGGTGGGTGGTACAAATTCTGTCGAAGTTGTTGTCGAACTACTTGGTTGATCTTTATCCTTGTTGTTCGACAGCTGAGGATTCCCGTAATCTTTGTTCCTTGTCGAAATCAAAGCATCATTTTGCTGTTTTGAAATCGACAACATTAGCACTTGAGATGGGGAAGCATTTCCACTTTCAACTAGATTTGTCCCTGGATTCGGAAACGGATCAGTTAACACTGCTGAGGTTTTCGAACTCTTAAAGAATTTTTTAAGCTCAGCTCTGTGTGGACAATCTAAAGTCCGATGATCCTCATCGCATATCATGCACGGATATTTTTGTTTCCTATTTCCAGGAGGGTTTGAAGAAGATTTTTCAGGCGATTGCTCATCCTGTTTCTTCTTCTTCCCTTTGCCTTTCTTCTTGCTTCCTGGTTGTTTGGTTTCTTTGCCCTTATCTGTCGATACGGCATTTACTTCCGAAGCAAGAAGTTCATCTTTTGCATTTTGACCTGAAATCTTACGGGCCTTCTTGGACGTAGCCTTTGTCGATTTCGCTTCTGTCGTGCCAATCACGCCATCGCCGGCATGAGAGTCATTGTTCGATTTAGGAGGAGGAGGAATTGAGAATTCCGGTCTAGGGGCGTCAGGTATTTTGTCGTAGAGCGTGCCGGACTGAGTGTAAATCAAGTCCAAATATTGTGCACGAGCGATCACTTGCTCTTCTGTTACGACCCCCCCCTTTGCCACATCTTCCGTAATGGAAGGCAGTAATGACTTGATAAACCATTTAGCTAATAGCTGATCGGGAACGTACGTTTTTACCATCCTACGACGACGTCGCCACTCATGTATATGATCGGATATGTGAGTGGCCGTCGTCTGTTTGAAGTTGGTAAGCAGTTCTGTTCCCGTTTCATACCTTATCGGTAATTGAAAATGGGTTAAAAAGGTTGTGGCTAAGGTGCTGAAGTTGTCGAACGAAGCTCTAGGCAATTCAATGTACCATTTTGCCGCCGGACCCGTTAACGTCCTCTGAAAAAGGTGAAGCCTTATCGAATCATCATTTAAAGTGTTTGATGAACACCATAGATGAAATGTCATCACGTGATTCGATGGATCTTCACCCGGATTTCCATTAAATTTAGGAATATCTGATGGAAGTTTATGCGGAATCGCTGGCCACCAAGGGGCGTAAGCAATTGGATCGTTTGTTAACCGGTTTAAATCAGGTAACTCTAAAGTTGCCACGAATGGTAACTGTTGATTCAGGTTAGGTGAAGCATACCCAGGATATGATGGAATCGCCTTAGCAGTTGGTCTTTGCATACCGACATAATGCATTTGATGCTGGTATGTTTGGTAAGGTTGGTGGACTTGAACATTATAAAATGGTTGATTTTGACCATTTTGAATGTACGACTTTCCACTGTTTGCAAAGATTTGCTGCTCAGCACCTTGGTATACTTGTTGGAATTGTGGTTGTTGGTATTGCACCAGCCATGGTTGTGAAGCCATGTGCTGTTGCCTGATACTAACCGTTTGACCAAGGTGAGGGGTAATTGTACCCGTCTGGGCCTGTGTCGCCCCACTAGTTGGCGATTGTGGTTGAGTCGCAGGGTCAATGGGCTGTTGCATTACAACCTGAGAAACTTGAGGTTGACACACAACAGGCAGCGCTTGAACTTGCGACACAGTCACAATAGCTGGCGTAGTGGGTATGTTCGACACAGGTACGCATTGTTGCATCGAATATACAACCCTTGGTTGTTGAGGTAGTATAGGTACCCAACCACTTGAGGTAATTCCAGTATAACCTGAATGCTGTTGTGAACTCCCGTATGGATATCCTCCCGGAGGTGGTAATGAAAGGGCGTACTGCCCCCCATACGGTGGTAATCCAGAACTCAAGGGAATTGTTTGCCCTTGGGGACCGGACTGCCCAAATTGACCTCCAAACGGATCAATTTGTTGAGACTCAACATAAGAGTTTCCGGATATAATTCTGGATGAACAAACAGGAACGGACCAGACTGTCGAAATAGCCCCTGGATGGGCTCCTTCTAGCGGTTGTGAGCTAGTCGGGACAGATGGTATGCCGGCAAACATTGTCGGAATGACAGCAGGGAGTTCTGCCGTCGCTGTGTCAGAAGACACAGTCCTAGATGTTGACGGTTGTTCAGACATTTGTAGTCTATCCAAAAGATTACCTAGCGATTCTACAGGAACTTCTACTGGTGGTAGACTAACTTCTGATGTCGAAGGAAATAGAGTGATCCCGACTCCAAAATGCGTTGGAGTACTTGCTTGCGGATCTTCTACAATTTCTTCTATCGCAATCAGACCAGGTGGAAGGGGAAGACCGTCAGGTCCGTAAAATATTTCTGGTGCCGAAGAGGCAGCGACAGATGTTTGAAGAGTAAGACTCTCTGAACCGGTTATGGATGGAACTGGTTCAGTAACACAAGTGCTTGTTCTCAAACTAGGATCAATACCACTGTCCTTCTGTGGCTGTTGAACTTCTTCTATTGAGGCAGGGATTCCAGAAATGTTTGGAGTAACCGGAGTCTCTAATGTCGTTGGAACACTTGTTCTAACTTTGATAGGAGACTTGGATCCGGTTAAACGAGTTCGCTTTGTCCATACTGGTTTCGCTTTCGGAGACAAAGACGGTTGACTCGTAAGCCTCCGCGAACGACGGGGTTTCAATTGACTTTCTTCCACGATTGCGGATTACTCGATCAACTAAAATAAAAGGGAAAGTATGTTTCCGTATTAAATGAATTTTAGACGCTTTTGACACAACTTTGTTTTTTCAGTTTTAAAGAGTCAAGAAAAAACAAAAGATGACTCTAGTCTCCTTCGATTTTTAATGAGCCTGAAGTGACAAGTGCTCAGATGGACCTTTTCCGTTAAGGAGTCTGAAAAGGAACGAAAGGGACTGCTCTGGAGGTCTAGGTAGAGGGAGTACCAAACCAATCGCAAAACTGCAGAATATTTTTTAGGGTACGGCAGTCAATCTTCCCGAATGCTGTGTTCGGTGCATTGCGATCAGTAGGGCGGCCGACACGGCTTCCTATGGATAAAGGTTTTATGCCTATAGGGGTCTCCCAATATATACTCGACGGTACGTGGGAGCACAAGTCCGTACTGGCACTTATCATCTCAAAGTGGAGGAATCACCCAACCATCAGTGAGGACAACAGTTACCAGGCTTTACGACGCCGGAACACGTCTCTAGCCTAGACCTCTAAATGTTGTGCGTTAAGTTACAAAGCGTTGTTAAGTTCATTGAATTTATTTTAGGTTGATCTTTCTTATGAAGTTTGCCTTTTGGGTTCACCACGAGATGTAGATGTAATTCCTAAAATGCAATCTAAAGATGATAAGCAAGCTTTTATCTCTTTTCAACAATGAAAATCCTAGCTACAAGGGGAAAAGAAAGACACAATCTTTTCTCAAAGAGCAAAGAGCACACTGTAAATGCACTTTTCCTAAATCAAGCCAAACAGAGTGTCAATATGCAAATGCACATGTGCATGTATTTGTTTTTCACTTTCTTAATATTGATGCCTAAAAATAAAGTTGTTGTACAAATTTGAATTCGCTTTCAAGTGAAAAACACAAACAAGCTTCTTTTCGAAATCAAAAGGTAGAGATGACTACGACACTTTATGATTTTGAAGTAAACACTTGTTTCGACACTAGAAATTCACAAATTCAAGCCAAATGCAAAAGTAAAAGCACAATCGACTGTCAACAGCAAATAAACTTTCTCCTAAGATCAAAATCGACACTCACGACAGATCTCAATCCAAGGACGACAGTATGACTAGTTTACTTTTGCAATGGGAAACTGTAAATGACGCAACAAACACACAAAAACAAATACAGTTTCTTTTATACAACTGAGGCGGAATTAAGGCAAAGAAAAGGGGTTTTTAAACAGACACACACACTGATCACAGGCTACAAAAATCAGAGACAAAACTGGAAAAAATGAGCAAAGAACCTCAGCTAGGCAAGGCTAAGCTGATCAACGCACCTGCTACACAGAGAAACTGAACTGCAACGCAGGTAGCCCTCTCGAGAACTGCGCTGAAATGCAGAGTCTCTTCACAGAGCCTGCGCTGGAGCAGAAACGAGAATTCTCTCCGGGTTCTGGGTCACAGTTTGCAGTTTAATCTATCTTTTTCGGCCGGGTAAAAGCGATTAGTAATGCACAATCAGAGGGTTGATTTAAAAGAGGTTTAAGAGCTATCACAAAGGGTAATCAGATCATTTGTGAATCAACTGTTTAGATCATAAACAAATCCAGTGAATGGACTAGAGTAGCAGATGTCTACTTTGCATTTGTAAATGGAAAATGCAGTTCGATTCGCTACTCCTAAGTTTATGAGATGAACAACAATAGAAACACAAACAAACTAACTAGACACGATCCCCATTGTAGTCGCCATTTTGTTTTCGGGAAAAGTGTCTATTCAGAACGACCCTATCCCACTGGGTTGTGACAGAGACCTCAGAAACAAACAGGGAAAACTACTCTTGTATTCTCCTTTATGAACTATAAACGAAGATGAATAGGATGAACCAACCTGTGTCTTGCGCTAGTCCTTTGATCCAATCTCTCTTCTCTTTGACAGCTTCCAACTACCTGCTCCCTTACTTGCCCAGCGTCACCAAGTTTCTGCAAGTTCACAGAAGAAAGAAACTACACAAAGACATGGATTTACGTTCATAAAAAGCTTAGGATCAGATTTAAGCTAAACATACAAATATAACAAACATCAGTGATATACAAGCATGTAGGAGAAACTCAAGTAGTTTTATTGATAAAACAAGAAGATCCAGGAGGAGTTACAACCAATGATTCCTGATCCAGCATCAACCTCCCAGCATAGAATCCCTTCTTCACCTCTAACAAAGCATAAATCACCCAATACTCTGATATCTATCACAAAACCAACAACAATTCTCTGCAATGTACAAAATTCCAGCCCCTGGATCTCTTGGTGAGGGATCCATATATAGATGTATGCAAAGAGGATGAGTCAGCTCATGAATTGATTAGTGGCTTCTCTCTGTCAGTTCGTGCTTCCACTTGGAGACTGAGAGCCTCTTACTCATCACTGGTCGAATTCAGTGAGGCAAGTGTCATTGGAGAAGATTATGGAAGCTTCCATTGTCTCTCCACCTCATGGAATGACTCTGCCACTTGTCATTTCCCACTCAACGCACCCTGTTAGTGCATTCAAGTGCGTTGCAACGCACCTAGCCAGTGTATTTGGGTGCTTTGCAACGCAGCTAGCTAGTGGAGCATCTGAAATGATCCTGATTTGACTAGTTTTGAGCAGTTTCTGGTGGAGAACTTCTGGGAGAAGCTGTAATTTGTTGACCTTGTTTCTTTAGGAGCTGGAACAACACTTTTAGGGACTTAGGATCCCTTGGTTTATGGACATTTCATGCTTATAGCTGTAAGGCACAAAAATGTCTATAACACTTTTCTTCTAATTTATCATTTAGAATATTTACCTCAACCTGAAGATGCTCTTCCTTTTCACGATAGTGCTTCTTCATGTCTTCTTCAGCTTTCCTTATTTCTTCCAACTGATGCCTTAATTCAAGAACTTCGTTTTCTTGTTTTTGGAGTAGATCTTTATTCTGCTTCTTTGATTCTTCAAGATCTTCCTTTAGTAAGCGGATCATAGCTTCAAGCCTTTCATAATAACTGGATCTATCTCTGAGTTTCTTGATGATTGAGCTCCTTTCATTGACTTCATTTCTTAATGATGTCACTTCATCCTGCAACTTTTGACATTGATCTTCCTTGTTCTTGAATAACTTCCTTACCTTGTTTCCTTCCTCTAGTTGAGCTTTTAGTTTGGTAGCTTCTTCTTTGAACGCACATTCCCTTTTGTTCAATAGATCTTGTTGATCTCTAATTTTGTCTGTAAGCCTTTTAAATTCTACCTCTATTTGATATCTTTCTTGCTCACCCATAAGTGCAAATTCAGTTGTTTCGCTATCACATTCATCATCTTTAAGAGGATAAATAGATGTATCACCAGAGGATAACAAATTCATACCTAATAGATCTTGTTCATCTTCATTTTGAAGTGATTCTGAATCTGATATGCTCCTTCCACATATTCCCCAATCAATACACCCACTGTCATAGTTCTTTTGAGATGTCTTCTTCTTCTTAGGTGCTTTCTTCTTAAGCTTCTTTCCCATAGTTCCACGGATCTCCTTCAAGCGATCAAGCTTCTACCAAAGGACCTGCTCTGATTCCAATTGTTGGAAATAATACTGAGAGGGGGGGGGGGTGAATCAATATTATCAAATCAATAAAACTTTTTCATTTCGATACTTAGATACATATACCCTACTTCAGTTAATGGAACCCGTGTGTATACGCAACTATGTCTAATGCAACTAGTGTATATCCAGAATACTTATGATTCAGTTAATCCATTAAATGTTGATCTTTAGTTAGTGCATCAGAACTTCATTAACCATATGAACAGTAAGCAGGTGCAGTAAAATAGAACAGATCATCACACACAAGAAGCACACATGAACACCATGATATAAGGTGGAAACCCAATGTGGGTGAAAACCACCTGCTGCAAGTCATCTCTATCTTCTTTTAATAAGAAACTTCATTTTACAATATTTCTGTACTGGTGCAGTCTTATACTAGTACACAGGCTTCTACCTGCAGAAGGCTACAACCTTCTCTCGTTCTCCAAACTCTCCTGGATGGGAGCTACAACCCCCTTAGCTCTTGTACTAGCTGATCCATTTACTAGTACGTAGGTGCCTGCCTACTGAATGCTCCAATCTTCACTTGTTCTCTATCTGCTACTGGAAGGGAGCTAATACCCCCTTTGCTCTTGTACTAGCTGATGTACTAGTACGTAGGCGCCGGCCTACAATCTCCTTTCATCCTCTAGGGATCACATTTCATACATTTTCAGACTGGATACTCCTGAAGCACAACACTATAATCTGAAGGCCACGTTTCATCAAATTTTCATACTGGACCCATAAATATCATTGAAGCACAAAACAATCAATACTAGCATCATCAATTTCTGAATCACTGAAACACTGAAACCCTGTCAACAACACAGTCACCAGAACACAGAGCAGAACACTGAACTCTGCAACAATATTCAGAACCAACTGTATCATCAAAATCATGCATCAGAGTGCATATGCTACTTGGAAGTGCTAAACCAGCGTGTATACGCAACTTCACCAAGGTGAACCAGCGTATATGTCATCAATTACTTACTTATAACTTGATGCACTTCCTGACTTCAGACATATCCAGATTATTACATATACAAGGATAATATGTGTGTTAGCACCCAGATCTAGTCCATCAGATCACATAAATATGAGTCATTATGATCCTGATTAGTTCTCATCCATCATTACTGAAGCTAAACACAATCAACCAAACAGGATATGCAGAATACTGACACCATTAAACTGTCATCAGAACTCATCAACAACCAGAACCACTTGTAACTTCAAACATCATAGCTCAAATGGTATATGCTCCTACAATGAACCAAACCCGCATACATACGCGCTTACACCAATGCCAACCCGCGTACAGATCTATAAATATTCAATCATGACTTGCAGCGATTTCAAACTTAAGTTATACCCAGTTCAGATCATTACATGTGTCAGTATACAGATCTAGAATAAACATAATCAATCATATAGAGATAGTTCATTTCAAACCATTTGATCCCGATCTATCCTAAGATCTTGTTCTCCATCAACCGGTGAGATCCCTCCTTAGCTCAGATCAAGAAATGCATCATCAACCCATAACCTGCATACTGGATCTCATACTTCATCAGATATTCAAGACTTTCTCCCCCTTCTTGCCTAATGATCTTCTTCTCCTTTTATAGTCGTAGCCCTTTCTCAATACCATGGTCCAAAACCATAACAAAACAATACCATGGACCCAATACTTGGGATCAACACTTTTGACGAGATACCATGGTCCAAAACCATAGGTTCAAATACCAAGGACTAAATACCACGGACCAAAAGTAAGTTCTCCAACATATACGCGCTTTTCCTTGCGTGAAAGTGCATGTATACGCATACGCACCTTTGTAACGTCTAACCCGCGTGTATACGCGGCTCGGTCACGATGAACCCGCGTATATATATTTTCTCTTCATTCTTGTAGTCTGATCATCAATTCCTTGCTACTGACCTCCTACACTATGATCTGTCATCTGTGTGATTTGCCATGAAGGACAACACTTGTCTCATAATGCCAACAATGTCCTCCTTTGGACTTGATGGCAAAGCTAACTTGTCACACTTAGAACTATCATCTGATTCCTTTGAGCTGTCTTGCATTTGATATCTCTTCTGTAGATTCATCTAGTAAGTGAGTTGTTATTCTATGAGAGGGTTGCCATCAAGTACAACACATGCATCATAATGCCAACAAAAAGTAGCTTTCTAATTAGGTATAAAACAGTCAAAAGGCTCACAGGGTCAAAAACACGAGCAGAACACACTAGCCAAGATTGGGGTCTAGTCCTATTCTTCACTAACAGGGATCGGCGCAACTGCCTAACTAACAACAAGTGCTAGAGATGGGTCGGTGCGATTGTTCCTCCGCAATACACACTGATTGGCGCGACTGTTAGGTGATTAAATGTGCTGTCCGAGGGAACTAAGAAAAGAAAAAATCAAAACAGAGACCAGATCTGCTACTATGGATTTTAGACTTAGGCTAGTAAGCAAGAGAAAAGCAATAGAACAAAAGGGAAAACGTGAAACTAACAAATTTCTTATGAAATCATGAAATCCAAAACAAAAAAAGGGATGGGATTTCCCTAGTGGAGTCGCCAATTTGTGGTGAAGTAAAATTGTAAGTGCAGACACGAACGAATTCATCTAGCCTGATAATGGGTCTAGCCATAACAGATACATTCTATGGAAGATTTCCTTAGGTTAGAACCAATCAAGAGGGCCTACCTCTTGGTTGCTTATCCTGTTTGATGATGTCCTCGCTTGCTCGCTCCAGCAATCTCTCACTCCCTTCTTCAAGCTCCTGAAACAAGTAAACAACAACATAACACATATATAATAATAGACAAATTGCAATTCAACCTACTTAATAATTCAAGAAGCATTAAGACACGAATATGTAATATTACAAAACATGTAGGAAATCAATTGATAGTTGCATATATTAATATCAAAGAGAGATTACAACCATTCATCTTGACGTCGTAGTCTTCCTTTGACAAGACTAGGTTCCCACACACTTCTGCTAGCACTTCATGATGGCTTCAAACAACAATAATTTAAAGACTCTTCCCTTTAGGCTTCACTCCAAACCAAACACACTTCTCCCTCACACAACTAGATGGCTAGAACTAGTAATAGCTTGCTTGTCTAAAATAGTATATTCACACTCAACCAAAACTCTAACTCTGACTTTCACACTAGTTTGTGCTTGACAAGAAGGGAGGTTTATATAGGAAAGATGGATGGGAGATGGATCCCCTTCTCATGGGAGAAGGACTTATCCCTTGAGGTAGTTCCATCATTGTATGGGAAAGGAGCCCAAACTTTCATCGTCGACCCCATCCGGCTAAACATTTACCAGACTTATGTTACGGAGTTTCTAAAGATTGAAGCTTCGGCTCTAATTTAAAAAAATTTCCATAACAGGACCGACGTAACTGGAACACAACTCAGTTGCACCAATCAGCATGGGGAATAGTGCTAATCTCTGCACATCGGCGTAGGGGAGACAAAGGTCATTAACGCCGGTCTTGTAAATTGGGCAAAACAGAAGTTTCAGGGGAAATGGTGCAAAAGGGAAGTGATCTGCTCATGAAGAGGGACATAATGAGAGTTTCTCCATGAAGGCAAAGCATGCGGGGTTCACTATAGAGGTCCTCCAGGATCAAGGAACAAGGAGTACATGGACAGTGACAAGATGCTATGTAATGAGGGGACAAGGGCACATACCTGACCCATTCTTTACGTTGAAGCCCTCCATTAATCCATGTCCAAAAGTGTCCATGATAAGCAAACTACAATACTCAACTACCAAATTACAAGGCATACCTTTAGGTTCAGGAGGCCCACCTTCAAACATACGATCATGGAAGATAGATGAGGGACCACATGGCTGACTCAGGTGGTGGAGAAATAGCACAATGAACTAGTTGGTGGCTACAAGGCAATACTGGCTTCCGGTTGAGGATCATCTTGGAGAAAAAATTTCTCCAGGGGATATCACCCACAAAATGGTGGGTAACAAGCATATTTCAATTATTTGATATTAATGAAATGGAGTTTTATTTCTACTACATCTGTGTGTTTATGTTTATATCTATATTTTGTTGTGTTCCTACATAAGTCTGGATCAGTGGTATCAGAGAGTTGTCCTCTTTCTATGTTTTTATTTGCATTTCCCCAACTAGGTCAGGGTATAAGGAGTTAGGGATTGAACTGGTTGAACCTTTGTAAGACAAACCTCAAAAACCCTGATGACCTCCCATGGTGGAAGAAAATAAAGATGAGGGTGTAGGAGATTCCTTCAAAATATTTCTCAAATAATCCCTCAAGTGACAAAGGAACACGATGATGGACAACTTTGCCCAGATCCTTCGACGGATTCCCACAAGTGATGCATCTTCATCCGACAACCACTGTGGAGGCACTACTTCCTTCAAGGTACAGGTCAACTTTGACATTCCCATATTTGAAGGCCAGATAGATGCAGATGTCGTAGATAGATGGTTAAATCTGTTGGAAGGGTATTTTTTGGTACATGATTTTTCCAATAGGGAAAATATTACTTTTTCACTCCTCAAAGTTGCCCCCTCATCAAGGACTAGTGGGAAACCTATTGTGAGTAGAAGGACGAGAGGGGACCCTCACTATTTTCAGCTGCACCCACGTGGAATTATTTTTGAGATGCCATCAAGGAGTAGTATTACCCTATTGGGAGCTATGAAGATAAGTACATAAAGTGGACCACACTGCGACAGGGAAGGGACCAAGACATGCTGAAGTTCACAAATATTTTTCATACCCATAGCATGAAGTCGGGTATCAAGGATTTTGAGTGGCATTTGGTACTCAAGTACTGTGGTTATCTACACAAATACATCTAGGATGAGATGGAGTTCCTAGACATCTCCTCACTTGGCACCGCCTATCGATACGCTGTCAATATTAAGCAAAAGTTTAAACAAAAGAAGCGAGACTTTGGATTTGTGAATTTGAAGTAAGGAAAATGCACCCCCAAAATACAGAACAAAGGACAACCCGTTGAAGCCGCAAGAAAAGAGAAACACCAGGAAGAGAAAGAAGGACATAGGAAAGTGATGTGAGTTCCATAAGATCCCCACTCACAACACAAGTGAGTGTGGGCCAAGTAGTCACTAGTGGTCGAGCTGAAGGATTTAGAGTCAAATGCATGTTCTAGCTTTGAGTGAGAAGCCGACAAAGGGAATGACAAAGGGAAGAAAAATATTGATGGATAGCTCAGGACCACTGTTGCCACCACAAGGATCCATAAGATTGAGCCCGAAGATCCATAGGAGGGGGAGTGTCTCTTCCACTCAAAGATGTGGGTGAAGGGTTCATTGTTGCAATTCATTGTAGAGAACGAGAGCCAAAAGAACCTCATTTCAGTTAAGTTCATGAAGTGGTTGGGCCTACCCATCACACCACACCTGCATTCATACACCATCGGGTGGCTTCACCAAGGACAAGATCTTCGCGTCAGCTAGTAGCGTCGCCTTCCCTACAACATCAAGCCCTTCACGGATGAGGTATTATGTGATGTTGCTCCTCTTGAAGTTTGTGATGTATTATTAGGCCAACCATACTTGTGGAAGTGTCATGCTGTGTATGATTGGAGGCCTCGCACTGTTATTATTTCTTTGGGAAATAGGTTACATAGGATACCTAAGGTAGCCCCGCCTACCGCCATCTCTTTGCTCTTTGCTAATAAATGCAGTAAGATCATCCCTTAGACTGAGAATTTATTTTTCTTTTTGATTCTCTCTCAAAGCAAAGGGAAGATCATGGCCACATCCATGGACCTCGGGAAGGGTTCCTCCATGCAGCAGAAGTAGGTGGATAAGGTCATGGAAGAATACATGGACATCTTCTCCTCATCCAAAGGGGTACCCTTGCACTGTTAGGTCAAGAATTCGATCAATCTGACTCTCGAAACACCTCTACCTAATGGGCCGATATATCATCTCTCCATTCTGGAGAAGTAGGAGATCAAGCAACAAATCCAGGAGTTTCTGCAAAAAGGGCACATCCGACCAAGTTTCTCGCCTTGTGGGAGCCCGATTGTACTTGTACAGAAGAAGGATGGGACTCGAAGGCTCTACATTGATTATCAGACACTAAAAAAAATCACTGTCAGGAACATGTATCCAATCCCATAGATTGATGACCTTCTTGACCAGCTCGAGGGGGCCAAGTATTTCAGTAAGATGGATATGAAGTCTGGCTAGCACCAGGTTCCAATAGAGCCCACAAATGTATGGAAGACTGCCTTCAAATCCAAGGAAGGCCTTTTTGAATGGTTGGTTATGCCCTTGGGTTACTTTTATGAGGATAATGGATGACATCTTGCAGCGCTTCACCAACTCATTCATGGTTGTTTATCTGAACAACATCCTCATCTTCAACAAGAGTTGGGAAGAACACTTGCAACACATTTGATAGGTCCTTCAAACCTTGCGACAACACAAACTATGTGCCAACTTTGAGAAATGCACCTTTGGCATGAACCAGGTCCAATATATGGGTTACATCATAGATGAGAGAGGCGTGCATGTGGATCCAACTAAGATCCAAGTCATTTGGGATTGTCCAGCCCATACCACTCTAAGAGAGCTTCGCATCATTTTGTGCCTAGCAAATTTTTATCGGAGGTTCGTGTTGGGATTCTCCCACATCACTTGGCCTTTGAGCTAGATTACCAAGGGCTGAGTGAAAGCAAAGTTTTCCTAGTCCGAGTCCCAACATAAGGCATTCGTTCAGTTGAAGCGTCACCTCTACTATGCACCAGTACTCACATTGCCAGACCCGCATCAACCATTTGAAATTGAGATAGGCAACATTGACTATATTATTGGTGCAGTCCTCACCCAACATGGGCATCTAGTGGCCTAACATAGTGAGACACTTTCCAATACAATTTGGAAGTACCCCACCTATGATAAAGAGATGTATTCCATCGTGCATGCTTGCTTGCAATAGAAGCATTACATTCTGGGCAAGGAGATGGTCATCCACACCGATCACCGACCTCTTTAGTTTATACAGACATAAGGGAAGTTGGAGAACGATCACCATCAAAAGTAGTCTACATATCTGCAAGAATTCCACTTGAACATTAAATACAAAAAGGGTAGCACCGATCATGTTGCATATTGCCTCAATCGTTCCCTAGCTGCATCACTGACTACCATTCTCAACTCTTGTGGCCACAAGACCTCTGGATGGATGCGACTGTACAAAAATGATCTAGAGTTCTCCTCCACATACTAGATGCTAGTGGATGGCAAGCAAGTTCTTGATTTCCAATTCCATGACACACTTTTATGATATCTGGGTCACCTTTGTGCTCCTTCAAGTGAGTGTGCCAAGTTGATTTGGGAGGCATACTACAGTCGGGTTGTATGACACTTTGGTGTGGAGAAAACTATGATCGTACTACAAAGTTACTTGTATTGGCCAAAACTCTGACATGATGTTGGGAAATATATCAGATCCGACACTGCCTGTGCCATCGCCAAACCAACTATCAAGAAGCAAGGCCTATACACTCCTCTTTCTACTCCCAACCAACCTTGAGAATCCATCTCCATGGACTATCTATCTTGCCTCTCTCCTAGAAAACATGGTAATGAATATGTATTTGTGGTTGTGGACAAATTTTCTAAGATGGTTGTATTGGTGGCCTGTAAGAAGAGCATCACAACACTGGACACTTCCAAACTCTTCCTTGAATGAGTGTGGGTACATTTTTGGATCTCTCAGACCATTATATCAGATTGAGGTAGAAGGTTCCTGGTCACATTATGGGAAAGCCTCTAAACACTATTGGACACCAAGCTCACCAAGTTGATTGCATTCCATCCCCAAACTGATGGCCAGACATAGGTCGTCAATAAGATGATAATGCACATACTCTGCATGTACAACTCCAAGCATCCACAAATCTGGGATGAGAGCCTTCCCTGTGTGCAACACAGTTATAACAGATCTTTCCATAGCTTGACTGGTCGTAGTCCCCTTCAAGTGGGTGTAGTATTTCAACCATTGTGTCTGATTGATGTTTCCATGCCTCATGCGACTACACAGACATAATCCACACATGTACTATCTGAGGATGATAAAGAAACCAAATTTATTGAACGCATCAAGCACATTCGCCAACAGGTTCATGACATCTTGGAGAAGTCTAATGCCAAGTACAAGCAACGACATGATCAACATTGGGTGTCACACAAGTTTCAAGTTGGCGACAAAGTTTGGTTGCATTTGCAAAAAGAACACCTTATCGGAGCCCATTGGAAGCTCAAACCACTCCGATATGAGCCTTACACCATTACCAAGGTTGTGGGTGACAATGATTTTAAGCTCAACATTCCCCCATTCCTTGTCCTGCACCCAATGTTCAATGTGGATAACCTTCAGCCATACTTTCCACCATTATTGGACACACAAGACATTGCAGAACAACTCACACCAACAGAGCTAAACCCAAATTGCATGGAACATGCCACAACTAATTAGGTCATGGACACACAGATCAAGAACACTCACCAAAAGAACATCCAATTGTATCAGGTTGTGAAAGTTGGTCAGCGCCTGCACCAAGGCAAGTGGCTCACCAGGGACCAAGTTCAGCAGAAGTTTCCCCATCTCATGAAGGAACTCAACGCAATGGGGTCCATTGCTTCCTAAGCGAGGAGGACTGATCTAGGTGGATATTGGTGGCCACCTACCTATTCCACTTGGACACCCACTATTGTACCATTATTTCTTTCAGTTTCCATAATTGTAGCACAATTTATTATTTTTGGTAGTTTTCGAGTCCTGAACTTCCGGAGTTGTTTTGAGGCCCTAAATAACGCTTTTTTGGAAAACGGGCACACATGAGTTTGTCAATAATGTTTACAGTTGAAACTTATATTCCTCAGATAGATCTTTCTAGCAAAGTATTGTGCGCGTTAAACGGAGGTCGTATGCCAAAGTTACGACCCTGGGAAGTTGATGTACCAATTTACCCCAAAGGGGCCCATAGTTTTGGCGCTTCATCTCCTAGGGTTAGGTTTTCGATTGTTTAGGGTTTTCCATTGTTTCTCAATAATTAATAGGCCTTAGAGCCTCATTGTAACACAATTCATAGACATGTAGCCACCACATCTCTTCTCAAAGCTAAGCTACCATCACCTAAGCTAGTTTATTTCCATTCTGTATGTAAGCATATTTCAGTTTTTTGATATTAATGAAATGGAGTTTTATTTCTGCTGCATCTCTGTGTTTATGTTTATATTTGTATTCTGTTGCGTTCTTGCATAAGTTTAGATCATTAATCTAATGTTATTTTGATGTTGATTGTATTTTGATGTGGATGTGCAATGTAACAACAATACACGACTTTTCTATAGATTTAATGTTTGCAATATTATTTATGTGATATCTTAGAGAATAAATTTCTTATAAAAGTTATTTTTCATATTTAATACATAAAAATAAGAAGTAAAAATTTGTTAATTTCTATTTAAAAAAAAAACAATTTACCAAAATTTTAAAGAAGAAATATATTTTACTATAGAAAACATCAAAATTTGAAACTATATTAAGTCTTTATGAAATTAAATATTTTTACAAATATATTGTTAAACATTTTATAATTAATATTTTAAAAATTAGTAAAATTCACTAATATTATTATGCTTTAAAATAAGTATAAACTTTAAAATTTTCACTTATTATAATAAAGCATATTTAAAAAATCACATTATTTTTATTTACCAAATCTTTTCACTAAATACATTTAAAAATTTTAATTTTACGTATTAAAAAAATTACATTTAAATAAATCATAACATGCCATGTTCAAAATAGAAGATATATGAAGGATTTAACAAAATCCTTGTAATAGTCTCTAGTATCATTTTCTATGTATTGAATGAGCCCCTAACATAAGTGACTATCCCTTCCACTACATATAATATAATAAGAGCGTTTAGAAATAATATGACAAGTGTATTTATACATTATAACTAACATTATAGCTAACATCTGGATGTTCCAACTTAGATATTTTTGTGACTATGCAAGACACTTAGTTTTACCACATCAAATACAAGTATAAAAATGTTTCAGTTTAACAACATCATAATTTTAGATTATGATTGTTCTACTTCGAAAATTTTGTGATTTTGTAAAATGATTTCGTCAAAAGAATATTAGCTATGAAACAATGAAATTAAATAAGATGATTAACTGAAGGTTAATACAATCAAACTCAACTCTTTATGCTCATAAAATTTAAAACTAAGGCTTATAATTTTCCCATTATTATGATTACATCTCTCTCAATCACCCGCAATGAAAGTTTCATTTTTTACTCTAATTTAACTATATTTAAACTAAGCAAGAGTATCTACAATGTAGCCCTTGTTCAAATGTGGCAGTTGGATCATACCTTTTAAAGTTCAATAATTAAACTAAGCGGCAGGGAACACTAGCTATGTGGCCTTGTTTTGGTCATCAAAGGTGTTTGGATGGGATTTTTTTTATAATTTTTTTAACATAAAATCTCCTCGTTTCCCTCGTAATTTATAGGTGAGGTGTTATGAACAACTATTTTATTCCTTTGTGATCTAAAAATGGAGTAGGTATCTTCTCCCTCTTCTCTAGAACCAAACAAAATAAAAATAGGACCATCTTGACACTTTGCAAGGTAAAATGAGTCTTTGATACAAAACATATTTTTCTAGTTTCTCTTCAAGTCATGGGTTATTCTTCACATGTAAACTTAACATAATCAACATAATAACACATAACTCATACATGCATAATGAAGAGCATAACAAAATATTTGTTGATGGAGTTCACCCCTCCTGGGCTACATCTCCGGGCCTGCCAACATAGCTAGACCACTCATATATTCAGTAGAAAAAGGAAGTACATGAATGTTTGTTGATGGAAACATGTGGCTATTACCCCTACAAGGTAATGTTCTCCTGTAAAGAACTCTCACATACAACAACAACACAAATCATCTCCTACAAAGATTCCATACTCCAACTAAAATGAGCTAAAATGAGCATGTGAGCACTTCAATTCCACATTGAAGCACATAAACAAAACTCCCTCAACATAAAATAATGAGAAAAGTAAACTTGAGATGAACCCTGCAAGTAGCAGCTGATGCAGTAGACTTTTGAAGGTGAGAAAACCCCTACAAGGCCTTCTCCATGCTCAAACACCTTCCAGAACTGCTTCCAAACCCTAATTGATCCATACACCCTTAGTCTCAAACCTGTAAAAATACTACTTAGATATGCTCAAATTAGAAATTATAGGTCACAAATGGATTTAGAACATCCAAAAACCCCTAAGTGGACTCTTTTTGAGCTCAATTTGGTCAAAAACTGAGAAAGGTATGGCTCCCTAAGCTATCATATGAGTTTTTCTATTAGTTGTCTTACAAATCGGACCAACAGTCTAAATGTCCTATAAATCCACCCTATTTTTCGCTAACTGAGTGACCAATTTCCCCCCCGCATGTGCAATTTGTTATTTAATTTCACCAATAACCCTTAATCTCGAAAAATATGGTCACATTGGTACATAAGGCCGTGGGCTGGGCCTTAACACCTGCCCCCGCCAGCATAACCCTTAAAACATGGGCATGTGGTCATGTGGGTGCCACGGGTCCAAGGGCCAGGATAACCACCCACCCTTCCCATCGGGCCCTTAAATATTGGCTCCAAGGTCACATGCATGGTCCATAGGACCTGGGGATGGCCCCCTTGCCTCAGTGCCTCTTGGCTCCTCCTTTCATGTTCATGGTTCTATCGACCACCACATGACCTGGGCTAGGGCTAAGGGTTAGCCCCCTTCTGTTAACTCCTTCCATCTGCACCTCCGACTATATGGTAAGTTCTAAAACCTTGGGTCAGGGCTAAGCCTGAGCCCTCGACTCCCTTTCGCTTGCGGTCTCGTGGGTGTAAGGTGACCAAGGGCCAAGGGCTTAGCCCCGACCCTATTCACCAATGGAAAACGCTGAAAGTTTAAATAACGCTTGTTAACCATAGTGGTTAAGTCCCACCGATAAAACATTGGTATAGCGCTGTGTTGTTTACCAAGAGGTCTTGTGTTCGAACCCTGTGGAGGCTCGTTCAGGCCATAACAAAATTTTAGACAACCTGGGGTGCCACTTGGTAGCCTGCGATTGGGCCACGTGGCACCCTATAATTGGTCCAACACATCATTCAACAACCAATCAAAAACTGATATTTCTAAACCAATCCTGTGAGGCCAAATGGCAGTCTGTCATTGGCCTGGAAAACACAGTCAGCCTGCCCTGCTAGCGTACGGACTACCCAGTCAGCAGTCCTGCACTTCAACTTGTAAAATTTTTACATGTTTGGGAAAATGATCAAATGCAATATATGAAGAATACGGTGTTGGATTGAGTTGAAATGAAATTTGTTGGGTTCAGAATGATGAGCACTTAGACTTGATGCCAATTTCAAGACTTTCTAGGCGCTTTCACTTTTGAGCAAAAAATTGATCACTTGATCACTTTGTGGGATGAGTGAGTGGTTGGCACAATGGGATGTTGTTCCCTCTATCTCATTTCAAGTCATGTTATTCCCTATATCTCATTTCAAGTCATAAATACTTTGTATATCTGGCTCATGGGCTCTTGGATATACTCTTGGTGTTAGCCTAAGGAATATATATATAAATAAATTTATAAATCATTTTGTATTGGAACTTTAAGTGTCATTACTTATTGTAATGTTCATTAATGATAATATGTTTGTTATGATCCTTGTGCCTTAAAAATGATAAGGAACCAATAATTGTAGTTTTCTTCAAGGGGTGAGCCTCTTTTTACAATAAATACAATGTGAAGACAATATTTCATGGTCCTAAGACTAGATCTCCTTGGTGTATATACGGGAGACAAATGGTACAATTATAATAAAATGGGACCATGAGGGGTTCTAGCCTACATAATAATATAACGATATAAATTTAATCACTAAATATATAGGGCTTAATAAGGGATTTTTGGGTTAACATGGGACTTATATAGGGCTTGATAGTGTTGGGGTCCATGCCAAGGCAACATGATGATCTATAAATGTGATCAAACTTCATTAATTATGTGAATAGGTCACAATTCCAAAACTTAGTCATTATAGTATAAATATGTTTACAACACAATGGTGATTTGTCATTCTAATCCACATTGAAGTTAATCTTTGATATGTACTAGATTTTGTGTTGAAGATTGTAACAAACAAAGTTTGTACTTCACAACAATCTTCAGAACACTTGGAATACCAAAACATTCATTGAGGATAGAAATATATATTGAGAGTGTATATGAGAATTGATATGATGGTATGATTATTACAAATGAAGGCCCATTTATATACCTAGGCAAGTGCCCCTTCATGAACAACCATGTCCTTTAATTTAATGCCCTACTTAATCTTATCATGCAAATTTTACTAGTGTTTAAATTACCTTAGAATATTGACTTATAATTATCAGGAAATATTGGTACATACCTACATTGGTGAAATTGTAAATTTATTACTGATATAAATTTTGTTATTATTCAATTCCCAACTTACCTCCTCAAATTTAAATTTTAATAGGATATGGTCTCCTCTCCAATTAATTACCAAATTATATATTCATATCTCATCCCCAAAATGTCCTCTCAATTTACTTGGGAGAAGACATGATCCTCTCCAACTAATTACCAAATTATATATTCATATCTCATCCCCAAAATGTTCTCTCAAATTTACTTGGGAGAAGACATGGTCCTCTTCAATTAATTACCAAATTAAATATTCATATCTCATTCCCAAAATGTCCTCTCAAATTTACTTGGGAGAAGACATGGTCCTCTCCAATTAATTACCAAATTATATATTCATATCTCATCCCCAAAATTTCCTCTCAAATTTACTTGGGAAAAGACATGGTCCTCTCCAATTAATTACCAAATTATATATTCATATTTCATCCCCAAAATGTCCTCTCAAATTTACTTGGTAGAAGATAAGTCAAATGTAAGGATGAGGGGGTAGTTATGACATTAATGAGAGATGGTTGAGGTGGAGAGGAGAAGGGGGCATAGAAGGGGAAGGATGAGGGGAGGAGAGGGGATCCTTGGTCTTGATTTTGGTTTTGGAGGATTTGTTTTGAGAGTAAGGTGGGGAAGAGAGAAGGGAGAGAAGGAGAGTATTGTTTATCTTGGACACACTACATCTGGTTGGACTTGGGCTTAGAGGGCTAGGGAACCTGTGGAGGTTTCCTGGGCTAGGAAATACTTCCTAGTTGGCTGGGAGGTAAATCCAGTTGGTAGTCAAGAGGAGCATCCCAGCAGGATCAGGAGCTCAGGGGCATCTCAACCAGGCTATCGGAATAGGTATTCCTCTATTTATAGATTACTCATGTAAGTGATTGAAATGAAATGCTCACTATTTAATTGTAGGAAATAAATTTTAATGGTAAATTATCATCGATTAAATGTTTAGTTAGAAATAAATTATTTCCCGTTTTATTGTATTTGAAATTAGAGAATTTAGTTATGTTAGAGGACCCTAGGATGGAGCCTTACACGTGGTATCAGAGCAAGTTCAAAATTTGGACCCAAGACCCACTAGACACAACTCTCCGCTATTTTTTTTATAGAAAAAAGTATGTGGAACTGATTTCTCCACCTTACTCTCAACTTTGCTTCCCCTATGTATTAGAAGGTGATTCATACTCCACCTATCTAGTTGACTTTTCATAATCATCATAATAGAACAACAACACATGTGCTCTCACCAAGATTGAATATGGCCAGAAACAAAATAATGCATGCTCATACAAATTTTGGGCCTCGATTAGACACCATCTTCGACAAATGGCTTATATACCCATTAGGATGCAATTTCTTTTCTAACATTTCACCCATGAGTTTCTAAGCATCATTTATTACGCCTGCTCTACATAAACCATATATTAGGGAGTCATAAGTTGATGCATTGGTGCACAACCTTTTTTCGGCATTTTGTTGAATATATCACAAGCAAGTTCCATTTTACCTTCCTTGCAAAGGCCTCGGAGTAGCAAATAAGAATGTCAATGGCAAATCATTGCTCCATCATTTCTTCAAGCTCTCTATGATAGAATTCTTCAGCTTCAGATGTAGGAACTACTTTAATTTTCACTCCTTTTGGTCCATACATTATCAATCGTATATAGAGAGGTACCTTGACTACATCGATTCTAACTAGACCACCCCAGAATATAGACAGTCCATTTAAACCATTGTCCATTGTACAAGATGTTTCTTTGGATGTATAAAATAATCCTTGATTTTCCTTGGTCAGTGCATCAATAGAAACAATATTCCCTTTTAGCCGGCTCTGTGGTGCAAGCAAGGGAAAATCTTCAACATGTATAACAGCTGCCTGTTGATGATGAAGATGCACTCCAGGCGTGTCGTACAACTTCCCTTCTCCATGGAATGCATCAATATGAATGGGACCAAGTGTGGTGTCGGACACAATAGATTGGATAGGTTTGTATCTTCTTGCTGCTATTGCAACAAAATACTTAAGTGCCATTGTTTTTGGTAAAGCATTAATGAATGCCGACTTCCCCACATTAGCGGACCCCATAACATAAACATTACACCCCTTTCTTTGTTGTTGAATTTCTGATACAACTCCAACAAACCCTGACAATGATTTTGAACTTGTCAGGTGAATACTAAGAACGTGTTTAATGATCAAAGCTTTATCATGACGAAGATGAGACAACTTTTCACGAAGTTGCTAAGTAGAAATGAATTGTTTTCCACCAGAATAGCCCCCATGTCCACCAACAACAGTGAGCATGTGTCCATGGAATAGCAGCAAACATCTTCCACATAGTACAAACCTCAAATGGTGATGTTTATTTTTCAATTCGTAGGTCTCTGGGGTTACATAACTAGGGCCATCAACCTCCACAGTTTGCAAAGGTTCCCCGCATCTGTAACAGACAGGCTCCATAGACATCTCTGGTACTTTATTCTTCTTTTTCTTTCTCTTCTCCTTTATATTGGACTGAGCAGAATCATGCTTATCTAGAGCCTTTTCTAGAAATATCTGGCCCCTGCTCTTAGCAGAGGACCCAAGTCCAAGTCCACCTGCGTCCTCTTTTTCTTCCGAACCTTTGTTGGCCATCTCCACGTAGGCATTTAAACACTTTGGACTGTGAGAATTCATGCTCTTTGAGCATGTGAAACTACATTTGCGTGAGTTCTGTCGGGCAAAGAAAGAGGCTTCGAGTGAACTTGTGTGAGGAAAGTGAAGTGTTGTAGGGAATGGTAGAGAAAGATAGGAGGAAGGACAAGTATATGAGGGCCTGAGTATCAGTCCGCATTGGGTGGATGCCACTGCCATGGAATGATTGATTCAGAGGAGCAATTACTGACACCAGATCTTTGTTTCAAAGTTGAGTAGGCATTCAAGTTTTATACTGGACCCACTGTCATGCCATGGAAGAGAAGGCTTGTGTGTTACAGTAAGCTCAACTATGGCTCGAGTGTACGTCTAATAATTGAAGAGCCTGATCAATCTGGCCTATTTCACAAAGAACAGAAAATACCATTTTCACAATTAAGCGACTAGGTACATGCCCACTCTCTTGCATTTCGAGAAGCAACTTGGAAGCCATATCTCCCCTTTTTACATCACAAAAGCTATCTATTAATGCATAGTAAGTTCTTTTGTTAAGCACCACATTCATTTTCCTCAACTTGCCAAGCAACAAATATCCATCATCTACTCTTCCAGACTCGCAGAGGCTAGAAATGATTTTACCAGATGTTGAGTAATCAGGGACATAATGCCATTCAATTCTCGCATCAAGAAGCTTGTGAACTATATCAAATTTCCCTGCCTTGCTCAGAGCATTAACAAGAATAACAAGTGTATGTTTTCCTGGGAAGAAACCTACTGCCATCGCATCCTCCACAATTTTATAGGCTTCATCCATTTTTCCCATCCTACAAAGCTCATTTGTAAGTTTATTATAAGTAAGCCTATCCAGAGAAAACCCTAATTTTGATCTTTCATTGAAGAGATCCATTGCAATGTCAACAAACTTACCTTTGCAAAAGAAATGAATGGCCGCATTGATAGTGATCGTGTCTAGACAAATATGCTTGCCTTTCATCTCATTCAGTAAACAATAGACCTCCTTGTGTCTCTTCCACCTCAAAAGGCCAGCAACCAATGCACCATAGCAACGAGGCCCGGGATGGAACCCCTGAGAAACCCTCTCTTTAAAGTAATCTAGCGCTTCATTCACTCTATTCTCTTCAATGAGATGCTTGATCACTATCTCATATGCTTTAGAAGTCCGAATAGCATGTTCTTCTCTCAATTCGTCAATCAACAACACAACTTCATCAATCCTACCGTCTCTGCAGAAAGCACTAGCAAGAGAAACAACAACGACCTCATCCACGGTAAGACCATTTCTCCTCAGTTCATCAAGCACGCCTTTCACTTCATCTAATCTACCCATCTTGCACAAACCCTGAATCTTCACAGAGCCCCCCAATCCTACCTTGGCCCCACTGTGGCATTCGCTTCTCAATAGCATCTATGACATCAAAGGAATTTTCTTTTGCCAATATTATAACCAACACACTGTACGAAAACTTATCCAGGCTCAAATTCTGAAACTGCATTGGCCCAAACAACTCCAGAGCCAATTCAGACTTCCTGGCAAGTGAATATCCCATTATTAGAATGGAATAAACCCTTGGACCAGAACCAGGGTTTTGTTTCTAGTATGAATCCAGCCACTCCTCTATAACCCTAGATAAACCAGCCCTAGGAAACATCTTGAAGAATGCGTAAGAGGTTGTCACACTATGATTGTAGCCACTTTGCTGCCCGACCCACTCAAAGAACGTGATGCATAATGCCACATCCTTAATGAAATTTGGTCTTTTCATTAATTTTTTTTTTTATTCTCATTCTTTTAAACAACTAAGTTTTAGTTAAGCAATCATAACTAGAATTTTTTATTTACAAACTTCCACTATGTAATTTTCCTGTGCCTAAATCACAACATTTGTCTATAAATAAAATTCTCTCATTTATATATAAAACATTATATATAGATATATATATATATATATATATATATATATATATATATATACATAATACTTTTTTAATGTATATTAATTTATAATATTAGATAAAATTATATATGTACCATTTGTGAGCATCTTTATATCATCTCAAAAAAAATTGGAGAGCCTTTCCATGTAAGTATTAAAGTTCATATGCTTGGTTATCGCTACCTCTACCGATGGCAAGCAAAGGATTCGAACCCTCGCCGTTCACTCGCATCCGCAAGGTAACTTTGAGCTTCAGGCTTCGATACTTCACACAATGGGGCCAGAATTTGATGGTCTGTGGGTCGGATCCCTCGTTGGGAGCGTGGAAAACGAAGCAGGGACTGCGAATGATGCCTTGTCTTCAGGCTGCGGACGTTCTTGTTTGGCATGCAACCCTCACCGTTCCGCACGATTTCTCTTGCAATTACAGTTATCTTCTCGTTGAGGACCAGCAAAACATTCTCAGGTCGGAAACCGGCAAACGCCATGCCTTCGCTCTCCCTCAAGGCCTCCCTGATGGAGCCTCCGTCGAAATTTACGATCTCTGGCAGGTAAAAGACAATGAAAAGGCCCAGAACGCGTGGAGCAATGGCACGAGGGGAAGAAGAGAAGAAATCTGGGACGCGGCAGGGATGGGATCTGCAGGTTTTCACACTGGTTCGGTCGTTGCAATCAAAGAAGGGGGACTGCATGATGCAGATCTGCTCCCTCTCTCAATGGATTGGCCCAAACATTGCAGATCCGGCCCGGATCTATCCGATCTGACCAATATTCGAGAACAGCCAGAACCCAGGCAGCAGATCGGTGGCAATGAGCATAGATCGAGCAGAGGGTTTGTAGACCTCGACATGCAAATGGAAGAACGACCCATTAAGAGGTCAGATTTGGAAGATTGTTTACAGCCAGAGCACACGGAAATTAGCAGCGACACCGGTTTAGGCGGATCAGGAACTCAGTCAAAACCCAGGCTACAGGTAACAACAACTCGTTTTCAGATTTTTATTAAAACCCCTGAGGGGAAATCCTGTTTAGTGTGGGTACATGCAGAAAGCACCATCATGCAGCTGAAACAGCAAATTCGGGCATTGACGGGATATCCTATTCAGATCCAACATTTGGTCAGTGGTAGGTGGTCCCTCCAGGATAGTAGAACCCTGGAAAGCTATGAGATTAGTCCAGAAACAACCATTAATTTAAACCTTAGGCTGAGAGGAGGGGCTCTGCCTCAGGGACAGCCAAGCTCCTCAGGAGGAGACAAGGGGAAAAAGACAGCACCTCAGCATCAACCCAAGGGAGGCTCCTCCTACAAAAACATTTTACAGGGCAACAGAGATTCAGGGTCCTCTCCAGATCAAGGCGGATATACACCTAGGCCATACATAGTAGATCAGCTAGGGCAAACTCCAGCCCTTAACTTTGATTCTACAGGGCTTGATGATTTCGTTAAGTCCTATGAAACACAGGTCCTAATCTTCCGTTTTAACAGTTTTTAGCCAAAACCAATGGATCTATTTCACTGGATTTTCAACAGTTGGACCATGGAATGTGATATACATTTATGCTCCAAAGGGTTTTTTATAGTTAGATTTGCATCCACGGAAGTTAGAGATACAATCATCAGTGCTGGGCCTTGGTTCTGGGGAACATCGGGGCTGTTCATGGCCCCATGGTTTCCAGATTTCGATCCAAACAAAACGACTGTATCCAAAGTGTCGGTCTGGGTCCGTCTATATAACCTTCCCCTTCACTTTTGGAGTGAACGAGTTTTGGAAGGAATTGGGAACAACATAGAGAAATATATCAAAACAGATCTGGAAAGGATTGATGAAAGGGTCTACACTTTTGCACGCATTTGTGTGGAAGTAGATCTAAGTAAAGGGCTGCCAGACAACATAAGGCTGATCTACAAACAACAAAATTGGCTGCAAGCACTAGACTATGAAAATATTGCTTTCAGATGTAGGCTCTGCAGGCTGACAGGACACTTGCAAAGCACATGTCCAGATGCCAAGAAAGCAAACAGTAAAAAGAAGCAGAGGAAAGGATGGCAATTTCCCCCCCCTGACTCAGAGGACGAAGAATCAGAAGCAGAAGAGGAAGATACCCCGTAGAGAATGCTGAGGTATCCCAAGAAATGGAGACTCAGAAGGAAACCACATCAGATAACAAGGCTTCACAACTCCACCCAAATCAGGTAGAGAAGGCAAGCGAGGATCAGATTATGGGAGGGATCAAACGGTATCACCACTCAGATACTTCAGACTTAGACAAGGAAACAGCTTCACAGAAAGCAGAAACACAGTTAGTTATAGCTTCAATCGAGCCCACTCAAGGAGAGTGGCACAAGGTTGAAAAGAAAAAGGGGAGAAAAACTTGAAGTGTGAGTATTTTACTCACTACCGGAATCCAGTTTTTTTGCCTCTTTCTCCATTCTTCTCTCTTTTCCTTTTTTCTTCTTCTAAAAGCACGTTCGTTTTGTAACGTTGCGTGGGGTGCGAAAGCACTCGAGCCCAATGGGAAACTTATGGAAATGCTTCAATGCATCTGCTTGTGTAACTTTTCAGTTTTTAAATAAAAGGTTACCGATTTTTTCCTGTGGAAAAGTATTAAAGTTCATATCTCAAGTTATACCTTTTTGGGTTGATTATCTAGAATTTATTAAATAAGTTCATATGGCAAAAGAGACTCCATAGCAGATTTTTATTTCTGCACTTTTCCCATCAGAATGATTTTTTGGGTTGAAAGCAATATTTCTAGTATTTTGTAAGAGTCTTCAACTAGCCATCCCTTGGAATCTTTGAATCTGCGCAGGCCTCTTTTGGTCTTCGTTGTTATTTTTTTTAGTTTCATGAAACTGCCTTCTATGTTTTTGAGTCTTTGAAAACTTTGATCCTTGAAGATTGAAAACATGTCTGACAATGTTTGGGTATGAAACACATTGCTCTAGGCATGGATTAAACTCATTTTGTGAATACCAAAGCTACGCCACTCATTCAAGATATGGCTCAATCTTGCAACCTCACAACCATCTCAAAAGAAAATCTAAATCTATCGAATTAAGTCACAAATATTGACCTAAAAGCTTCTCTGAATTCCGTTAGTTCAATGAGTTAAGAAGTTATGAAAATTATATGTTAAATACATTTTGAAATTGAGATTTATGTGTTTTGCAAGTATATAAGTGATATTAATTTTCATTCTCCATTCTATTAATATCACAAAGTGGCATTCTTTCATCCCACAATATTTTAGATTTTGTTTATGAAGCTAGTAAGAAGTCACATTTATTTTGGCAATGTAATTTTTCTTCTTTAAACTAATTATTGCAAATAGGTATATATATATATATATATATATATATATATATATATATATATATATATATATATATATATATATATATATATATATATATATGCGTTCATGGATAATTTCTTAGGAACCTTGCTTCAAAGACACTGCCTCTTCAAGAGGCAAGACCAATTGTTTATATGTCCTATATGGGGTCCCAAGATTCATAAAATGGACATAAAGGATTAAAAAAAAACATAATATAAAAGGGTGGGAAGGAGCAACTAATGGCCATAGAAGGAATACATGACTAAAAAGGGTATTATTCACATTAGTATTTGACTTAATTATTTGAATATATTAAACCAAGTTATTAATTAGCTCAATATTAAATTATAGCTATGGTACTAAAGAAAACAATTTGTGTTAGAGCGTGACTTACAAGTACATTGCACCAGTACCCTAGCGAGTCTCAAGAGAAAATTTGTAAGTTATGTAGAACTCACACATGAGAGGATTTGGTAGATCCTTGGGAATATTCTCAGTACTAATAATGCTTGTTTACGAGCATAGTAAAAGGAAAACTTATGACTATCGTTATACACATATATGTGAGTCAGCTAAGAGGGACAAGTCCTAAGAGGGATTAATGAGTCTTGCGCATCATGCAGATATTTGGACAATTCAAAATGGTGAGGACGCGAAGAAATCAAGGTCAGGGAGAGTCATCACAAGGACCTCCTACAAATAACCCATTACCTTCATCAGAGTTGACTCTCATCTTGCATTCCCTAGAAGAAATTAATGAGACTTTAAAAAGGTGCCAAACAAATGAAGTGGAAGTGGAGCACCCTCCATCAGGGGTAGGAAATATTGATGGATCAAGAGACTCTAATAGAGGACCTCCAATCAAGGACATTACTAGGGAGCTCCAAAATATTATGCTCTCGGAGTTTGCAGGAGGTCGTGCCAACAAACGTACAGAAGCCTGGTTAGAAGGAATGAGAAGGTGCTTCACACTAAGGGATTATAATTCCAATTCAAAAGCTAAAATAGAAATATTCCAACTCAGAGATAGTGATATGAATTGGTGGGGTAACTTAGAGCGTCAACTACACCTCACTCTGGACATAGTTACTTGGGATTTATTTGAGGAGAGATTTAGGAAAATGTACCTACCAGCATATTATGAAGAACAACAGGTAGGAGCCTTCCATGCCTTGGTATAGGGAAATCGTATGGTAGAAGAATATGAAATAAGATTCATGGAATTGGTCAAGTATGTCTCCTACATGGATACTGACCATTGCTAAGCAGATCATTTTATTTATGGATTGAACCCTAAGATTAGGGAAATAGTGTGGATGTGGAAACCATCCTCAATTGCAGAAGTTGTGGAATAGGCTCATTATGTCGAAGAACACTTAGAATTAAAGGGTGGAAACAAAACCATTTTTCCACTCCAACCAAGGTTTATGGGGAAGGCCCCTCATACCTTCCCCAGGGGAGGAAGTTTGAGGCCACCACCACATGGAAACAGGGTTGTACCCAGAGCACTGACAACGGAGATTTCAATGGTTACTAGTGCAGCTTCACCTGTAGCTTCAAGGGTGCATGAAAATCAAGGTCATACACGAGGAGCAACAAGTAGGGGCAGGGGTCCCAAGGGAAGGAACTCTTTCTAAAGAACTCCCCAACATTCGGTTCAAGGTCTACCGCACATCACTTGTTGGGGATGCGAGGGACCTCATTACTAGCGTGATTGCCCTGAGTTACAAGCTGGTAACAACCGTAGAGAAGGAAAAGCACCAATGGGGGGGGCAAGTAGCCACCATTGAATATATGCAACAGTTGATAACAAGCAATTTGAATGCCAGTCTGCCATGGTAGAAACCTCAGGTATGATAAACAAAGTAAAAGTTAAAATTTTGTTTGATTCTGGTGCTACAGATAGTTTCATTTCACCAGTTGCATTAGAAAAATGTGGGTTGGCAGCCTATGAGCATGATGACTTTAAGCAAGTTGAGATGACTTCTGGGATAAAACAAGAAGTAGGACCTAGTGTTGACCATTGCCAGGTAAACCTCGGGGTGTGTATGCCTAAGTTGAAGGCATACGTCACAACATTGGGGACGTATGATGTAATTATTGGAATGGACTAGCTAGAAGCTCATCAAGCTTTGGTAGACTGTTTCAAGAAGAAGGTGATTTGTTTAGATGATGAAGGTAGGCCAATTGAGATTTTTGGAATCAAGAGAGGAGTGTCACTACAATTCATATCCATGATGAAGGTAAAATGTTGTCTTCGACAAGGTTGCAAGCTATATTTGGTCGAGGATGTAAGTGACCAGAAAGGACCCTCCCTAGATCAACATGCAATTTTGTCAGAATTCAAGGATGTTTTCCTAAGGTATTGCCTGGATTACCTCCTGTAAGGGAGATTGATTTCAAAATCAACCTAAAACTTGGTGTAGAACCAATATCTAAGACACCCTATAGGATGACAAATCTAGAACTTTGTGAGTTGCAGATGCAGTTAAAGGAGCTCATAGACTTGGGATTTATCAGACCTAGTATTTCACCTTTGGGGTGCGCAAGTGATTTTTGTCAAGAAGAAGGATGGTTCCTTATGGCTATGCATATATTATAGGGACTTGAATAGAGCCACAATAAAGAATAGGTACCTGATACCTCGAATAGATGACCTATTTGATCAAATGAAGGGAGCAACGGTTTTCTCAAAGATTGATCTACGATTTGGATACCACCAATTGAGGATTAAGGAAGAGGACATCTAAAAAACTATGTTCTGAACTCAGTTTGGGGACTATGAGTTCGTAGTTGTTCCATTTAGTTTGAGAAATGCACCAACAATATTCATGAGCCTCATGAATGGTGTGTTCAGGAAGTATTTGGAACAATTTGTGCTAGTCTTTCCGGACGACATTCTTGTGTGTTCAAGAATGAAAAGGAGCATGAAAAGCACCTAAGGGTTGTATTGAATTGCTTAAGGGAAAATCAATTGTATGGAAAATTTTCAAAATGTTCCTTCTTTCAGAAGAAAGTTCATTACCTTGGGCACATTATTTCAGGATAAGGGATTTCAGTTGACCTGGAAAAGGTGAAGGCCATAATGGATTGGCAAGTACTGAAAAATTCTCATGAGGTACGTAGTTTTATGGGGCTAGCAGGGTATTATCGCAGGTTTGTGGAAGGGTTTTCGAGGATTGCAAAACCCATCACCACATTACAATGAAAGGGGGTCAAGTATGAATGGGCATATGAATGTGACACTACATTCATAGAACTAAAGAGGTTACTAACTAGTGTACTGATCCTTCGAGTACCGGACCTGGAAAAAGACTTCACTGTCTGCACTGTTGCTTCGATGCAAGGATTGGGTGCAGTATTGATGAAAGAAGGCGAAGTAATAGCTTACGCATCTAGAAAATTGAAGAAACATGAAGAATTGTATGCTATCCATGACTTAGAATTAGCAGCAGTGATGTTAGCCTTGAAACTGTGGAGACACTACCTCGTTGGGAGAAGATTTGAGTTAAGAACAGATCATCAAAGCCTGAAGCATCTCTTCACTCAAAGGGATTTGAATGCTAGACAAAGGCGGTGGAGCGAATTCATGAGTGAGTATGATTTTGAGATCTCATACATCAAGGGAAAGGAGAATGTGGTGGCTGATGCACTAAGAAGGAGACCACGAACCTTCTCCCTAGTAGCCTTAGAGGTAAATTTAAAGGAACGTGTGTTGGAGAAACTCTTTGAAGGTAGTTGGTATCTAAAGGTCATCTTAGCACTCCAGAGTGGGAAGCAGATAGAACCAAATTTTGAGGGATATGTCCTTGAACCAGATGGAATATTGAGATTTCAAGGGAGAATGTACATACCTAAGGAAGGGGGTAGAAGAAGGATCATCCTCAAAGAGTCACATAGAGCACTCTATTGTGCACATCCTAGAGTAAAGAAGATGTACGTGGACACGAAGAAACTCTTCTTTTGGGTAGGAATGAACCACAACATAGTCCAGTTTGTCGCCAAATGTCTCGAATGTCAACGAGTGAAGGCTGATCATCGCCATCCAGCAGGACTCCTACAACCACATGACATCCCTATGTCTAAATGGGAGGTAATTTCCATGGATTTTGTTGTGGGGTTGCCACTCACTTCACAGAGGCACAATGTTATATTGGTTATAGTTGACAAATTGACCAAAAGTGCCCATTTCATTCTAGTAAGAGACACTTACGATGTTACTGATGTGGCACGAGTGTTTATAAGTGAAGTTATTTGACTACAAAGGTTACCCACAAAGATCATTTCTGATAGAGACTCTCGATTTACATCTAGGTTTTGGATAAGTTTGCAGTCAACATTAGGGACTCAGTTGAACTTGAGCACTACATATCATCCAAAAACAGATGGGCAGATTGAAAGAGTAAATTAGGGTATGGAAGACATGCTTAGGATGTACGTCATGTATAATCAGACTCAGTGGGAAAGGTACTTACCATTGGTAGAGTTTGCCTATAATAATAGTTACCACTATTCAATCGGGATGCCTCCTTATCAATCTCTATATGGAAGGCCATGTAGGACACCGTTGAGTTGGGAAAAGTTGGAGGAATGAGTAATAGTTGGGCCAGAATTAGTTCAAGAAATGGAGGAACAGGTAAAGTAGATTCGACAAAGGTTAAAGGAAGCACAAGATAGACAAAAGAGTTATGCTGATTCACATAGGATTGATCGTAGTTATGAAGTAGGGGACCAAGTTTTTATTTGTATCTGACCCAACAAAAGCACCATTCGGTTTGGGAAGGGGACGAAGTTGTCACCTTGGTTCGTAGGACCTTTTAGGATCAAGGAGAAGATTGGACCAGTTTCCTATCGTCTTGTACTTCCACCCCATTTGCATAAAACTCATGATGTTTTTCATGTATCTATTTTACAACATTATGTTTCTGATGAATCTCACAAACTGGATTGGAGGGAATTGCAGGTCTCGGACATGGGAACCATAGTGGTCAAACCATTACACATATTGGACCGTAGGGTTCAACAACTCAGACATCACATGGTGGACCAAGTTAAGGTCCAATGAGACAAGTATAGCCCAAGATCCGCTACCTGGGAGGATGCAGAGACTATACGTCGTGACTACCCATCACTTTTTGAGCATCTGTGATGCCCATTTTTGACTTAGACAACTACCTATGCTAAGGTTCTATTTTGCAGTTCCATGTTATTTATTTATGAATGTTATGTAATATTGATGCATTTAGTTGGACACGTGAAACTACTTATATAAATCATTTGATGGATTTGGTATTGATGATGGAAATGTTTGATGTATGGCCTAATGTATGACTCACTTGGTGATGAATTATCTAGTGTGTGACTTATCAGAATTATTGTTGTTTCATGTATGGCTCAAGTGGATATGATTTATTTAATGAATGACTTAGTGAAATTATGATTTATTTCCAGTATGAACTGCAAGATTGACACGTGGATACTAGACTTAATAACATGATGTTTAAGATCACTTATCTATATATATCTTGTTGTTATATAAATGCATGAATGAGAGCTAACCTGCAGATTGGAAAGAACTATATGATAGCCAAGATCTACTCTTCCATTGGGGGAAGGTCGAGACATCTCATGGGGAAAGGTATAATGTACATTGTTCTATTACATTTTGTATCTACTGGATATGCACTCTTATGACATGGGTAAAATGTGAATGATAGGTGACAAGACTACCTGACTGGATTATTCGATGACAAGTATGCAACCAACACTGTAGTGTGGTCCATATTAGGGTGTTGACCCTAGTTGTGAGGAGGGGTGGAGGTATTTCCCATCGTGTAACCTCCAAACCTGGAATCGTGGGAGGGCAGTGGTGGACACGCTCCCCTAGATGTGTGATGACGATTACTAGTTGCCTGCTAGGGATGTTAGGTCGATATAGTCAATGCTTCTGCCATATTGGTTTTATCAGTGGTTAGATTGGTATAGCCGATGCCACTGTATATAGTAGCAGAGGGTGGATAGGGTGAGAACGAAAGTAGGTCAGGAAGGATAGGAGGATATAGATCAGTTGGAGGCTCTTGATGGAATGCGATGTCATTATCTAACTTATCAAATTTTACTACTATAACTCTCTCTCCATTTTGTTATGCATTATTTCCAAATTGCTTCGAACTCCTTGTATCTTTTACACTCTAACTTCGGGACGAAGTTTTCTGAAGGAGGAGTGTATGCAATTCCCTACTTAATCTTATCATGCAATTTTTACTAGTGTTTAAATTACCTTAGAATATTGACTTATAATTATCAGGAAATATTGGTACATACCTACATTGGTGAAATTGTAAATTTATTACTGATATAAATTTTGTTATTATTCAATTCCCAACTTACCTCCTCAAATTTAAATTTTGATAGGATATGGTCTCCTATCCAATTAATTACCAAATTATATATTCATATCTCATCCCGAAAATGTCCTCTTAATTTACTTGGGAGAAGACATGGTTCTCTCCAATTAATTACCAAATTATATATTCATATCTCATCCCCAAAATGTCCTCTCAAATTTACTTGGGAGAAGACATGGTCCTCTCCAATTAATTACCAAATTAAATATTCATATCTCATCCCCAAAATGTCCTCTCAAATTTACTTGGGAGAAGACATGGTCCTCTCCAATTAATTACCAAATTGTATATTCATATCTCATCCCCAAAATGTCCTCTCAAATTTACTTGGGAGAAGATAAGTCAAATGTAAGGATGAGGGGGTAGTTATGACATTCCCCTCCAATTAATTACCAAATTATATATTCATATCTTATCCCCAAAATGTCCTCTCAAATTTACTTGGGAGAAGATAAGTCAAATGTAAGGATGAGGGGGTAGTTATGACATTAATTAGAGATGGTTGAGGTGGAGAGGAGAAGGGGGCATAAAAGGGGAAGGATGAGGGGATCCTTGGTCTTGCTTTTGCTTTTGGTTTTGTTGTGGTTTTGGAGGATTTGTTTTGAGAGTAAGGTGGGGAAGAGAGAAGGGAGAGAAGGAGAGTATTGTTTATCTTGGACACATTACATTTGGTTGGACTTGGGCTCGGAGGGCTAGAGAACCTGTGGAGGTTTCCTGGGCTAGGAAATACTTCCTAGTTGGCTGGGAGGTAAATCCAGTCGGTAGTTAAGAGAAGCATCTCAGCAGGATCAGAGGTCAGGGGTATCTCAACCAAGCTATCAGAACATGTATTCTTCTATTTATAGATTATTCATGTAAGTGATTGAAATGAAATGCTCACTATTTAATTGTAGGAATAAATTTTAATGGTAAATTATCATTGATTAAATGTTTAGTTAGAAATAAATTATTTCCCGTTTTATTGTATTTGAAATTAGATAATTTAGTTATGTTAGAGAACCCTAGGAAGGAGTCTTACATTTAATACATGTCTCTTCACTAACTAATTATTATTTATTTAATTATTTATTATAATTATTAATTTTTCATATTATTTATATTATATTCATAACATTTCCTTCCTCTTCAAAAAGTTTTGTCCTCAAAGCTTATTGTTGACAAGGCTTGTTATTTGTTTGTTGTCTTGTAATCTATTCACATCTTTCGAAATTCTTTGAGTTGTCATCTTTAATGATACAAAATGATAGGATCCCCCAAGTGATAAACAAAATTTTCAAACTGAGAAGGGATTTGACTATCTTAAATCAATGTGTTGTGGAACCTCCAATTATTTGATAGTTGGGATAAATTGTTATCGTAAGACTAGATTATGCAAACATTAGTATTCTTCAAAACAAAAGTTTGTAGTTTCTATTCTAAGTGATAAAGATATGCAGACTAATTGAGATGTCTACTCATGTGATTCAGAGGTCGATAAGGAGTTCTTGTGATTTTATTTTCCCTTATTATGCGTGTGGAAATTTCCTGATTTAACTCAGGTACTGATGTTGTTGAATTGGTTACAAAATCTTCACTTGGATTTTTCATTGTCCAAAGTGCAACATTTGAATATGTTTTTACTTCAATTGGTTTGTTATTTTCTTGAGTTGTGATATTGACTGGATCAATATTTGTTCCTTTTCATTCAACTTGGACTGTTACGTTTGAAGATTTTGATGCTTCTTTTGCGATAAGTTCTGTGAGTTTGTTCTTCAATGATTTCTTATTATGTTTAAGTTTCTTAACCTGAGTAAGCAGATTTTGGTTATGATTTTTTAGACATGAAAGTTCTTGAGCTTCTGATTCAACTTCATTTTGACACTCAAGGTTCTCATTTTTAAAATTTGTGATTTGTCGTAATATCTTTTGATTAAGGTTTTTTAAGTGCAAATTTTCTTCTTCTTTCTCTGATAGACTCTCGTTGAGCTTCTTCTCGAAGCTTTCCTTTTCTTTCTTTAGTTTTTGCTTCTTATCCTTGCAATTCTTGATTTGTGCAAGTAACTTTTCACTGTGGTCCTTGAGGCGAGAAACTTATTTTTGTTTTCTATGATAATATTGTCAACTTCCTTTTGCATATTTTGCATTTACTTCTGGTTTTCTTGAAGACATACTTTTAAAACACCTTTTATATCTTCTGGTGTTACTGAATCTGACTTCAATGTAACATCTTAGAGTGTAATTTTTTTTCTTCCTATAGGAAAATTATAGAAACTTTTTCTTGGTATTTAAAATGAAAAACCCTCATGATTACACCCAGGGTGAAACCAAAATTATGTCACCTCGATCACCCCATAGGGATTGAACAGATAATTGCAATATAAATGTATAGTCTCCAATGTTTAATTGTAAATCAGTTATGTCATATTGTTTTGCGTTCTAGATGTTCAATTTTTCAATTATATTTGACTTGGGAATCACCAATTGATTAATGATTTTAGGGTTTATATAATTTTTATCTTCGATAAGTGAGATAGAAATCGTAACATCCTTTCCTGCAAGAGTCCCTTTAATTTTGAATAACACTAAAACATAGAGATCACTAGGCCATGTGTTCTTTATTTCAGAGATCCACCTCACTCAGTTTTGAATCCATCCAACAATCCAGCTCAACCAAAAACATGAGAACCCATCACACCATGACTATCCAAAGATTGGAAAGGCAAGGCTGAAGAACATTGTCACACATGGCAAAAATCATGTCAATGACAATAAGAGAACCAAATACACACATGCATGTACCATGCATGCCAAATATAACAAGAAAATCACACATGAAAATCGATACCTACAAATAATCCCATTGTAGTTGCTTGATCTTTCTCTTCCTTGCTTGATCTTTGCCTTCTTGGTCCTCGCTTTTCTTTCCTTGATCCAATGTTGAAGTGCTCCAAGAAAACTCTCTATGTCCAAGAGTGTGAGCGAGAGGGAACAGAGAGAGAGCTCCAAAATTGAATTGACAAAAGGTCCATGAACTGATCCTTAGAAGCATTATTATTAATGAGGCCTCTATTTTCTTCTATTATCCATTATTTTCCTTCATTTTTCTCCTCATATGCAACATGTGACCTTTCACCTTCATTTTCTCCTAATTTCCATTATTTTCATAGATAGATTGCCAAAAATACCATTTTTCCTTTCCAAAGCCTTTGCCATTGCCTTTTCCATTTTCCTTATCCATAATAAACCAAATGAACACCCACTAGGATGTTTTGCCCACCATTCAACTTGGAATACGTGTCCCATGGCCTTGGTCTTATATTTTTTTACATGAATTTTTAACCAGGGCTGTTACAACCCCTTGGGTCACAATTGAACGTTTTGTCAGGCTGCAAGGGGAACAAGGGGGCGACACATGTACTCCTCCACTACCCCCTAGCCTGTTAACTTCCACAAAATTTTCTGGTGTAGAGTATTGTGGACCATCGGATCCACGCTTGGACCACTTTCCAATCTGCGTGTGTGCAACTCCACCGGCACCTATGTTGTTATGTGCCCACCACTGGTGTTGTCTTCCCATGACATCCACCATTAGTGCTACTGGTAGGGATTCTATATAGTGCACTTGCTGATCTCCTTTCTGGGGTCTTTGTTAACTTTTCACCTTGGTCCTTTTGGGCTTGTTTGGCATTCCATGGCTTTCCCTTCAACCTCCCTTGAGGGCTACTTCTTAGGGGTGGTGCATTTTTGCACTAACAACCCCAACGAAGGTGCCTTAACATCGTATAAGAATTGACTTGCCACTAGCGAGTGCCCATAGCCTTGATGTGTTTCCTTATAGTTCCCACATTTGTATAAATTCTTTCAATTTATTATTTATTTCAATATATTTTTGATCTGTATGATTGTATTTCTTTTCACAATTTTGGATATATAATAAATAGGGTGGTGAGAGTTACTTTGATAAGCAAGTGCTTTGATATATTAAGAATTTTAACTCAAGACTTTGTCATTCATTATCATTGTTTTCCTTAGTTTTGAGTGTTTAATAAGGTTAATGGAGCTCTTGTAGAAAATTAAAGGTTGGTGTTTTCCAAAACTAATGATGACTTTTAGATAATACCAATACCAAGTATTGATACATTTCTTATAGTTATTACTTATAGTCAAATAGATAACATAATCAAATAAAATATTGAGAGATAAAATTTATCCATTATGTGACCACTAGTTGAGAACCAATTCTACATCGGACCAAGAAAAGTGAGGGTTTTACAAAATTATATAAAAAAAATATTAAAAATGGAGAAAATATTAAAGGATTATAAAAAAAAAATCTAAAATAACTGAAAAGACAATTTTTTTGCATATGTGCAAATCAGATTGAAATGATTCAAGAAAAGTATTTCATTAAAATTTAGTTGTTTGTAGGGAGGCTTATAACTTCCCCTTCTAATGTATGCAAAATATATGTTGAAGGGCCTAATTTCACTGAAATTTGAAATGGTGCTAGCTAGAGATGTTGAAATATGGTCTGCTTTCCTTTATTCTCATGGGTTTTCCCACTTCAATACTAAATCACCAATGGAAAAGTCTCTATCAATAATGGAATATTTATCAAACCAGTGCTCAATTATAAGTTGATGGGCATGGAATTTGGATTTAGTTTTCTCCCTTTCCTCTTTCAATTTCAAAAGGTTATGGATTCTTGCTTCCATATCTTCAATTGGTTCCTCATTGACTCATTGGGCCAATTGCATGGATAGGAGGAAAATATTGCGAGGTAGGAAAAATTCCTTTCGATAGACAAGGAAATAAGGGGAGTTAACCGTGACATTTTAGGTGTGACTTGACCTACCCATAGTGCATTGGGTAATTTCTTATGACAATTTTCTGATGATCGAGTACTATCTTTCTCGGGATATGAATAAGGTTTCTATTGGTTGACTCTGCTAAACCCTTTCCTTGAGGGTATACTTTTTTTACAATATTTAATGGTAATTCCTTTATCCATAGCATACTCAGCTAAATTTAAAGATGAAAATTATGATGCATTATAAAAATCAAGTGAAATGAGAATACCAAACCTAGAAATAATATTTTTCTCAAGGGAAGAGATCTTGTGATCATCATTGATATTTTTAAGTTGAAAGACTCTGTCCATTTGGTGAAATAATATGTTGTGGTAAAAATGTACTTATGTTTTTTTGAAGAATTTGGAATAATTTCACTGATAATATATAGTCCCCATTGTCCAAATGGACCTTCCACTTCAACATGTTGTAAGGGTAAGGCATGTCTCTTCTCTTTCTCAGTTGATGCATGACACAACTTGCATTTAATAGAATATGGGTAGGAGTCTTTAAAAAGAGAAGGTTAATAATATCCGACCCAAAGGATCTTATGTGCAGTAGTTTGTACTTTGAAGTGTCCTCCATATGATCCATGATACATTTTAGATAGAACCTTTTCAACATTAGACTTCTCAACACATCTCTGTAGTACATTATCATAATTCTTTATGAAAGGCACCCCATCAATTAGCTAATATATAACACATTTTAGTATTAAAGTTATTTTCTTGTTTGGGGTCAAATGAGTAGGAGAAATACCATTTAACATAAAAAAATTAGTCTCATAGTACCAATTATCAGTTGGTATAGGAACATAAAAATCTTCTTGAAGACTTACCTCATATTAATTATACCAACCTTCATCCTGATCACTTTATAAGCCTTCAAATTTTATTAGCAACTTGCATAATCCTTTCCCATGAACAATTTTTGAAGGTTTGATTTCTAGGTCATACTCCTAGAGAGTGGTTATCCATCTTTCTCACTTTTCTTCCAAGTATTTATGCACCAAAATATTTCTGACAATAGATTGGGGAACAATAATTTCTGTTTGAGATTTAAAGATATAAGGAATAAATGCTTTACTACCTTATATACAAAAAATGTTTGTTCATCAATGTTGGGATATTTCAACTCTACTCCATGCAACCCTGAACTTATAAAATATATTGGAACCTCCATAGATTTTGCATTCTTATGAGTTAAATACAACTGCATAAGATGAGTAAGAAGAAAAAATATATAAAATAAACTCTTTGTAAAAATTTGGATTGATTAAGGAGGTGCTTCAAAATTGGTTATTTAATAGATTTGAATGTACCTTTTCTTATCGCTCCATTTCAATATGTGATCCTTTTTCTATCATTCCATACATTTCTTTAATGATTTCATCAAAGCTAGGAACAAACATTCTAAGAAAATTTATTTTTCCTAAAAAAGGTTACATTGATTTTTTATTATGAGGTAAGGAAATTTGGAAAATTGATTTAACCCAACCAAGATCAATTATTATACCACCTTTTGAGACTTCAATGCCTAGAAGTTTTCCCTCAGTCAGCACAAAGACATTCTTTTAGGATTCAATGAAATTCCATATTTTCTGCTCTTTGAAATAGTTGTCTCAAATTTTGTACACGATCTTCTATTTTTCTTAGAATATATGGTAATGTTATCCAGGTAAACAACTATTGATTTATTAATCGAACCTTTAAAATAATATCCATTTCTCTTTGAAAAGTGGCTCTGGCATTGATTAGACTAAATGACATTTCCTATAAGAAAATGTTCCCAATTTTATTCTAAACATAGTTTTAAGTTGGTCAGCAGGTGAAGCCAAAATCTGATTGTAACTGGAAATACCATCTATCAAGGATAACATCTCAGAGCCAACAAAAGATTGTGGGATTTGCTCCATAGATGGAATAGGGTAGTTATTCTTTTCTAATGTTTTTTTTAGATTTCTAACATATATGTAAATCTTGATATCTCCTTCTAACTGGGAGAAGGTTGGTTACCTGTTGGCAGGCCAAAACCTTCCCTTTCATTTTTATTGAAAAATAAAGGGCCCCTCTTTAAATTTTATTTTCCTGCTTGTTTTCACTTAATTGGATTTGTATTGGCTAAATTCCTACATTCTTTCTTCAATCATCACTTTGATTTATTTATTTTTGGTTTAAGAGGGGATCATTTCACCATTCATTGAAATACAAGGATTTACTTTCCTAATTTCTATGATTGGCACTAATAAATATTTGCTCTCAATTGCAAGAAAATTGTTAAATTAAGAGCCACTACATAATCATAGATTCTGTAGTAGCCCAGAGTCATGTTTATAATGCTAATGGGGTAATTGTTATACACTATCATAGTGATTTCCTATAATTATCCTTCATTTCAATGATACCCGCACTTTCAAATGTTTCATTTTCATATTCATGGTCTTAACCTAAAGTATATAACCTTGGTTGGTTGCGCTGTATGTTTTAATTGATTGGTGATATGAATTAATCATACCATATCCACCTTTGATATGTGTTATTTAATGGCCCATCAGTTTCAAATTAAATATGTGATTTTGGTGATTCATTTAACATATATGCACTTATGGTACGTACTTGGTTCGATTAACCTATCATGTTAGTGCACTTCATCACCTACTGGCCTGGAAATTTAATACCTAAGTGTGAATCTATATCAATGCCAATTTGCATATGGTTTGATTACAATTCATTGCCCACATTCCAAGATCATTGTTGCTCTATCATAAACCTAAACTTGACAATTATTGATTTGATCCCTGGGGTTTTCTCGAGAGGGTTTCATCAAACCATTCATTTTCGTCATTCTTGTTTTAGTGTCGAGGGTTTTGTGACTTAGGGCTGTTGATGGTGATAGATTCCGCCAACATTGTAAAGGGATCTCCTCAATGTGAAGTCCAAATTAGAACTCACACTATTGGGTGTAGGAGTCCCATTCGGTCATATGGCCTGGCCACCATTGGAATGATTTAAAGATATGCCTTGGATACCAACCAACACAAGAGAACACACACTACTTTTTGGTAGCAAGAATGTGAGCTTTATGAGACATCTAGTGTAAGGTATACGAGGGATAATTCCACGGATGGTGAGGGAAACGAGCCACCGGTTAGAAAAGCAGTAGTACTATCCTAAAGGGGGACCTAGGAATAAGGAGAAATAATTGTTAAATACCTGTAGATTAGTCCACATAGTAAAAAACAATCGTTAAAGCATAACAAAATTCATTTAATAATAGCCATAGCTAAGAAATGAATTAGTTCATTAACTTAGTATGTAAATAAAGCAACATATACCATAAATATAACTAGAATAGTCCAACTACATCTACGATACATGTATGAAGGAATGCTAACTCATTGAGCTTTTAATTAAAAGTGTAAGATCCCAAGTACACTGTTACATGAATGAAACAATGTATCCAATAGTGGAACATGAATCCACAAATTGCTTCTCCAAAGAATGATCTATCTCCTATGCCTTATAAGAGAAGATAAGTCAATACCTCTAGAATCTAAATATTTCTAAAAGCCACTGCCCAAAATCCCTTTGCTTGAGTTATGAGAAGATATTTATAAAAAAATACCATGACCTTTGAGTTGCCTCATGACTCTTCAATTCCTATGATTGTTCATATTCTATTCATGACTCATTACATTCCAATATATGGCTTTTCATATTCCACATGTGTCCCTTGGACTTCATTTCATAACATTTATTACATAAGACAATTTAGAAATGAGACAGTGGCCTAATAAGACAAAAATGACAATGGGACAAAACTCATCAAATGGATAAATCATTTGTTTCTTCATGGAGTTCACTTGTGATGTAAGTGTGCCATGCTCTAAAATCCTTCACAATGGCTTCAACCTAGATTGAAAAGTCCCCTTTGTAGCGCATCTTCACCTCCAACGCCTTTGTTAGTATGATCTTGGAGCTTGATTATACATTATTTCACAACCATGAGAGCTTCATGTGTGCTTTGACTAGTGCAAAGGCATGTTACTGAATAATGTCTTTGGTTGCCTCCAAGCCTTCCCTTTTTGTTGCTTTCTTGATTTGTTCAATATATTATTTGATCTTCTTGAAGATGACCTCCCTGCCTCTGATTGCTTCAAGAGATATGATGGTGGCCATCCCGTGATTCTGTGTAAGAGACTCAAACCCATTATGAAGTTGATTGTATGTAGCCATAGTAGTAACCGATTGTTCTCCAAGATACCAATAGTTATGTAAGTGGAGTCTCAACGGAACTCTGTCAATTTTTGTTGAAATCTTATCCTTCTTTTCCAAATGCTGTGGAGCATCCAGATATTTGGTAGTCCACTCTTGCGCCTGGTTAACTGCTCTATTTTATATCTTTAGGAGTTTCACCACTTCATGTGCATTCTTATGAATTCTAATGAGAGGATCCATGACTTGTTGTATATGTATCATATTTTCATATAGTCATGCCATAGTATCCTCCATTTTCCCTTTCTCTTATTGCATGGATGACTGCCATTCTGCGACGTTGAATTTTGGTGATGACATACACTGGTTCTCCACAGCAAGATGTTCTACCTATTGCTTCACCACAACAAGTTCTCTTCTCAACCTAACATTTTCATTCAACAAGTACTCTGAGTTATCTTGTGCCTCTATAGTGATTGCAACATTTTTCACCATAACCGCCTTCAAATTTCTTCTAGTGTTGGTAGATATCACCTTCTCTATAGACAATAAGACTAGATTCTGAGGATCCTTTGAGAAATATCTATACCTTTGTTGCACGATCCTCTTCTTCAACTGATCGAATGTTACACTACATACATTCGTGACCATGTCTACTGGTGGAGGTGTTATCCCCATATCTCCGAATGGAAGATGACCGTCTATGAGAGGATGCTCGTTTGGAGTACCCAGTTCTTCCTCCATTGGCTGGATGGTATCTTCTTCCTCAAATTTCTCCTTGTTGTCGCCAATTTGACCCTAATTAGATCTTGGCTCATTATGTCAATTTCACATTGTGCTTCCTCTCATATTCTCATGATAAAAATTCGCTTCCTTAAATTTTGTTGTTTACCCAGCATTAAGTTGGTTGTTATAGTAATCATTATAACTTATAGAAATTATTGCATTAAATGAAGATTTGAAATTCTAATCTTAAATTAATTTCTTGCATAAGAGATACTCTAATTATAAGTTATAATTTTCATTATAATAATCATTATTATTAAAATAATTACAAAAAATAAATATTAAAAATACAAATAAAATAAAATACAATTAATTAAAAATTAATAAATAAAAGTTAAATATGAATTAAATAAAATATGAATTTTTAATTAAACAAAAAACCAGAACCTACCTCATCTATCCTCTTACGTCACATCTTACCACTTATTGAAAGATCTTAATATAGTAAACCCAACGAATATTATATGCTATCAATAAAAGACGTTGTCCCCCCATTAATTTAAAATTCACATATGTATGAAAACCTAAAGGCATATGCTAGTGTATATAAATGCCTATTAAATGCCTTCATCCGAAACTCAAACAAGACTATTCATGAACCTTTTCGGTCAAACATTATCCTCTTAAGTTTGTTGGGAAAAATACTGAGGGGGAGGGGTGGGGGTGAATCAGTATTTACAAATCATCAAAAAATTTTCCATTTCATATTCAGATTTCTATATGCAACTTTACTGAATCAAACCTGCGTGTGCACGCGACTGTTCTTAAGACAACTAGCGTATATCCAATGAACTTATAATTCAGTTAATCCATCATATGTTTGTCTTCATCCAGTGAATTAGTACTTTATTAACCATTAGATAAACAGTAACCAGGTGCAACAATAACAAAATAAACCATCACACATAAGCAGCACACATGAACACCAAGATTTAAGGTGGAAACCCAATGCGGGAGAAAAAACACTTGCTTCTGTCATTTCTGTCTTCTTTTTAATATAAGAAAAACCTATTTACGATCTTGTACTAGCACAGAATCATACCAATATGCAGGCACCTACCTGCAGAAGGATATAATCTTCTCTCATTCTCAAACTGCTACTGGAAGGAAGCTACAACCCCCTAGCTCTTGTGCTACCTGATATGTTTACCAATACATAGGCACCGACCTACAGAAGGCTACCACCTTCACTCATTCTCCCGCTACTTCTGGAAGGGAGCTCCAACACCCTAGCTCTTGTACTGGTGGATATGTTTACCAGTATGTAGGCACCGACCTACAAAAGGCTACTACCTTCACTCTTCCTATAGGGACCACGTTTCATATATTTTCAGACTCGATACTCTTGGTACACAACAACATAATATGTAGGCCACGTTTCATCTAATTTTCATACTGGACCCATCAGTAATATTGAAGCTCAAAATCAATCACCACTACAATACAACCAATCACTGAAACCCATCAACTCTGAAGAAAGTCACAATCAATCAATCTGAACCATCAGATCATAGTCACCAAAATATAGAGCTAAACCCAGAACTCTGCATCAACAACTAGAACCAACTGCAACTTCAAAAATCATACGTCAGAATGTATACGCTACTTAGAAGTCCCGAACCAGTGTGTATACGCGCCTTCACCAAGGTGAACCAACATATATATCTACAGATAATAACTTATAACTTTGCAGCTATTCCAGAATTCACATATACCTAGATCATAGCATATAAAGGATAAAACATGAATTAACAATAATATCTATAGTATCCATTATCAGATCATTCAATGATAAGTTATTTCAGGTCTCATGATCCTGATCCAATATTGTATCCAAGGGTGCACACGATATTTCAGATCTATATCATAACTATAACCCTTACAACCCAAAATATACTTCAGATATAAGTATTCATCAAAAACCCTTTCACATGCACACTTAGCCCTACGATCTTATACTCCTTATATAGTTTAGCATTTCTTAATACCTTAGACCAAAACAACACTTAGAACCTATGGTATTCTTAGACGGGATCAAGTAACTGTTATTCCGCTATATATTGTGGGCTAATACCATGGTATTGACCCTTGGTATTCTTTAACCTTAATTTTCCATCCCATACACGTTTTTCCTCTTGCAAAAGTGTGTGCATACGTATACGCTCCTTTTGTTCTATGTACCCACGTGTATATGCGACTTGGACTAGGATAAACAATGTATACTTCTTAAAACATTCTTTCTTCAATCTATGAAATATGATCTGTAATCCTTTGCTGCTACCTCTGAGTTGACCTGTTTCACTGTCATACATCACTGAATCATTTGTGAGTTTCCATCAAGGACAACACCTGTACCATAATTCCAACAATATCCCCCTTTGGACTTGATGGCAACCATATTGGTGTTTATTACGTCAAGCTGTAGAACCTGTTAGATATTTCAAACAACACCATGATACTTTCCCCCTTTGACATCAAGGGCAAAGGGTGGACCAAGATATTCTCCCCCTTACAGATGCACTGTGTTGTCTATGCTCCCCCTGAGCACATGAGAGTCCGCATAGATAATTTTAAAAAGAATAACATGACTCTATAACTCAACTATGTGAGTATGAACTTCCTATCACCAATGACTCATACATACATCAATCACCCAATCAAGTGGGATTACATATTTGACATGATCTGAAATGTCCATACATGACTGAATATGATAATTATTACATCATCCTTCCCATGCAAAGTGGGGTTACAAATTACATCATAGGTCTTTACATGACCTTTACATCAAATAATTTTCATGACATCAAAGACCAAGGACTTAGACAAGACCATGATAGTTATCAGCAACTATCATACATCATATATGATCTGCACCATAAGCATCTCTCAGCAACATCAAGAACAACACCTGTATATGTCCATCATCAAAAAAGTCATCTGAATCAAAACAACTATGTGGCTCAAGTAGTATCATCTAAGATTTCATCATAGGCCATCTATGTCTGCAACTTAGTATGATGCACCATTTTAGAAACATAAACATCATTATGTACAAAGGTCTTCTAAAGCAAAACATAATGCCAACAATGCATTATTAGAAGCATAACATATGCTCCCCCTGAACCTATGCCAACTGTTCACTGTCAGATCTGATCAGTGCATTTGTCACTAAGAATCATCAAGGCATCATCATAAACCAGTTATTCATCAAGTCATTAACAACTTATGAGGGCCAAAAGCACTTCTACGTATCATCAATGGACTATAATAGTCATCAATCAGAACGGAAAAGATAATTGATAATTGATTGAACCATATTAGACCCCTTTTCCTGAGTCTATCCCACTACTTCTTCATCAAACCAACATATAGGTGATTGTGCAACTTCTAACTCACGTATATACGTGACTTTTCTTCAAAATAACTGCACATGAGAATTGGAATACTGGAGTTTCACACTTTCACTCCCCTTGAGTTTATTCTATCTGTATATTGAGCTATGCCACATCTTTCTGACTGTAATTCCTTCTTCTTCCATACCTTGGAGTGTGATAATGTTTGGTCCTTTTGGCTTGTTAGCTGAAATTTGCTTCTGCATTCTTTTCCTATATGCCCAATCTTGTTACACACATAACATCTTGTATGTTTCATATTCCTTCTATAACAAGCAATGGCTCCGTGACAAAACATATTGTAAGAAAAATAATATCCCTTAAAGTACCTGGAAGCTGATGATCTTTATGTGTGACAGTTATTAGCTTGAAACATTCTACATCTACATCTGGCTACAACATGTCCAAAATTATGATATCTAAAACATTCAACATTATTCATCAGAGGAAAGAATCGATTAACACTTCCATAGTTAGGAGTAAGTGATTTTCTTTGAAGAATTTCTTTCCTTGGTTGTTGATGGTGTTGACCTCTTATCTCCTTACTGATCATTTCAGATTTTGCATTAGAGTTCCATGCCTCTGCTTGTGAGATAGATTCACCATCAATAGTTTCATGAAAACTAAGACCAGATTTGATGGTAGGAGACCTTTGATTACTAAGAGTATTTTCCAAAATCTTAGAACTATCTTGAAATCATAACAATTTATCCTTTTCTTCTAATTTACCTCAACCTGATAGTGCTCTTCCTTTTCCAGATATTGCTTCTTCATGATTTCTTCAACTTTTCTTCCTTCTTCCACTTGTTGTCTTAATTTGACAATCTCATTTTCGTTTTCTTCAAATGCTTGAAGTAGTTTTTCATTCTACTTATTTTCATTTTCAAGATCTTCTTTTAGAGAGACAACCTCAGCTTCAAGACCTTCACATTAACTGGTTCTTTCTTTAAGTTCCTTAGTAGATGTATCATTTTCATTCACTTCATTTCTCAATGATGTTACTTCAACCCACAACCTTTGACATTGATCTTCCTTCTCCTTGTAATGCTTCCCTATTTTGTTTCCTTCCTCTAACTAAGATTTTAACTTGGTAATCTCTTCCTTGTAGGAACATTCCCTTTTATCAAACAGATCTTGTTGATATCTAACTTTATCTGTGAGCCTTTTAACTTATGCCTTCATTATATTTGTTACACATTCACTATCTTTAATATAACAGAGATAGGGATCACCAGAGGACAAAGAATCAGAACCTGATAATTCTTTTGCTTGTTCATCTTCATTATGAGGTGATTCTGAATCTGAATATTTGCTTTGACCAGATAGCCAATCGTCTCTAACACTGCCACTGTTGCTTTGAGTTGTCTTCTTTTTTTGAGTTGCTTTCTTCTTTTGCTTCTTTCCCATTGTCTCTACGAATCTCCTTCAAGCGATCAAACTTCTGCCAAAGGACCAGCTCTGATACCAATTGTTGGGAAAAATACTAAGAGGGGGGGGGGGGGGGTGAATCAATATTTACAAATCATCAATAAATTTTCCATTTCATATTCAGATTTCTATACGTGACTTTATTGAATCAAACCTGCATGTGCATGTGAATATTCTTAAGACAACTAGCGTATATCCAATGAAATTATAATTCAGTTAATCCATCATATGTTTGTCTTAAACCAGTGCATTAGTACTTTATTAACCATTAGATAAACATTAAACAGGTGTAGCAATAACAAAATAAACCATCGCACATAAGAAACACACATGAACACCAAGATTTAAGGTGGAAACCCAATGTGGGAGAAAAACCACCTGCTGCTGTTGTCTCTATCTTCTTTTTAATATAAGAAAAACCTGTTTACAATCTTGTATTGGAAAAAAATGATACATTTACATAGGCACCTACCTGTAGAAGGCTACAACCTTCTCTTGTTCTCCAGTTGCTATTGGAAGGGAGATACAACCCCCTAGCTCTTGTAATGGCATATATGTTTACCAATATGTAGGCACCGACCTACAGAAGGCTACCACCTTCACTCGTTCTCCATTTGCTACTAGAAGGGAGCTCCAATCCCCTAGCTATTGTACTGGTGGATATGTTGACCAATACGTAAGTGCTGGTCTACAGAAGGCTACTACCTTCACTCTTCCTCCTGGGACCACGTTTCATAAATTTTCAGACTGGATACTCCTGGTACACAACAACACAATATGTAGGCCACGTTTCATCCAATTTTCATACTGGACCCATTAGTAACATTGAAGCTCAAAATCAATCACCACTATATTACAACCAATCACTAAAACTCATCAACTCTAAAGAAAATCACAATAATTCAATCTAAACCATTAGATCACTGTCACCAGAATACAGAGCTGAACCCAGAACTTTGCGTCAACAACCAGAACCAATTGCAACTTCAAAAATCATATGTTAGAATGTATACACTACTTAGAAGTGCCGAACCAGCATGTATACACACCTTCACCAAGGTGAACCAGCATATAGATCTGCAGATAATAACTTATAACTTCACAGCTATTCCAGACTTCACATATACCCAGATCATAGCATATAAAGGATAAAACATGAATTAACAATCAGATCTATACTATCCATTATTAGATCATTCAATGATAAGTCATTTCAGGTCTCATGATCCTGATCCAATATTGTATCCAAGGGTGCACAAGATATTTCAGATCTATATCATAACCATAGCCCTTACAACCCAAAATATACTTCATATAGAAGTATTCATCTAAAACCCTTTCACATGCACACTTAGCCCTTTGATATTCTCCTCCTTATATAGTTTTAGCCTTTCTTAGTACCTTGGACCAAAACAACACTTAGAACCTGTGGTATTCTTAGATAGGATCAAGTAACCATTATTCTTCTTAATATTGTGGGCTAATAACATGGTATGGACCCTTGGTATTCTTTAACCTTAGTTTTCAATCCCATACATGCTTTTCCTCTTGTGAAAGTGCATGCATACGTATACACTCCTTCTTTTTTGTGTACCCGCGTGTATACGCAACTTGGACTAGGATAAACAACGTATACTTCTTAAAACATTCTCTCTCTTCAATCTCTAGAATCTGATCTGTAATCTTTTGCTGTTACCTCTAAATTGCCTTGTTGCACTGTCATACATCACTGAATCATTTGATAGTTTCCATCAACGAAAACACCTGTACCATAATGCCAACAATCTCCCCCATTGGACTTGATCGCAAACATATTTGTGTTTATTACGTCAAGCTATAGAACATGTTTTATATATCAAACAACAACAAGATACTCTCCCCCTTTGACATTAAGGGTAAAGGGTAGACCAATATATTATGCCCCTTAGAGATGCATAATGTTGTCCATGCTCCCCCTGAGCACATGCATAGTCTGCAGAGATAATTTTCAAAAGAATAACATGACTTTATAGCTCAAATATGTGAGTATGACCTTCCTATCACCAATGACTCATACATACATCAATCACCTAATCAAGTAGGATTACATATTTGAAATGATCTCAAATGTCCATACATGACTGAATATGAAAATTATTACATCATCCTTCCCACACAAAGTGGGGTTACAAATTACATCATAGGTCTTTACATGACCTTTACATCAAATAATTTTCATGACATCAAAGACCAAGGACTTAGACAAGACCATGATCGTTATCAACAACTATCATACATCATATATGATCTGCACCATAAGCATCTGTCAGCAGCATCAAGAACAACACCTGTATATGTCCATCATCAAAAGAGTCATCTAAATCAAAACAACTATGTGCCTCAAGCAGTATCATCTGAGATTTCATCATAGGCCACCTATGTCTACAACATAGTATGATGCATCATTTCAGCAACATAAACATCATTATGTACCAAGGTCTTCTAAAGAAAAACATAATGCAAACAATGCATTATTAGAAGCATAGCATATTCTCCCCCTGAACCTGTGCCAGCTGTTCACTGTCAAATCTGATCAATGCATTTGTCAGTAAGAATCATCAGGGCATCATCATCAACTAGTTATTCATCAAGTCATTAACAACTTATGAGGGCCAAAAGCACTTCTACGTATCATCAACAGACTATAATCATCATCAATAAGAACATAAAATATAATTGATAATTGATTGAACCATATCAGACCCATTTTCCTGATTTTGTCCCACTGATTCTTCATCAAACCAACATATACGCGATTGTGCAGCTTCTAACTTGTGTATATACATGACTTGTCTTCAAAATAACTGTGTATGAGAATTGGAATACTGAATTTTCACACTTGCATCTCTCTCTAAGTTTATTCTGTCTGTATACTGAGCTATGCCACATCTTTGTGACTGTAATTCCTTCTTCTTCCATACCTTGGAGTGTGATGATGTTTGCTCCTTTTGGTATGTTAGCCAAAATTTGCTCCTACATTCTTTTCCTATATGCCCAATCTTGTTACACGTAACATCTTATATGTTTCATATTCCTTCTATAACAATCAATGGCTCTGTGACCAAACATATTGCAAGAAAAACAATATCCCTTAAAGTACTTGGAAGCTGATGATCTTTCTATGTGACAGTTATTAGCTTGAAACATTCTACTTCTGCATCTGGATGCAACATGTCCAAAATTATGACAATTAAAACATTCAACATTGTTCATGAGAGGAAAGAATCGATTAACACTTCCATAGTTAGGAGTAAGTGATTTTCTTTGAAGACTTTCTTTCCTTGGTTGTTGATGGGGTTGACCTCTTATCTCCTTACTGAGCATTTCATATTTTGCATTAGAGTTCCATGCCTCCGCTTGTGAGCTAGATTCACCTTCAACAGTTTCATGAAAACCAAGACCAGATTTGATGGTAGGAGACCTTTGACTACTAAAAATATTATCCAAAATCCTAGTACTATCTTGAAATCGTAACAGTTTATCCTTTTCTTATAATTTACCTTTTAATATATTTACCTCAACCTGATATTTCTCTTCCTTTTCCAGATACTGCTTCTTCATGATTTCTTGAACTGTTCTTCCTTCTTCCACTTGTGGTCTTAATTTGAGAATCTCATTTTCTTTTTCTTCAAATGCTTGGAGTAGTTCTTTATTCTGCTTATTTGAATTTTCAAGATATTCTTTTAGACAGACAATCTCAACTTCAAGACCTTCACAGTAACTAGTTATTTCTTTAAGTTCCTTGGTAGATGTATCCTTTTCATTCACTTCATTTCTCAATGATGTTACTTCACCCTACAACCTTTGACATTGATCTTCCTTCTCCTTGTACTACTTCCCTATTTTGTTTCCTTCCTCTAACTGAGCTTTTAACCTGGTAATCTCTTCCTTGTAGGAACATTCTCTTTTATCAAATAGATCTTGTTGACCTCTAACTTTATCTGTGAGCCTTTTAACTTCTGCCTTCATTATATTTCTCACACATTCACGATATTTAATATAACAGAGAAAGGGATCACCAGAGGAAAAAGAATCAATACCTTATAATTATTTTGCTTGTTCATCTTCATTGTAAGGTGATTCTAAATCTGAATATTTGCTTCCACTTGATAGCCAATCGACTCTAACACTGTCACTGTTGCTTTGAGTTGTCTTCTTCTTTTGAGTTGATTTCTTCTTTTGCTTCTTTCCCATTGTCTCTACAGATCTCCTTCAAGCGATCAAGCTTCTGCCAAAGGACCATCTCTGATACCAATTGTTGGGAAAAACACTGGGGGGGGAGTGAATCAATATTTACAAATCATCAATAACTTTTCCATTTCATATTCATATTTCTATATGCGACTTTACTGAACCAAACCTGCATTTGCATGCGATTGTTCTTAAGACAACTAGCGTATATCTAGTGAACTTATAATTCGGTTAATCCATTATATGCTTGTCTTCAACCAGTGAATTAGTACTTTATTAACCATTATATAAACAGTAACTAGGTGCAACAATAACAGAATACACCATCGCACATAAGCAATACACATGAACACCAAGATTTAAGTTGGAAACCCAATGCGGGAGAAAAACCACCTGCTGCTGTCATCTCTATCTTATTTTAAATATAAGAAAAACATGTTTACAATCTTGTATTGGCGCAGACTCATACCAGTATGCAGGCACCTACCTGTAGAAGGCTACAACCTTCTCTCGTTCTCCAACTGCTACTGGAAGGTAGCTACAACCCCCTAGCTCTTGTACTAGCTGATATGTTTACCAATACTTAGGCGCCGACCTACAGAATACTACAACCTTCACTAGTTCTCTAGCTACTACTAGAAGGGAGCTCCAACCCCCTAGCTCTTGTACTGGAGGATATGTTTACCAGTACATAGGCACTGACCTATATAAGGCTACTACCTTCACTCCTCCTATAGGGACCACATTTCATAAATTTTCAGACTAGATACTCATGGTACACAACAACACAATATGTAGGCCATGTTTCATCAAAATTTTGATACTAGACCCATAAGTAACATTGAAGCTCAAAATCAATCACCACTACAATACAACCAATCACTAAAACCCATCAATTCTAAAGCAAATCACAATCAATCAATCTGAACCATCAAATCACTGTCACCAGAATATAGAGTTGAACCCAGAACTCTGCATCAACAACCAGAACCAACTGCAACTTCAAAAATCATATGTTATAATGTATATGCTACTTAGAGGTGCCGAAAAAACATGTATATGCACCTTCGCCAAGGCGAACCAACATATAGATCTGCAGATAATAACTTATTGATCTGCAGCTAATAACTTATAAATTCGAAACTATTCTAGACTTCACATATACCCATATCATAGCATATAAAGGATAAAACATGAATTAACAATCAGATCTATACTATCCATTATCAGATCATTCAATGATAAGTCATTTCAGGTCTCATTATCTTGATCCAATATTGTATCCAAAGGTGCACAAGATATTTTAGATCAATATCATAACCATAGCCCTTACAACCCAAAATATGCTTCAGATAGAAGTATTCATCAAAAACTATTTCACATGCATACTTAGCCCTTTTATCTTCTCCCCCTTATATAGTTTTAGCCTTTCTTAATACCTCAGACTAAAACAACACTTTGAACCTGTGGTATTCTTAGACGGGATAAAGTATCCATTATTCTACTCAATATTGTGGGCTAATACCATGGTATGGATCCTTTGTATTCTCTAACCTTAATTTCCCATCCCATACATGATTTTCCTCTTGCAAAAGTACATGCATACGTATATGCTCCTTCTAATTTGTGTACGCGTGTGTATATGCGACTTGGACTAAGATAAACAACGTATACTTCTTAAAACATTCTCTTTCTTCAATCTCTGGAATTTGATCTGTAATCCTTTGTTGTTACCTTTGAATTGACATGTTGCACTGTCATACATCACTGAATCGTTTGTGAGTTTCCATTGAGGAAAACACCTGTACCATAATGCCAACAATCTCCCACTTTGGACTTGATGACAACCATATTGGTGTTTATTACGTCAATCTATAGAACCTGTTAGATATATAAAACAACCCCAAGATACTCTCCCCTTTTGATACTCTCCCCTTTTGACATGATTTTCCTCTTGCAAAAGTACATGCATACATATATGCTCCTTCTACTTTGTGTACGCGTGTGTATATGCGACTTGGACTAGGATAAACAACGTATACTTCTTAAAACATTCTCTTTCTTCAATCTCTGGAATTTGATCTGTAATCCTTTGTTGTTACCTCTGAATTGACATGTTGCACTGTCACTGAATCGTTTGTGAGTTTCCATCGAGGAAAACACCTGTACCATAATGCCAACAATCTCCCACTTTGGACTTGATGACAACCATATTGGTGTTTATTACGTCAATCTATAGAACCTGTTAGATATATAAAACAACCCCAAGATACTCTCCCCTTTTGACATTAAGGACAAAGGGCGGACCAAGATATTCTCCCCCTTAGAGATGCGTTATGTTGTCCATGCTCCCCCCGAGCACATGCAAAGTCTGCAGAGATAATTTTCAAAAGAATAACATGACTCTATAACTCAACTATGTGAGTATGACCTTCCTATCACCAATGACTCATACATACATCAATCACCCAATCAAGTGGGATTACATATTTGACATGATCTGGAATGTCCATACATGACTGAATATGACAATTATTACACCATCCTTCCCATGAAAAGTGCGGTTACAAATTACATCATAGGTCTTTACATGACCTTTACATCAAATAATTTTCATGACATCAAAGACCAAGGACTTATACAAGACAATGATAGTTATCAACAACTATCATACATCATATATGATCTACACCATAAGCATCTGTTAGCAACATCAAGAACAACAAGAAAAGAAAGAATTAAAAATGAAACGAACTTCCAGACATTTAAAAGAAGATGTAGAAGATTGCTCCAAGAGATTTTTGGTAGGTTGGAGGATAATAGCTCTGAGAAAGAATACTTACTAACTATTACAACCATATTGTACAGACTGCAAATGGTCTCCTTCATTTTGACATGGAGGTTTTATTAATAATATTATAATTTATTTCTTTTCTTTTATTCCATTGTTTTTTATTTAATTTCAATTTTATGCACTGGTTCATTGTTCCAGAATAGTGGCTTGACTTAATTATGTATTATTCTCGAACACATTAAATTATTTTAAAATTTTTGGAATACTTGATATTTAAGGTTTTAAAATCATATTTTGAATTGATTGGTTGCAGGTTTAATCCCATGAATACATGATATCTAGGGCTATGTGCACTGTAAACTCAAAAGCCATAAAAAATTGTTCTTTAAAATTTAATTCATTTTTATTTTATTCTTGCTTTCACTATTTTCCCTCACTGGAAAATGTGAAATCATTAGCCATTATTTGACTTGTTCAGATTGTCTAATGTTTCACACATTACATTTAATTTAATAAGTCTCCAATATTTATTATTTGAAATTATTAAATTAAATTATTCTAATTGTTATGCAGGTTAAATAATAATAATACTTGATGTTATGTTATTTAAACCACATAGTTCAATTAGATGTATTTAACACCAGTGTGCCTTAATTTCTCTCTTTTCTTTAATTTTATATTTATTTCTCGCTAACCTTTGTGAATTATGATATATATTAATTTACTTCATTTGTCATTAATGAAGTTTTTATTTAATATTTTTTCATGAGTTATGTATCTATCATCTATTTACCCAAAAAGATTATTTTGTTTAAAACACTATAATCTGGCCTATTTATTTGTTTAATTAGAAAATCTATTTAATTTACACTATTTTACAATGACTATTCAATTTTGATTATCACCAAGGAATACCCCCTGTGGTGAAAGGGAGGCCAACCCTTGTCACCTAGAGCGGGAGGATCTATGATCCTCAGTGATATGGTCTCAGGTTGTCCTCAGTTACCAGGACGATTTGAGCACCAACACTCCTCTTCCAACTCCTGAGTCAACTATTTTGCTTCCAATCTTTGTGCTACTTCCTCCTCCTGGGACTACCTCTACTGATCTTCTTCCATCCTCCTCCTCTCTTCTTCATCTTCAAGAAACTCACCCTGTTGACTTTTCCTGTCCTCTTCTTTTGTTTCTCCTCTCTCTCGTTCTGGTTGAATAGCTCTTGAGTTTATGGGATCAACTTTCCATTTCTTACTACTCTCGTCCATCAAGAAATATATGATCCTTTTCTTGGGAGCTAGTTTCCTTACTTGAGGTGTTATCTCCTCCTCCTCCTCCTTCTCTTGCAAATATTGAGCTGGTGGATCATGGGGTGAATTGGTATCCATTAGTGAGCATTTCTTCATATTGGCATTGTTCCAATTCTTTACCTTCTCATATTCTATTGTGGAGAAATATGAGTACCCTGTGTTGTGACCGATCCTTTGACAATGTTTCCTGACAAATCGCCTAGGATCATATACATGGAAATATTTCGTAGCAAAGTGTAGGAAGTTCAACTCTTGTATTTATTCTTCCATAGACTTGTGACTCTTTAACTCATACAATATGATCTTCAATGGAAAGATTTTCCAAGGGGATTTCTTCCTCCTGTGGAGAATCCCTGACAATCCCTTGTCCAATTGATGTTCAACTTCTTGCATGAACACTTTGTTGGTCACATATGGCTACATAAGATGAGGGGATATCTGACAATTGAAGCACTTGATGTATGTACCCTCCGGAGTTGCAAACCAGTCCACAATATCTTGAAGTGACTCCTTCACCCAATCTGTCATTCATGGAGGATTTATCTCAAAAATCATGTGAAAGAAGACTGCAAAGAAGTGTTTAGCTAACTTGTCATATACACCTCTAAAGCTTGTTTCTAATAACACTCTGCAGTGGAAGTAAACTGGGAAATTCTCCTTAGGGGTCCAATTCTAGTTCATTTCCAGGAACGCATACCATGCACCGATTCTATCTACGAGAAATGCAGACAAGTAGAATTATAGTGCTTGGTTCGCTCGTAAAGATAATTTTTCCTGTCCAATATGACGTTGTAACTCAAATGATAGGATATCCACCCAATTGAAAACCTTACCGCGGGTCACTACTATATTGAGTGTGTCTATCTAGTTCTCTTGGAACACCTCAACATTCTTAAGCCCATATAAATGACAATACATATATATAAGGTATTGATAGACATATTTGAGGATCCTTGTAAGATAAACTGCGGATGGGCGATGGCGAAACTTGGCAATTTTTCGACACCATGTTTTTATAACATCAATAATGTAAGGGTTTCCCATCTAGTGTAAACATCTTCATTTTCATATTCAGTGGCTTGACCATCTTGTGATATGTCTGCATGTCTTCACCGTAATATGTGATGAGCTTTCTACCAATCTCACTATGCAACACAAGGTGAGCTTTGTCCATATGTGTAATGATCCATTCAATTACTTATGCACATGGAATGACTAGGAATATGCACGTGATCTTGGCATGACTAGGAATATGCACATGATCCTGTTCATCCTAGACTTCTTGATGTTGATATATGCATGCAAATATTCTAAGTCTCTAGAAAACCTCTCCTGCATGAATGCGTTATATATTTTGCTCCAAGTGACCTGTGTGCCTTTATGAATGAAGTAATGAATATCTGTGTATATAAGAACATCAGACCTTGTAACTTCCAAAGGTTCATCAATGCTTGCTTCTAAAAATTCTTTGGAAATGAATTTGTGAGGTGACATGTCTCCAACATATGACAAAAAAGTGGTAACACTTGTAGCACGAGCGCCTATTTGGGGCAACACACTCATAGTGATAGTATTTTCTTAAAACAACCTAATTGTGTAACAACACTTGTAAATCACATTTAAAGAGACATTATAGACGATATATCATGAATAATTATGAATGAAAACCTAAAATAACTTGCATGCAAGAGAAAATAAGCATGCAAAATAGAAGGGTGCACTCTCAAAGGACAAAGGGGACATGCATGGTCATTCGGGGCTTCGTATTGTGCTCATGCGCTCAAGAAAGGGGAAAAAATCAACTAGGGAGCACTGCCACACTCCAAAGGGTGGAATGGATGGAAAATGGGCCTTTAGGTCTTCCCTATGTGCCCATGCGCTCAAGGAGACAATGATGGAACATTGTCACACTCCGAAGGGATGAAGGATGAGTTTAAAAAGGATTCGAGCCTTCACAATACACCCATGTGCTCAAGGAAAAGGAGGGAACAATGTTGCATGCCAAAGGGTTGAATGATGAGGCTTCGTGCCTTCGTGATGTGATCATACGCTCTAAGGAAAGCAGGGAAAATTGTATCACTTTGAAGGGCTGAAAGAAAATTCATCATGCCTTCGTGATGCGTTCATGCTCTTAGGAAGAAAATTCGATCAAACAGGGTGCAATTTTCGAGGCTATTGGGGTTTCGAGCTTAAGAAGTGCGCTCTTCTTATTGGAAGCTCATAAATAAGTTCAATCAATAGGATTCGACGATAAGTTGAGGAACATAAAGATCTACAAAGATTTATAGTTTTTGTTGCACGCATGACAAAAGATGAAGGGTTTCAAGAATGTGAAGAGTTTTTGCATGCGTCAGTTGATTAACACTTGCAACATGAAGATTCAACATAAACACTAGCAAGAAAACTAAAAAAGAGAAGAAGTGATCAACAACAAGAAAAGAAAGATTTGACATGCAAAACTTACTTGCAACACTGATTGATGAAGATCTTCTTGATTCCCCAGTTGTGCTGTCAACTCACTTGAAATGATTATGCAACGAATAATTAATTGAGTTTATTTAAATAAATTAACACGCAAAATTGATTCATGATTGATTTCCACTTGTCTTCGCCTGAAAGGGTTAGTTAAGAGGAGTTAAGTGGGCTACTGTTTTCTACGAGTGTGCCCTCATGCAACAAGTTGGATCATGCATGCAACTAGATAGGGAACATGTCTTCGACACAAAGGAGTGCACCTAGGTAGGGAACACTTTATCAACATGAAGGGGTGCCCTCAAGTAGGGTGCACTCCTTCATCTCGAAGGAGTGTGCTCAAGTTAAGTGCATTTCTTCATCAACTTAAAGTTCTCTTTGGCTTTTTGTAAGAGATTTTCTTGCTTTTGTTTGCTTTTTCATGATTTTGAGTTCTTTTCAAGTGTGTACATGGTGATAAGGCAAGTTTCTAAGTCTAGAAATATCATGAGTTCACCTAACCATGGACTAATTAACTCAACCATTTCTAATGTTAAAGTGACGATGCTGAAGAAGCATTTACTTAGGAAGATACATCACTAGGGGGAATGTAGGTTTTAACCCCATATATAAATTACCTGCATACAAATTCTAAAACACATAAAATAAACAATGCGAGAGCATAACTGATAAAACACATATACACAGAGATTTTCCCTTGGATCCCAAAACTGGGACTACCAGCTTGATTTTTCATTTTATTCCTTTCAATGTTACAATACATATTTATACATGCCGAAGCATCCAATACCATGGACCAAAAAACCATAGTGTCCAAAACCATGGACCGAAAACCATCGCGTCCAAAACCATGTGCAAAAATCATGCACAAAACCATAGGTAGGTCCACCCAACCTAAACCCCCTGTGGCCCCCCCTCTAACCCCCCAGATAACTACGTGGGCTAGTCATGGAAAGAATATAACACAACCCAACATTCTCCCACTTGTTGTTTTCTTTCCACAGGGGGCCACAAGAGAGCTTAGTCATTTTTCTAGCCCTGAAAAGCCCATTGTTTCTCTACACCAAGAGAACTTCTCGAAGCTCACATATTTTGTCAATGCATATGCAGTATTCTTCAAAGTCTCCACCTTTACCAGCAACACCTTTTTGTCTTCTATCATATCCCTCACAAAGTGATACTGAACATCAATGTGCTTTGTCTTTGAATGATATGCAGGGTTCTTTGCCAAGAAAATTGCACTTTGGCTGTCACAGTCTATCCTTATAGCTCCATGTACTAACCCCATACTTGAACACAATCTATGCAACCAAACTTCTTCCTTGCTTGCATGAGTGGCTGCCATGCATTCTACCTCTGTAGTTGATAGTGCCACTACAGATTGTTTCTTACTCATCCAACTGACTGCACCTCCAAATAGGTTAAACACATACCCACTTGTAGATCTTCTCTGATCCAGATCTCTAGCTCAATCTGCATCAACAAAGCCATGAATATCCAACACTCTGTCCAATCTTGGTCTTCCTTGGTAGCACAAACCATAATCACTAGTGCCACACAAATACCTGAAAACTCGCTTCACTGCTGTCCAATGCTCCTTTCCAGGTTTTGACATAAACTTGCTCAATACTCCCACTGCATGTGCAATGCCTGGTCTAGTACAGACCATTGCATACATCAGGCTACCGACTACAATTGCACACAGAACATGGGACATGTCCTCTTCCTCTTCTTGTGTCGTGGGACACTGTTAACAGATAACTTTACACCTACAGGAATAGGAACCTTCACCGATTTACTATCCTGCATATTAAATCTCTGCAATATTGTCTTGACATACGTCCTCTGGTTTAACCAGAGCTTCCTCTTTGCTCGATCTCTTTTAATTTCCATGCCCAAAATATAGTTTGCAGCACGAAGATCTTTCATGTCGAATTTGGAGGACAATTGGGTCTTCAGATCCTGGATAATTTTTTTGTCATTTCCAACCATCAACATATCATCCACATACAAGACCAAATAAATAACACGGTCACCAATTAATTTAAAATACACACAGTGATATGCTTTGCTTCTGGTGAAGCCAACTCTCCGTATTAATGTATCACATTTCTGATACCACATCCTTGGTGACTGTTTTAACCCATACAAAGACTTCTTTAACTTGCATACCAGTTCTTTCTTACCCTTCATTGCAAAGCCTTCAGGTTGCTTCATGTAGATTTCCTCTTCCAGAACCCTGTGAAGAAATTCTGTCTTCACATCCATTTTTTCTACCTCAAAATCAAAAGCAACAACAACAGATAAAAGTACTCTAATAGAAGTTACCTTGGAAACAGGAGAAAAAATATCACCAAAATCAATTCCCGACACTTGGGAACAACTTTTTGCTACCAATTGAGCTTTATATTTCTCCACCTTTCCTTCTGCATTTGTCTTCTTCTTGAACACCCATTTGCTGCCAATGGGTTGCCTTCCAGTCGGCAACCCCACTAGATCCCAAGCCTCATTTTTGTGCAAATATGCCATTTCATCAACCATGGCCTCTTTCCATAGTTTTCCATCCTCTGAATCTACTGCTTCCTTCACAGTTCTGGGATCATCATCAGTAATAGATAAAGTAAAATTTGAATAGAAAGCAGATGGACTATACCTTTCTGTCTTCCTTCTTTCTCGAACTAATCTTCTCACACTCGGAGTTTGTGGCTCTTCATCTTCTGATTCCTCCTCTGCTAGAGAGTCTGATTCTTCCTCCTTTACCTCAAACTCTATCTTCTCAGGTTCCTTTGGTTGGACTTCATGTTTAATAACATCTTTTACCTCTTTGAACACCACATCTCGGCTGTACACAACCTTCCTTGTTACTGGGTTCCAAAGCTTATAACCCTTTAAACCTTCCTTATACCCAATAAAGATGCACTTTTCAGATTTACTATCTAACTTGGTTCTTTTCTCCTTTGGAACATGTACATATGCATCACATACAAATAACCTCAGATGTGAAATAGAGGGTTTCTTACTAGTCCATACCTCTTGTGGAGTCTTATCCTCCAACGCTAATGAAGGTGATCTATTGACCAGGTAACATGCTGTCTCCACCGTCTCTGCCCAGAATTCCTGTCCTAACCCGGCACCACTGAGCATGATTCTTGCCCTTTCCATCAATGTCTTGTTCATTCTTTCTGCAACTCCATTTTGCTGAGGTGTATATGGAGTAGTTTTCTATCGTGCTATATCACACTTCTTACTAAATTCTTCAAATTCCTTATTGCAAAAATCTCCACTGTTATCTGTCCTTAGCACCTTTATCCTCTTCTTTGTTTGGTTTTCCACTAGAGCCTTAAATTATTTAAACCTGTCAAAGACTTTAGATTTCTTCTTAAGGAAATATATCCATGTATTCCTTGAGAAGTCATCTATAAATGATACATAGTACACAGACTTACCCAGTGACGGAACCTTCACAGGTCCAAACACATCACTGTGCACAAGCTCTAATATATGTTTCACCCTCTTACCACCAAAGGGGAAACTCACCCAATTTTGCTTCTCGTATACACAATTTTCACAGAAATCAAAATCCAGAGAGTTATTACTCATACCTTCTACCATACCTTTACCATGAAGTATTCGCAAGCCCTTCTCTCCAATATGTCCAATCCTTTGATGTCACAACATGGTCTTCTCTCCAGAGACCACTAGATATTCTGCTCCACTTTCAGGAACCACAGAAATGTTGCACCCATCAGTAACAGTGCTACCTTTCAGCTTATACAGAGTTCCAATCCAAACTCCCCGCATCAATACCAGTGCTCCCTGAACCATTTTTCAGGTATCCTTCTCGAACACTGTTTTTACACCTGCATCATCCAGCTTGCTTACAGAAATCAGATTTCTAGCCAATGCAGGAATATGCAGAACACCCAAAAGTGTTCTAACCCTTCCACCTTGCAACTTCAATTTTACTTTTCCGCGACCAACGATTCTAGCCTTCCTGTCATCCCCCAAGAAGACATTACCACCATCATATTTCTCATACTTGCAGAACCACTCTCTATGGGGAGTGAAGTGAAAGGATGCACCTGAGTCAATCAACCATGCCTCATGATCTACAAGTGTACTTGAAGAAGCCAAGTACACATCGCCACCTTCATCTGAGGTGGTTTTCACCTCTACAGAAGGAGGATCATCAAATCCCTTTCCTTTATCAGGAGCTTTAGATTTACAGTCCCTTTTGTAGTGCCCTTCCTTTCTGCATTTCCAGCACACCACATGTGATGCAGGAAAGTGTTCCCTCTGCGGACAGAGGCAACCCCTATAACTCTAGAGTGGGTCTACTCACAGCAAAGACAGATCAACAATAGATTTCCTTAAACAATCGTAGTTGGAGGCCTACCTTAACCAGTGGTCGATGGAGTTCCGTTACGCTGCTCCAACTTCTACTTCCTTTTCCTCAATGAGTGATCAACCTGAAACAATGCAAAGGAAATACAACAAAGCACATAACCAGAAAACAACAATGATCTATTTACTCACAAAGTCAAGAAGTCATGAGCTATCAAGTAAATTACATACAAGACATAGGAAAACATCATTGATTGTATTAATAATGAAATAAGAGCAAGCTTACAACTAAAGTCTTGACGTCACAAGCCTTCTCAGAGGGTCCAACCAGTATATTTCTCAAGCATTCACTCTTTGAAGATGGATCTCCCAATATACAAAGTTCTCTCTCACTCATAAGCTTTACACAAAGTTAAGGGCACTTCACAACCTCCCACAAGCTATCAACAATCCCACACTTGTCACACCCACACCAGCTATCTAGCAAACTCACAAACACTAACAGCACAACTCAATCCAAGAATTTACCAACTAGCTGATCATAGCAATGGTGAGTGTTTAAATAGGAGAAGGAGTCTCCATGAAAGGTGGAAGAGTGAGCTTATCCCCAAGGAAGGTAGCACAAATGACGGAACTGCCATACCAGAGGAGGAAGGGCAACACAAACTATGCCAACAACCAGGTCTGGAGACAACCAGAAGGCCGACTGTTGGAACGAATTCACCCAATATGGATCATCGCGAGTGTATAATAGATACTTAGTGCTGACATCACTAGTGAGCAATGTATCCAGTCAAATCATCGCTAAAGATAATAAGTCTCCTCGCGTTGGAGCATGAAATCGGACCGTCGCGGGAAATAGATGTACTTCCGCGCTAGAAGCGCAACAAGGTTATTTACAACCACTGTTCATCACGTATATTAAGCTCAGAGTCACGATGAGGCAGGAAACTTAGGAAAAGTGGGTCACTTGGCAACATCAGAGAGAATTTTTTCAGTATGAGCATGTTTCATCGGGACACATGACATAGCAGAAAGACTAGGGTGAAAGCAGTGACAAATTACTGTGTAACAGATGCCCCTTAAATTATGAAGCCCGAGAGAGTGGGAGGGGTGAAATTCTTTACGAAACTGACTGAGCTAGAACACCATCTGGAAGAACTTGCATGCAAGTACAACTGATATCTCTGATAGCAAAATACATGTAGTCTAGGCATGGGCGCAGCCATCCAAAAGACATACGAACTAGATTTGTGGTATGGATGCAACCATCCAGCTAATAAGACCATGATAATAAGAAAGGTATGGTCGCAACCATCCATGAAGAGTCAGGTATGGTCACAACCATCCATCAATGAGTCAGGTAATGAACCAATCCATGCAGCCCGAACATGTGTAATCTGAGTTCGGGTTCTTGAACCCAACCGATCATAGTACAAATTCTATCATGCGAATAGATTTGTTGAGGTCGAGCATGATAGAAAGTCGCTTGATTACCGGTTAATGATGGAAACCGTTAATAAGCGTGAGAGAAACCACTAATAACGCCAATGGTCCTCAGGGTATAGTCTAGCACAATCCACGAAGTGTGAAGAAGGAGCTGAAGTTGAACACTCGTGGAATCACCCAATCGACGACCAATGCTGAAAGTCGACTGTCAGGCGCGAAGAACTTGCCATTGAGGCATGCAAGCTCTAAGGTACCAAAGGGGATCTCTAGATCAATCTCCTGGATAATGAGCTGATGTCAACAGGAGACGATCCATCGTAGGAGGGCCATAATGTTTCCCCCATCAATGACACGAGATAAGGAACAAGCGATAGATGGCGAAACAGAGTATCAGAGGAGGAGGCAAGGATGTAAACTACAGAAGGATTATCCTCTTGAACAGATCGGTGACACGACTCCGGAGGGTGGCAGCATTCAGGTACCAAGGGATTAGAGGCTTTGACAGAAGTGGCATGAATCGGATGGAATGAGGCTAAATGGCAACCCAAACCCGCGGAAGGCCAAATGACGATGTATGGATGTCCCAACCCGACAAGAAGCAAAAGTGTCGATGTTCAAGAGTGACTAGCTGCCATGATGATTTCCAAATTTTCCCCCACCATTGTCCTTTTTCGTAGATTTGTGTCTCTCGAGCCCAAAAAAGTATAAAACGATACTCGAAAGAACCGGTTGACCATTATGATCAAGGATTACTTTTCGCGATTAGTGACCTCAACCCGAAAAAGTAGAAAAGTGATCAAAACCACGTCATTTCATAACCAATAACGAACCTGGAACGACAAAGGCTTGGCAATCTTTTTGTGTTTACACGGTCGAAAAAGAGCTTAAAGTAGGCTGCCTCTTATTCCATTTAACGAGTTAAAAGGGAAAACTTGACAATATTTTTGTCTTTAAATGGTCGGAAAAGAGCTAAAATCAGACCTCCATTTTTATTCTCTTTAACGAGTCAAAAGGGGAAAAATACTCGGCAATCTTTTCATCTTTTACGAGTTAGAAAAGAGCTTAAAGGTGACTCGTCCTAGAGGAACAAGTGGTATAAAGGGTAGCAACTGGTTCTGGCAATGGTGGAACTGCTCAAAACATGCAATGGTCAAGAGGTTGGCTAATAAAACCACTCATCGCTACAGTTCCTCAGGAAAGGAAATAGACAACCAAGTGAAAGCATATGATCGGCCAAAGAGATGGTGGCGATGGAATGAAACAACCAAGGCTCATCTAGTAGAATTTTACAGATAAAATGGCAATCATGAGATGTAAATCAGGTATGGGTTCATTTTTACACAAGCTTGAACCATGGAGAACTCTGCTTGGATTCAGTTTCATGTTTACACAAGCTTGAAACAAAAAAACTATGCTCGTTACAAGTTCACATGCAACCAGCATAATAATGCAAATCGAGGTACATGCCCCCCAAGCTTCATTGCATTCAACGAGGTGGATGGAATGAAGGTTCACTTTCAAGATCTTGGAAAGACTCGACTTGGATTTTATGAGAGCTTAAGAAAAGACTCGATTTGGAAAGGGAGTTGTTTCATTTTGCAATGAGGTTGACACAGTAAAAGAACTACCCTCATAACCCTTGTTTCATTTTTTAATGAGGTTGACACAGGAACAAACTATCCTTGTACACCTTGTTTCATTTTTTAATGAGGTCAACACAAGATCAGAACTATCCTCGAGACCCTTGTTCATGGGCCATACGAGAACATGGCTCCCAAGAGGTCTTCGCGGGATGGAAGAAATGCACTCTGGGAGGAATACATGTCATGATGCACCAATGAAAGATCGGGTTCCAATGCCCCCAGTACATGATGTATGAGACCATCTACATGATCATCAGCAGATGCGGAGGCGGAAACAGGTAGCCATATAATTGACCTGTGGCAAAGAAGGTACTGCTTGAGAGCAAGAACTGAGAGGGGATGACAGCTGCGTAGGAAGCTCCGAGGGACTAAAGAATGATAAGTGATTTATGGTCACCATTCTTCTGTCATGTGGAAAACAAACCACACGGAAAAGTGAAGAGACGAGGGCCCCCATGGCATAAACATAGTCACGGCCAAGGAGAAGACTGAAATCTAAAGCACCTTGGACAACCATGACATCTATATAGACGGTTTTGCCCCCCAAAGTAACAGGAAGCTTTAGGAGGATCCCTAAAGGTTGACTAGTTCCTCCGTCAAATGCCAACAGATTCTGTGTGACTGGCACAAGCTGTGGGGAGCCCAAAGCTTGCCAAGTAGTGGAAGGCATAAGATTGACAGACGCACCCTCATCCAAGACAGTGCTAGGTATTGCCTTATTATAGGCATGTACTGTAATATGGAAAGACACATAGGATGGAAGGCAGAAAGCAGTCAAGTGACTCCAGTCGAAGGAGATGACTGAACTACTTGGTGGGGGTATCATATGATTGCCCCCATGCTCTACAGGAACCAAAGAAGGACTCTCGTGATTAGCAGGGATAGGAGGGTCGTTTTCGGACTCAGGAGAATCTGATGAGAGGAGAAGAACATGAGCATGATGCTCTTCCAAAACAGAGTGATCAACAGGTGGTGAACCCAAGTTGACACTCTTTTCGACCAACGGTTGGTCAAGAACAGGCTGAGCACAGCCAGGTTTGGGAAGAGAAGGACGGACAAGAGAAGAATCTAAGTCAATCTCCTTGTCGACGGGGAGAGGGTCTGAAGATAGCCTCTGATAACCAACGGGAAGTTGGGGTGAAGAAGCTGTAAGACTTTCCAAAACGACGGAAGCTTTATCTATGAGCGGACAAAGGTGAATGGGATGGTTGCCTTCACATAGCCTACAAGGGAATCGAATCTTCCCTTTCTTCTTACTGTTGCCAGCTGATAGGGTAGCATTGTCATGAGCTTTAGAGGACGACGAGGGATGAGTTAGATCGCGAGACCATACTTCTAAGATCCTAGGAATACCAGGACAATCACGAAGAAGATGGTCAACCTTGCACAATTTACAAGGAAACTTAACCTTCTGCGGAGGAGCAGAAGGTGGTTCGATCTGAGATGTACTTGGAGCAATAGCTGCATAGGTGGCCTCACGTTTATCAGACTTCTTCTTCTTCTTCTTAGTGTCTTGGTTACTAGATGTGAAACTTTCACCAGGCGAAGGAGGAGAGGAGGAGGAAGAAACAGGGGAAGAAGGCGTAGGCTCAACCTTGGAATCAACATGTCGTGGTTCATGTTAGCTCTGCTACAGCTTCAGTGTTTAAAGGTTAAATGCTGGTTTGGTGGCTGGTTTGTGCCGAGAAAGTAGCGTGCAACAGTCTTTTCACCTTCCTCTCATTTGGTTTCCTTACACTCTCGCTGCTTCTATTTTCCTCCAAATCCTTTGTAAACCTCAAATTCTCTTTTACCCCGCTGTTTCAGTTTTATTCCCAAAAACCCACGTAAATTCATGTTTATTCAGCCTGGACTCTTAACGCATGAATCCGCGCCAAAATAACCCTCTGTCACTTTGCAATTGCAGCCGTTCATTTCCCTGATCTAATGGTCTCCGTTGGATTTCCCGCGCATTAAACATCATTCGTTTCTCCACCGTTGATTGCGTCCATCACCAGATCTAACGGTGGACGCTTCCCTCGATCGTGCGACTTGCACGCGTGTTAACCCGCGGGGGCGAAGATTTTAATTTTCCATGCGACGCTTTATTACTTGATCGCACCATCACATACAGAAACCGCCTGACGCTAAAAGCGGTGCGGGGAATATTGCCCGCCCGTGAAACCACCATCCTCCCGCTCGTTAACCATCGATCATCTCTGCCGCCCGTCAGCCGTCCGATCGTCCATCCCGCAATCTGACGGCCCACATCCCTCCATTCGCTTTCCCTCCCGATGGCCTCCGTAATCGAATCTCCACCGTTCATTTACGAGATCCAATAGTCCACACTCTTCCATCTGCATATGTCTTCCAATAGCCTGCATAGTCCGATCTCGGCCGTCTGTTTGAGACATCCAACAACTGAGCTTTATCCCCGACCTACTCATTCTTCCACCATGAAATCTCAACTCCTTTGACTTTCTTGAGCTGGCGAAGGACATCAACGATAAATTACCTGTACTCGGCACATTCAATCTGCAACCACCACATTCAAGGAACAGCATGGCCAAGAAGGAAATGGGAAAATATCGAGTAGTTAACGCAATTATTAGTTATGGAGCTTGTATCAGTCGGTACTTCATCTGCCTGAGAAGGACCAAAGAATGCCAGAGAATGTCTAAATCATCCATTAAAACAGGCAGAAGGTAGCAGAGCCCATATCTGAGAACTAATGTATTAGGTGGTCCATTATGACCCCTTCTCGTGTAACACAGCTTAGCAATTTTGTAATTAACTTCTGAATATATCTAGAAGACAAAATATTGAGGGTTGATGAATGTTATTTTGTTGTAAGCTTCAACTTCTGGAGACTGTAACTATTGTGATACCTGCAGCGTCTGGTCTTCATTTTCAGCTAATGCAAGCTTCTTTTGCTGTTAATTGCTCACTTTCCACTTCTTCTTCTTTGTTCCAAGCTGTGCCTGTTATGCATTTATTCATGTGCTATAGATGTTTAGCATTAGAGGCACAGTCATCCCACCTCTGTGTTTGGATCTAGCATGTATCATTGAATTTGTATGCAGGTTTCTGTTATTTTAATGCCAGAGAGTTGTCATCCTGTCTATGTATTAGGAAACAGATTTACAGACCTCTTTACTAGTTGCAGCTGGCCATCACAGGGTCTTGTGCATCTGCTGGTGTGATTAGTATTCTCCATTATCACATTTTCCTTAAAACTGTGAGTAATTGGTGGTCTAAAGCCTTGTAGTCCGGGGGTGTTCACCCATGTTTGGGGTTAAGCATAGTAGAAGTGGTTATCCGGCTTGAATATGCAGCATTTCTTTCATTCATCCACCATTTACCAACATTTTTGTTGAGTTTGTAATGTTCTCGAGCATCTCTGATATACAACCTAGGAGAGTTTCTTGGGGTGATAACATTAATTGGCGCCGTTGCTGGGGAGAGGAGAATTGAAGCTCAACTTCCCTGGGAAAATGACACAGTTTCAAGCTTTGATGATAGACAAGGTTTGAACATAGTTTTTGGTTGTAATCATCTATCTGGTGACTCCACTGGAGGAAGACCATCATTTGGCGACTCCACATTGAAGTTCTAGCGCAGTTCATGAGGCATGCTCAGAGATATCTTTAGAAATCACCAGCTGAACCAGTGCCTGATCCTGAGAAGATCGTTCAGCAGAAGAAAATATCGCAATAAGGAGCACCAGGATCAGGTAAGCCTTAAAAGTTCCATGTATCTCTGTTAGTGAATGTCACCTTCAGAGATTCATTTAGCTCCTTAGTCATTCATTTCCCTTTCAGATCTCAGTTGAAAGAAGCATCCATGTTGTCCATCATATTCCTCTGTTTTTGTCATTCTTTTCATTGATCCATTCCACTCAGTCCACCAGTATCCTTTCATATACCCTAGTCATGGCAAGTCAGCAAGCCCTCACAAAGATAGAAAGAATAGTTGCTGCTAGGTATGGACCCCTGGTCTTCCCTGTCCCTTTGAATGCTATGCCTGCAGGAGATTATCAAGAATTTATGCCAAATTTTACTGGTGCAGAAGGAGTAACAACTGAAGAGCATTTAGAGGCATTTTATAGTTATGCTGATAACCTGGATATCAATGAAGAGGATGTCTGAATGAGGGTGTTTGTCCAAATCCTAGATGGGGAAGCTAGAAAATGGTTTAGAAATTTACCCCTTAGGTCCATTGCAGACATTGAGGCCCTAGATGATGTATTTTTAAAGCATTGGGGGAATAATAAAGATTTGCTCTATTATCATTCTGAATTTGGGAACTTGCAGAGAGAAGATGGTGAGATGCTGTTTGATTTCAACATCAGATTCAATCTTATGTACAATAGAATGCCAGCCGAAGTAAGACCTACCCCTGCTTCTGCCATGCTCACTTATGCTAATGCTTTTGATTCTTAATTCAGCCTACTGTTAAGAGAAAGAAGATCTACTTCTTTGGCTGATATGCAAGTTGCAGCCTTTGAAGTAGAAGCAAACATCATTTCTGCAGAAAGACTCGAAGGAGATGCTGAAAGGAGAAGACAGGGAGGTGAATCCTGTTAGAGCCTAGATTTGCCTCAGGCTGAAAAGGCAAGGTTCTAGATCCACATCAAACCACGCTCAGCCTCGTAGCTAGCCCTACGAGGACAGGAGAGGGCTCTCTCTGGGTCAATCTCAGCGAAAGATAATTGATGGGGCTTGAGATGACTGATTTAACAACTGATCTTAGGCTAGGTATGAAATGCAAGGATTTGTTTTGAGTTTTTGGGGGTTTTGTGTTGGAAAAAGGGAAAGGCAAATTTGGGTCCGGGGATGAGGCCTAGTTTTAGCAGAGTTCTGATTGGGGCAAGGAAGGCAATCGTTTTGATGCTTTGGATTGAATGAATGGATGGATCAGATCGGTGAGGGGCTAAGGAGGGCAAGAAAGTCTCAAGAGTCCTCCTCAAACAGATGAAAACATGTAAAATTAAACAAAATTTCAAGGCAGAGCACAACAGTCCAATGAATTCTACCTCAATCACTCATTTGTTTCATTTCAGATGAAAAGAGAAGGGAAAATGAACATCAGTAAACTTACAATTAATTAGAGAAAAACACCATCAAAACACATAGCTACATGGATCCCAACAAGTGCTGCAAAACCCTGGTCTTTCCTTTGCCAAAATTGCAGAAATCAAATGTACAATGGAATGCCAAGCAATTCCAAGTGTCCAACCCTGAAAATGACTGAGATATTACATGATATAGATAAGCCTAACTCCTTCCCATGCCTCTAGGGGTCGAGCTCATCATTCTAGGAGCTGTTTCAACCATATCTAAATAAGGAACTGAAAAATAGGCAATGAAACAACTTGCCTCTATATGCTAGGAAACTGATTCATTCATTTAATTTTCACTTTTTAGTGAATGAATCCTATAGAACAAGTAAAAATGTGCCAAAATTACATCATGGTAGATCAATAGTTACATCAAAAAGTAAAAGTAGTCAAAACTGGGCGAATTTCTGAGTTGAAGAGTGAAAATGAGGCCAAATTTCTCTATGCACCGCGCCCAAATTCTCTATGCATCGTGCCACTTTCGAGCTGATTTTGAGGCACTTCTCGAAGTCCAAATTGAACCCAAGATAGCTCATTGGAAAACCCTGTCTGTTTACTTTCCAGCCCAAGTGGAATTTCTAGATTTGGTGTCCATTTTCCCCTCCAAATGTCCAATCTCCCAAGACTGCTTCCTGTGTGTCAAAAAAGGGGCAGTGAGGTCATTTTTGAGTGTTTTTTGACCTTTTGAGGGCTCAAAACCTGCCCAAATTTCTTGGCCATAGGTAGGAAAACATAATTTATCATGAGAAATCTAGAAATGCAATTTTTTTTGGATTTGGATCCCTCTAGCAAAAGCGAGCGCCACGTGGCACGACGCATAGGGAGGCAAAACCTGTTTTTTAGTGCAAAAAATTTCAAAATGCCAAAAATTTCTCCAAATTTCTTGAAATTTGGACTGAAGGTTTATCATTGAGTGTCATGCTCAGCTAAAGAGGCTTCGGCCAATATTCAGAGCCTATCATCCTTTTTGCGTCGTCTCAGTGCCTTCTTCATCCATGTTGCTTGAGGTAAATATGAAGAGTTTGGTGTCTTGTTTTGATTTCCAAATGTGTGCCAAATAGAAAAGGACTGTGAACAGTGGGTACCATGGAATTTTGTCAAGTGAAAATTGGAGTGTGGGGACAATCACTTGACTGTTTGGGAACTTTGGGCTTTGGGGATCTTTTATAAGTGAAATAGGAAGTGGTAGGGTTTAGGGATAGGGACATTCAAGAATGAGTGATAATGGGATTATAAGGGAATAAGAGAGGAATATTAATAATGATGATATTACAATGAAGGGGAACAGAACCATAGGTGAGGACTGGTTTTTGAACTATTTGGCACAAAAATAAAACTTTTGAAACTTGAATTCCAAACCATAAGGAGCAGTTTAAAACAAGGTAATAGGGTTTTCAATTTGACATCACAAACTCTCATAATCCACTTCAATGAGTACCAGACATGTTAATGGAAATTTCATAAACTTCTTGGAGTGAGAAGAACCAAGCGGATTGGAGTTTTCGAAACAAATGACAAAAATTTGAGTTCTGGCTCTATGCGCCGCGCAATAGCCCAACACACCGTGCATGTCATGTGTGCCGCGCCAGTGTATTTTTACACTGTGGAAAACTGACCAATGCGCCGCGCACACCATGTGCGCCATGACACTCAGCCTATGCGCCACGCTTTGCAACTGCAACTCATTTTCGGCCTTCAACGTTATTTCTTCACTCCTCCATGATTTGTCTTCATTTTGCTGATGTATCTTGGCATGAAATTAGATTATTGGAACACAAACATATCTCTTATGACAGGGATTTTGATTTTTGATTTGGGCACACCCACTTTTGTAATTTTTGAAACCTTTGACACTTCACTCTAACTCTGTTTTGCTTGATTTGTGATTTTTTGACTTGAATGATGAATCTTGTCTATTTTTGAAGGGATAGATGGCATGGTGTAGTGATGAGATAACAATGATGGGAGATGGGAAGAAACAAGGTGGGGAGGTGGGACGATTGACACCAAGAAGTTGCAAAACCCTAAGGAGGCACCTCTCAACAAGATAGTAGGGTTTAGTTTTGCACTCAAATATTCATAATCAAACACATAATCAACACCAAGCACGAGTTATGAGCAATAGAGGAGTGGATTTGACTTACTCAATCATGGAGAAACCAAGCAAATTTTATGGGTGAAAGGAATGGCAAAAATCTTGTGTTCTGGCCTAATGCACTGCGCACAAACCCAATGCGCCGCGCCACCAAACCCTATGCGTAGTGCATCTTTAAGGAGACTTTTGGAGGCCTTTCTGGTGTCCAAGTTGGGCAGGGATAGCTCTTTGGAAAGGTCTTTGAGTCTAATTTCCAACACAACTAGAATTGTTCAATTTGGAGTTCATTTTCCCTGTCAAAAATTAAATCTCCCAAGACTGGTCAAAATGTGCCAAATGAGGCTACCTCAAGGTAGAGTGCTGTTGCAGTCAACTTTTGAAGGTCTTCCTCAACTCCAAATTGAGTTCATGATAGCTCATCAGAAATATATTTGTGTCTAGTTATCATTTGACTCATCAAGAAAGTCATTTGGCCAACCAAGCTAGGAGAAATCTTTATTTTCCCAAGGTCACTTCAGAGGTGCATTCAATTCTCCTGAGGCAACGGTATTTTTGACATTTCTCTAAAACCATGACACCTGTGTAAAAAGTGAAGGGTATTTTTATTCCTTGGCCTATTTTGGATAAAAACCTCTCTCAGTTTCCCAAATTCATCTTTTATTTCTCAGAAACAACATTTTAGTGAAACCTACCCCGATGTGTGGAACAAGGGATTTGTCGAAATGAATCGAAATGAAGGGGATAAGGGGCTTCTAAATTCTTGAAAATTTTGGGAGGTGGGGAGGGATGTTAGGAGGTAGGGGAAAGTGGAATTTTAGAGATTGAGTGAGGGGAAGGGGTCCAAAAGTGCTAAACACAGGCCCAACCTAGAAAATTGTCATGTTGTAGCAAGAAACTAGGGTTTGTGGAAAAATGAGGAATTTGGGGGATCTGAGTGATGGGAAGTATTTAATAAGGTAAATTAAGGATAGGGGAAGGTGTATGAACATCAGGATACAATTTTTGCTGATTATTTGACCATCCAAGAGAAATTTCCTTCAAAACCCTAGGAGAGGGAAATGAACCTTACCTAGGCGCAACTGAAGCATGAACAAGGTGTAAAATGACTCAGTGGAACCTGACATGATGATGAAAACCCTCTGAATGATGGTACACTCAGCTGAATGGTGACATGGACCGACATTTGGACAACTTTGACAGGAGTAAAAGAAAACCCTAGACCTAATGCCTAGTGACCAAATTTTGCTTGAAGACTCACTGAAATGACAAAATTTGACCTTGACACTCTGAGACCACTTTGTAAGAGCATATTTGATCACTGGAGGAAGGTTGCAAAGACTGAAACTAACATTGGCTCCAATGGGGAGGGTAGCTCCTTGGAGGTGCCAAGAACTACAGACCTTTGGAAGAGCAGACAAGTGCCTTCATCCATTGGGCAATGGAGTCAAAAACTCAAGCTGAAATGCATGATTGAAAACTGACGACTCAAAGACACAAATTGACTCTCATTCAACTAAAAACTGACTCGATACCTAAACACAACCGACAAACTAGAAATTATGCTCAAAGTGGAGCTTATTCATCAAAACCTACTCTAACAATTCTTTTCACCACCCGATCAAGTGAAATGAAACAACCAATGCAACCATGTAAGCATCATGGCTGATATTGGATTTCTTCCCAAATGCTTTCTGATGCGTAGGAAAAGGGAAGAATCGAAAGGCAACTTCCATGAAAACTTGGACTCAAGTTGACTGCTGATAAACTTACAAAGCATGAGTTGACTGGATGACTTCAAGAATACTGTGAAAGGATCTTCATAAACATCGCTACTGATTTCCATTAACACATTACTACTCTGGTCCAAGTAATCTTCATAGCTGGATATTAAACTTTTCCTCACATTTGCATTGTCTTTCTCTGGTGATAGCAACAGGCTGTCAAAAGGATCCTGAATTTTGTGAATAACCAAACTCTGTTGCTAACTCCAAACAGAACAAAAGTCTCCTTTATCAATCTCCTCATATGACTGCAAACCTTGGTATGGGGTATGCAATGAACAATCTGTTAAACAAGACAATGAAGGCGACTTTTGAGTAAGATTATATCAACATTCTTATCTGGCACATGGTTAGCCAATGGGGGAGAACTTTTACAGCAAACATCATCCAACACACGAGCAATAGGATCATAAAAAATTTGAGAAGACTGCTGCGATGTATCCATTAAAACTGTATGACATCCTACTGGCTGTTCATCTGTTTCTTTAGAGATATTACGAAGATTCTGCCTTATAAACTGAAATGCTTCGAAACAAAAGGGTACAGAATACTGTTGCATCATTAGATCATGTATTCAGATTCCACGCCTTCATCTATAATCTGATCTTCATCCTCAACATTAAAACTGAGAGATTTTTGATTTCCTACACGCTACTCATTTGAAGATTTACTATGCAATTTACCCTTCAAAAACTGAAATGATTCAAAGCAGAAAGGTAGGGAATCTTCTTGTATTATTTGATCATATGTGCCAGCTTCCATGTTTTCATGTGCAACTTGACAATCAATGGAATTTGGGGGTTGGAAATCTGAATATGAGAAGTCTTGAACAAGGTTTTTATTGACCTCAAGATGATCCAAATCAAGACTTGTCGATAGTTGATTTCTAATTGCATGGAAATGATCTCTGATGAACTGAAATGAATCAAAACAAAAAGGCAAAGATCCTTCACTTACTTCAAAATTTGCTGCACTTTCCTCGTCATTGTCATAGCGGATATGCATCGGTTGATCACTGTACTCGAGCTGCTGTAAGTGAACTTCCTCCTCCCACAAACTAGCTGCTGATTTGTTTGCAAGATTAACTTCTGTTTGGAGAACATAATCATCATCATACTGATCAAACTGAGGCAAATCATCAGTATAAAACACATCATCAAGCATACATGTCATATCAACAGATCTCTCTTCTCCAAGATGATCTATACGACAATTATTATCAGATCTATGTTTTGGATCAACAACTTGTTCTTCTTCAATCAGCGAGCCATGGGTTTGAACATCATAATCATTCCTTGTAGTGATCTTTTGCATCATCTCTTCCACTACACTTACCAAAATGTCAAGCTTTACCTCTAGAGATGTCAATTTCTCCAGATCTATGTTTTTCATCTCTTCTTCTTTCAACCTTGCCCTTCGGATCAGTAGATGAGCCTCTATATTTACTGCACTATTCTGCATCTCTTCAAGTGTTGCAAGATTCCTTCTCTCAGTTGAAACTCCATTTCTAGATCAAAGGCACCCAGATAGTGCAAGAGAGTAGATCTAGGAGTAGGCCTTATATCAACTGGCATCGAATAATAAACTTGGTTAAATCTGGCAGAAAACTGTTGTACTGTCTCCCCTGGCAGTCTTTTCAGCTGGTTATACTCTTCTATAATCAAGAAAAGGTTATGTCCGATCACCCACCTGTTGAGGAAAGCTTTGACGAACTGTTGGAAATCTGAGATGCTCGCATCAGGCAGGGCTTTGAACCAACTCTTCACTTTGCCTTGCAAAGAAAGAGCAAAAAGCCTTATACTGACATCTTCTTCATCAAACTCAAAAAGGTCTAGAAAAGATTGAAAATTCTGCACATGTTGCTCAACGTTGACATTCTTACATTCACCATCAAACCTCGGCAAGTATAGATCATAGTTTTTGGGGAAAGCATGAAGAAAAGAAGGTAAAACAAGAGGTTTATACCTATCTGGGATTATAAAAGGTGTAGGAGTATATACAAGAGCTACGGGATCAGGTTTGTTTTCTTTAGGCTCATCACTCTGAAGAGAGTCATCATAAGATGTGGGAAAAGTAAGGAGGCCAGGATCAAAGGGAAACTCAGTATTTACACTTTTTGAATAGATCGAGTGAAGATTTTGATCACCTTTATCATACAACAAATTCTGAAAAACTTTCAGGACAACTTCAAGAACAGCAAAGAAGTAATTTACAAGAAAGCAGACTAGATCCTGAATACCATTCCACTTTGGATACCCGAACTTTGTGTAAGATCCTTCCATTTTCTCAGAGAAAGAGTTAGTCCTCCAGTGGAGTCTCTACATTGAGTTGGAGTCACCAGGTGAATGATTTCAGCCTTCTTATGTCTGATCGTTGTCCACCATCAACCATCAGATCTAACTTGATACATGTACTGGGGTGATCATTTAGATCAGATGTTCAGTTTATAAACTAGACTGGAGATTGACTGAAGTAGCTTTTATCTACTTGCGCTAATGCAAAGCAAAAGCGTTTCAAAGGCTACCTGGCTAATCTTCAGGCTCCGTCTGTAGTCTACAAAGCCAAACAATGAAAATAAACTTTCTTCCCCAGTATGGTCGCCACTATGTTAGAGCCTAGATTTGCCTCAGGCTGAAAAGGCAAGGTTCTAGGTCCACATCAAACCACGCTCAGCCTCGCAGCTAGCCCTACGAGGACAGGATAGGGTTCTCTCTGGGTCAATCTCAGCGAAAGATAATCGATGGGGTTTGAGATGAATGATTTAACAACTGATTTTAGGCTAGGTATGAAGTGCAAGGATTTTTTTTGAGTTTTTGGGGGTTTTGTGTTGGAAAAAGGGAAAGGCAAATTTGGGTCCAGGGATGAGGCCTAGTTTTAACAGAGTTATGATTGGGGCAAGGAAGGCAATCGTTTTGATGCTTTGGATTGAATGAATGGATGGATCATACCAGTGAGGGCCTAAGGAGGGTAAGAAAGTCTCAATATTCCTCCTCAAATAGATGAAAACATGTAAAATTAAACAAAATTTCAAGGCAGAGCACAACAGTCCAATGAATTCTACCTCAATCACTCATTTGTTTAATTTCAGAAGAAAAGAGAAGGGAAAATGAACATCAGTAAACTTACAATTACTTAGATAAAAACACCATGAAAACACAGAGCTACATGGATCCCAACAAGTGCTGCAAAACCCTAGTCTTTCCTTTGCCAAAATTGCAGAAATCAAATGTACAATGGAGTGCCAAGCAATTCCAAGTGTCCAACCCTGAAAATGACTGAGAAAGTACATGATATAGACAAGCCTAGCTCCTTCCCATGCCTCTAGGGGTCGAGCTCATCATTCTAGGAGCTGTTTCAACCATATCTAAACAAGGAACTGAAAAATAGGCAATGAAACAACTTGCCTCTATATGCTAGGAAACTGATTCATTCATTTAATTTTCACTTTTTAGTGAATGAATCCTCTAGAACAAGTAAAAATGTGCCAAAATTACATCATGGTCATCAAGTTACATCATGGTAGATCAATAGTTACATCAAAAAGTAAAAGTAGTCAAAATTGGGCGAATTTCTGAGTTGAAGAGTGAAAATGAGGGCAAATTTCTCTATGCGCCGCGCCCAAATTCTCTATGCGTTGCTCCACTTTGGAGCTGATTTTGAGGCACTTCCCAAAGTCCAAATTGAGCCCAAGATAGCTCGTTGAAAAGACCTACCTGTCTACTTTCCAACCTAAGTGGAATTTATAGATTTGGTGTCTATTTTCCCCTCCAAATGTCCAATCTCCCAAGATTGCTTCCTGTGTGTCAAAAAAGGGGCAGTTAGGTCATTTTTTGAGTGTTTTTTGACCTTTTGAGGGCTCAAAACCTACCCAAATTTCTTGGCCATAGGTAGGAAAACATAATTTATCATGAGAAATCCATAAATGTAAAGTTTTTTGGATTTGGAGCCCTCTAGCAAAAGCGAGCGCCACGTGGCGCGGCGCATAGGGAGGAAAAACCTGTTTTTTAGTGCAAAAAATTTCAAAATGCCAAAAATTTCTCCAAATTTCTTGAAATTTGGACTGAAGGTTTATCATTGAGTGTCATGCTTAGCCAAATAGGCTTCGGCCAAGATTCGGAGCCTATCATCCTTTTTGCATCGTCTCAGTGCCTTCTTCATCCATGTTGCCTGAGGTAAATATGAAGAGTTTGGTGTCTTGTTTTGATTTCCAAATGTGTGCCAAATAGAAAAGGATTGTGAAAAATGGGTACCATGAACTTTTGTCAAGTGAAAATTGGAGTTTGGGGACAGTCACTTGACTGTTTGGGAACTTTGGGCTTTGGAGATCTTTTATAAGTGAAATAGGAAGTGGTAGGGTTTAAGGATAGGGACATTCAAGAATGAGTGATAATGGGATTATAAGGGAATAAGAGAGGAATATTAACAATGATGATATTACAATGAAGGGGAACAGAACCATAGGTGAGGAATGGTTTTTGAACTATTTGGCACAAAAATCAAACTTTTGAAACTTGAAATCCAAACCATAAGGAGCAGTTTAAAACAAGGTAATAGGGTTTGCAATTTGACATCACAAACTCTTATAATCCACTTCAATGAGTACCAGACATGTTAATGGAAATTTCATAAACTTCTTGGAGTGAGAAGAACCAAGCGGATTGGAGTTTTTGAAACAAATGACAAAAATTTGAGTTCTGGCTCTGTGTGCCGCGCAACAGCCCAACGCGCCGCGCATGTCATGTGTGCTGCGCCAGTGTATTTTTACACTGCGGAAAACTGCCCAATGCACCGTGCACACCATGTGCGCCGTGACACTCAGCCTATGTGTTGCGCTCTGCAACTGCAACACATTTTCGGCCTTCAACGTTATTTCTTCACTCCTCCATGATTTGTCTTGGTTTCACTGATGTATCTTGGCATGAAATTGGATTATTGGAACACAAACATATCTCTTATGACAGGGATTTTGATTTTTGATTTGGGCACACCCACTTTTGTAATTTTTGAAACCTTTGACACTTCACTCTAACTCTGTTTTGCTTGATTTGTGATTTTTTGACTTGAATGATGAATCTTGTCTATTTTTGAAGGGATAGATGGCATGGTGTAGTGATGAGATAATAGTGATGGGAGATGGGAAGAAACAAGGTGGGGAGGTGGGATGATTGACACCAAGAAGTTGCAAAACCCTAAGGAGGCACTTCTCAATAAGATAGTAGGGTTTAGTTTTTCACTCAAATCTTCATAATCAAACACATAATCAACACCAAGCACGAGTTATGAGAAATAGAGGAGTGGCTTTGACTTACTCAATCATGGAGAAACCAAGAAAATTTTATGGGTGAAAGGAATGGCAAAAATCTTGTGTTCTAGCCCAATGCGCCGCGCATCAATGCAATGCGCCGCGCATCAATGCAATGCGCCGCGCACAAACCCAATGCGTCGCGCCACCAAACCCTATGCGTAGCGCATCTTTCAGGATACTTTTGGAGGCCTTCCCAATGTCAAAATTGGGTGTGGGATAGCTCGTTGGAAATGAATTTGAGTCTACTTTCCAACCCAACTATAATTTTTCAATTTGGAGTTCATTTTCCCTATCAAAAATTAAATCTCCCAAGACTGGTCAAAATGTGCCAAATGAGGCTGCCTCAAGGCAGAGTGCTGTTGCAGTCAACTTTTGAAGGTATTCCTCAACTCAAAATTGAGCTCATTATAGCTCAATAGAAAGATATTTGTGTCTAGTTATGATTTGAAACATCAAGAAAGTCATTTGATCAACCAAGCTAGGAGAAATCTTGATTTTCCCAAGGTCACTTTAGAGGTACATTCAATTCTCCTGAGGCAACGGTATTTTTGACATTTCTCTAAAACCATGATACCTGTGTAAAAAGTGAAGGAGTTTTTTTTCCCTAGCCTATTTTGGACAAAAACCTGTCTCATTTTTCCAAAATTGCATCTTTTATTTCTTAGAAACATCATTTGAGTGAAACCTACCCCGATGTGTGGAACAGGGGATTTGTCGAAATGAATCGAAATGAAGGGGATAAGGGGCTTCTAAATTATTGAGAAAATTTTGGGAGGTGGGGAGGGATGTTAGGAGGTAGAGGAAAGTAGAATTTCAGAGATTTAGTGAGGGGAAGGGGTCCAAAAGGGCTAAACATAGGCCCAACATAGAAAATTGTCATGTTGTAGCAATAAACTAGGGTTTGTGGAAAAATGAGGAATTTGGGGGATCCGAGTGATGGAAAGTATTTAATAAGGTACATTAAGGATAGGGGAAGGTGTATGAACATCAGGATACAATTTTTGCTGATGATTTGACCATCCAAGAGAAATTGCCTTCAAAACCCTAGGAGAGGGAAATGAACCTTACCTAGGCGCAACCGAAGCATGAACAAGGTGTAAAATGACCCAGTGGAACCTGACATGATGATGAAAACCCTCTGAATGATGGTACACTCAGCTGAATGGTGACATGGACCGACATTTGGACAACTTTGACAAGAGTAAAAGAAAACCCTAGACCTAATGCCTAGTGACCAAATTTTGCTTGAAGACTCACTGAAATGACAAAATTTGACCTTGACACTCTGAGACCACTTTGTAAGAGCATATTTGATCACTGGAGGAAGGCTGCAAATACTGACACTAACAAATCCTCATCATCCTCAGAGCCTGAGATTGATGAATTAGCTAGGATGATTGAGTTTTTGGCCTCTGAAGTTTCCAAGCTAAAGGCTGAGCAGCATTTTGAGGAAGCAGGAGCTCATTGTTCCTTTTCTCTTCCAACTCCAAATCCACATAGAGGAGCAAATGAGCATTTGCAGATTTTGCAAAGAAATAAAGTTACAAATGAAGATGAAGGGGTAAGGCCCATTTTACAGAATACAGTCATGGAAGAAGCGCTGTTTGAAGAAGAGGAGGAGGTCCATGGTTTGGAAGGTGCTCCTTTCCTAACTAGAGCTGAATATGAAAAAGCATTATCAAGAGGCACTACTTGTTAGTTTGTTGTACCTACAGAATAAAAAGCTTATCAACAGCAACAATTAGCAGCTGACCCCTTCATCCTCCAAGAATATGGGCTCGATGCTAGCTCATCATCACATGGCTATGAAGATCTGCAAATTTTCCAGCCTGCTTTGGTTTCCAGTCTAGTGATTAATAAGGGAGAAGAAAGCTCCCCATCATCTTTTGTCCCTCTGTCTGTTAAAAAAGCAATACCTCCATGTTGCCCCTTGAACATTGAGGCAAAACAAAATTCAATGCTCAAGGCTGAAGATGATCATCTCAGTCTTGATATTCTGATGCCTGCCCAGAAGACCTCCATGCAGATTGAAAAGGCAGCTTATCAGATAATAGAGGAAGAGGATGCGCAGTCTTGGAACTCCTCCTTGGATGAGGATTGTTCAAAGAAAGATTCAAGAGCAGATAATGTTTCTATGTCCCCTACACATGAACATATTTGTGCATCCTTCATATTTATTGTGCAGGTCACAGAAGACACAGAGAAGTACACAACAAACATGGTTATTCAGCAGGTGTACAAAGGCTCCCGTGAAGAACATCCAAGGAGGAGAGCACACAGAAGGGAAATGAAATTTGATCCATATCTGCCTATTAAGCTCAAATGTCCTAAACTATTTCAGGTGGATGATCAGATAAATTCTGTTTTGTAGCTCTATGATGAAGAAGCCAAGAGCAGGAGAAACAATTTTGATGGCCTATCAGTTGGCCAATTTTTGAGTAATTGTGTTGATTGTAAGCAGTTTCTTTTTCAGGTTTTAGTGTAGACTTTGTTTGACTCCATGCCCAATGGATACTAGGTAAATGTTTTTAAGCTGGTTTTGTGTGAAGGCATTGGTCTGCAGTTCTTGAGACCTCACAGGGAGGATCTCATCCCCAGAAGGAGCCAGTGTTAGCTCTGCTACAACTTCAATGTTTAAAGGTTAAATGCTAGTTTGGTGGCTGGTTTGTGTTGAGAAAGCAGCGCACAACAGTCTTTTCACCTTCCTCTCATTCGGTTTCCTTACACTCTCACTGCTTCTATTTTCCTCCAAATCCTTTGTAAACCTCAAATTCTCTTTTACCTTGCTATTTTGGTTTTATTCCCAAAAGCCCGCGTAAATTCATGTTTATTTAGCCCGAGCTCTTAACGCATGAATCTGTGCCAAAATAACCCTCTGTCGCTTTGCAATCACAGTCATTCATTGCCCCAATCTAATGGTCTTTGTTGGATTTCCCGTGCGTTAAACATCGTTCGTTTCTCCACTGTTGATCGCATCCATCGCCAGATCTAACGGTGGACGCTTCCCTCGATTGCGCGACTTGCGCGCGAGTTAACCCACGGGGGTGGTGATTTTAATTTGCCATGCGGCGCTTTACTACTTGATCACACCGTCGCATACGGAAATCGCCCGACGCTGAAAGCGGTGCGGGGAATATCGCCTGCTCGTGAAACTGCCATCCTCCCGCTCGTTAACCGTCGATCATCTTTGCACCCGTCAGCCATCCGATCGTCCATCCCGCGATCTAACAACCCACGTCCCTCCATTCGCTTTCCCTCCCAATGGCCTCCATAATCGAATCTCCACCGTTCATTTACGAGATCCAACGGTCCACACTCTTCCATCCGCATATGTCTTCCAATAGCCCGCATAGTCCGATCTTGGCCGTCCATCTGAGCCATCCAACGGCTGAGCTTTATCCCTGGCCTGCTCATTCTTCCGCCATGAAATCTCAACTCCTTTGGCTGTCTTGAGCTCGCGAAGGACATCAACGATAAATTACCTGTACCCGGCACATTCAATCTGCAACCACCGCATTCAAAGAACAGCATGGCCGAGAAGGAAATAGGACAACCTTGAGCAGTTAACAGAGTTATTAGTTATGGAGCTTGTATCAGTCAGTAATTCATCTGCCTGAGAAGGACCACAGAACGCCAGAGAATGTCTAAATCATCCATTAAAACGGGCAGAAGGTAGCAGAACCCATATCTGAGAACTAATGTGTTAGGTGGTCCATTATGACCCCTTCTCATGTAACACAATAGAGCAATTTTGTAATCAACTTCTATATATATCTAGAAGATAGAATGTTGAGGGTTGATGAATGTTATTTTGTTGTAAGCTTCAACTTCTAGAGACTGTAACTACTATGATACCTGCAGCATCTGGTCTTCATTTTCAGCTAATGCAAGCTTCTTTTGCTGTTAATTGCTCACTTTCCACTTCTTCTTCTTTGTTCCAGGCTATGTTTATTATGCATTTATTCATGTGTTGTAGTTGTTTAGCATTAGAGGGGCAATCATCCCACCTCTGTGTTTGGATCTAGCATGTATCATTGAATTTGTATGCAGGTTTATGTTATTTTAATGCCAGAGAGCTGTCATCTTGTCTGTGTATTAGGAAATAGATTTACAGACCTCTTTACTGGTTGCAGTTGGCCATCACAGGGTCCTGTGCATCTGCTGGTGTGATTAGTATTCTCCATTATCACATTTTCCTTAAAATTGTGAGTAATTGGTGGTCTAAAGCCTTGTAGTCTGGGGGTGTTCACCCATGTCTAGGGTTAAGCATAGTAGAGGTGGTTATCTGGCTTGAATATGCAACATTTCTTTCATTCATCCACCATTTACTAACATTTTTGTTGAGTTTGTAATGTTCCCGTGCATCCATGATATACAACCTAGGAGAGTTTCTTGGGGTGATAACAGTTCGGACAAAGGAGATGGCAGAACAAGAGTCATGACACTCGGGACGACTGAGGTTGAAAACAACCAAATGGGTAAACCGATGGTTAACCCAGGCAAGGACAGTGTGGCCATATACAAAGCATCAGCATTTCCAAAAGGTGGAAACAGACTAGGATTCCCATCTAGGGAAAGACCTTGGCTGGTAGACTTGGGGAATTTTGCCATCGAGAACAAGCCTGAAAACACTCTTATCACAACCAAGAACTCAAACTGTTACCAGGAATATTTCGTGGGCAGTAAATTTTATGACAGAGGAACAAAACTTGACCTTTTCATCTTTAAAGAGTTGAGAAAAGGATGAAAAGATGACTCTAGTCGCCTTCGAATATTTAATGAGCCTAAAGTGACAAGTGCTCAGACGGACCTTTTCTATTAGGGAGTCTGAAAAGGAAAGAAAGTGATTACTCTGGAGAACTAGGCAAAAGGTTTACCAAACAACCTGTAAAACTGCATATACACCTTGGCAGTCGTATGAAAACCAAAGACTTTCCGTATGACAGTCAATCTTCCTGAATGCTGTGTTCGGTGCGTTACGGTTTGCAAGGCAGTAGACACGGCTTCCTAGGTATATAGGATGATAACCTAGTGGGGTCTCCCAACATATACTCGATGGTACATGGGAGCACAATTCTGTACTAGACTGCTATTGAGTCACAGAAGGAGGAATCACCCAACCTTGAGTGCAAACAATAGTGACTAGGTTTAACGACGCCGGAGCACGTCTCTAGCCTAGACCTCTAAATAGTGTGCGTTATGTTCTAATGCGTTGTTAGGTTTATTCAGTTCATTTTAGAGTTGATCTTGAATTATGTTTCAATTTCTAGGCCCTACTGTATGTGTATCAAAAACCTAGGATGCAGCTAGAATGAGTAAAGTATCTTTCATTTCAATGAACACCTACTTACAGAAAGGTAGAGAGTTCATTCCCAAACCAAGACAAGTGAATGCAAACACTAAGAAACATAATGCATCAATACACTAATCTCACGATGCATCGATACTACTAATGAAAGATTTAAAATTCGCTTTCCAATTTCTCAAACGTGATAATTCGTAATGCAAATGTACTTTCACTTTCGTATGCTAAATGAATGCAAACTTTTGATTTTTTTTTTTTTTTTGAATTTAAAGAGACAAACAAGAAAGTGTGGACTGATTGATCCAAACAATTGTGATCTATGCTTGGTAGTGAAGAAATCGAATCAACATAAAAAATTGGTTCAATAATTGACACTAAAAATCAACTAGCAAGAAAACAAGCAGCAAAAAAGCCTCAAGCAAATCACAAGACGGTTGTGGATGAACCTTGAATAGACAAATAACCCAAGCAAACGGTTTCTTGATGAAACTTCTAAAGGGTTAGGTCACATGGTCCAAAAACACAAGACTTACTCAATGAAATCAAAGAGATAGTACCCTAACCAAAAGCAATTAAAACAAGCTAATGAGAGACAAGAAACAACAGGGGACAAACAAGATTGATGAATTCAGGAGGTAAAGTTGTAAATTTTTTTTTACAGGAATTGTCGCAAGTGTTACACTGACAACTAGAGACCATCGCAAGTGTTACACTGACAACTAGAGCTGTCATCACTAGTGTTACACAGACAACTAGAGACGGTCGCGAAAGTACACCTATTTTCCGCGACGGTCCGATTTCAAGAGTCGTCGCGGGAATTAAACTAGCAACCCGAGATTGTCATGGGTACAAAGCTAGAAATTGGTGATGTCGTCGCGACTGTTAGGCTATCTTCCATGATGATGTTAAAAACAATGACAGTTGAACAAAAGACTCCCAAACAACAACCAGTCAATCCAACAGATAATAGAGGGATTTCCCAGATCGATCTAGGTGACCCAAAAGACTGATAGTTAATCCCCGAAATTCAAGAGAGACCAAATCAAAATCAAAACAAGAGCAAACAAGAGAAGAACATAGGCCAAACTCCCCAGTGGAGTCGCCAACTTGTGATGCTGGAAAGTGTTCCCTCTGCGGATAGAGGCAACCCCTCTAGCCCTAGAGTGGGTCTAGTCACAGCAAAGACAGATCAACAACATATTTCCTTAAGCAGTCATAGTTGGAGGCCTACCTCAACCGGTGGTTGATGGAGTTCCATTGCATTGCTCCAGCTTCCGCTTCCTTCTCCTCAATGAGTGATCACCCTGAAACAATGCAAAGGAAATACAACAATGCATGTAACTGGAAAACAACAATGATCTATTTACTCACAAAGTCAAGAAGCCATGAGCTATCAAGTAAATTACATACAAGACATAGGAAAACATCATTGATTGTATTAATAATGAAATAATAGCAAGCTTACAACCAAAGTCTTGACGTCGCAAGCCTTCTCAGAGGGTCCAACCATTATATTTCTCAACCATTCACTCTTTGAAGATGGATCTCCCAATATACACAGTTCTCTCTCACTCATAAGCTTTACACAAAGTTAAGGGCACTTCACAACCTCCCACAAGCTATCAACAGTCCCAAACTTGTCACACCCAAACCAACTATCTAGCAAACTCACAAACACTAACAGCACAGCTCAATCCAAGAATTTACCAACTAGTTGATCATAGCAATCGTGAGTGTTTAAATAGGAGAAGGGGTCTCCATGAAAGGTGGAAGAGTGAGCTTATCCCCAAGGAAGGTAGCACAAATGACGGAACTGCCACACCAGAGGAGGAAGGGCGACACAAACTATGCCAACAACCAGGTCTGGAGACATCCAGAAGGTCGACTGTTGGAACGAATTTTCCCAATCTGGATTATCGTGTGTGTATAATAGATCCTTAGCACTGACATCGCTAGTGAGCAATGTATCCAGTCAGATCATCGCTAAAGATAATAAGTCTCCTCGCGTTGGAGCATGAAATCGGATTGTCGCAGGAAACATATGTACTTCCGCGCTGGAAGCGTGACCAAATTATTTACAACTACTGTTCATCACATATATTAAGCCCAGAGTAGCGATGAGGTAGGAAACTTAGGAAAAGTGGGTCACTTGGCAACATCAGAGAGCATTTGTTCAGTATGAGCATGTTTCATTGGGACACATGACACAACAGAAAGATTGGGGTGAAAGCAGTGACAAATTACTGTGTAACACCACCTTTACAGGTTTTCTTGGAGATTTAGATCTCCCTCTAGATTTAGATCTCCCACTCGATGACTTATTTTTTCTTCTGTTCTGGGACCATCCTTGTACAGACAAGGCATCACCATTCTGGCTCTCCATATTTTTTCGTCTCATCTCCTCCGTCATCAAGGTTGAGACTATTTCATCAAACTGCAAGGCAGCTGCATTGCTACCTATTGCAATAACCAAAATATCCCATGAATCTGGTAGAGAACACAACAAACTAATGCACTTATCTTCATCTGAAATTTTAATATCAATAGATGCTAACTGACTTACCACAGTATTAAATGCGTTCAGATGCTCTGTCACTGAGTCTCCATCTTTCACCCTCAGGTTATACAACTTTTTCTGGAGGAATAGTTTATTCACCAAAGACTTAGATTGGTACAAAGTCCCAACTTGTCCCACAAAGCCTTCGCCGTAGCTTCCCCTGAAAAATTTTGCAATACTGAATCTGAGACACACAATCGTGTTGTGCTCTTTGCCTTCTGATCCAACTTCTTCCATTCTTCATCGGACACTCCCGTTGGTTTAGTACCCAGAACTACCATGATCCACTGATCTTTATCCACCAACAGATCCTCCATCTTGAGTTTCCACAACTCAAAACTTTGACCATTAAATTTATTGATCTCTATCTTTCCATTGCTCGCCATCTTCTTTCACCAACAGAACTGATCTCGCAGATATCCCACTGAACAGGGTCTACCATAGGCTTGAGCGAAAGCCCTCAGCAACAAAGGCGTCCCCTTGAAGCCAAAACAGCTCTGATACCAAATGTAGGTTTTAACCCCGTACAAAAATTACCTGCATACAAATTCTAAAACACATAAAATAAACAATGTGAGAGCATAACTCATAAAACACATATAAACAGAGATTTTCCCCTGGATCCCAAAACCGAGACTACTAGCTTGATTTTTCATTTTATTCCTTTCAATGTTACAATACATATTTATACATGCCGAAGCATCCAATACCATGGACCGAAAAACCATCGCTTCCAAAACCATGGACCGAAAACCATCGTGTCCAAAACCATGTGCAAAAATCATGCACAAAACCATAGGTAGGTCTGCGTAACCTAACATAGGGTCCAAAACCAAAATTTTCTGGGGCGCTGCCCCGAACCCCATAGAGTGGGGTTATGGGTACCCCTCAAACCCCCTGTGACCGCCCCCCTCTAACCCCCTGGTTAACTACGTGGGCTAGTCGTGGAAAGAATATAACACAACCCAATAGGGAACACATAGATAATGAATCAAACAACATGATGACTCAAGGGGGATTGAAATGACAATTATCATAGGCTTTAAATTTGACATAGGAAAAAAATTTGGAGGGTTGTTATCATGATGACAACACTTGGTGACACACTGGGAGAACTCCAACTTGTCTGAAATGATTTCATTGTAAGCACAAAGTCTCATTTCTTCAGGAAGTATTGATTCAATCAATGGGTTACCTTAGCTCCCCACTCTTACACAGTTAAATATATAGTTTTCCCTATTCCATTATTCAACAAACACAACATATAACGAACCATATCCTTTTCCTATCGATGTAAGTAAGGGTATTATAGTATGGAAAAATAAAGGAAATTAGAGTGTGAGTTTCACATCTCTGGCATTGATCCACTACCAGCAGGCCTGGACAGTACCCCGACAGAGTCACTTTAAGAACACAAACATTGCTTCGCTACCATTGAGCCTGGATAGTGGACAGTACCCCGACGAAGTCACTTGCTTCACCTCCCTGTGTATGAATCCTTCCTCTTCTTTCACCCTTCATTCTTCTTTTCTTTTCATAGAACTGTGCATAGGAACTTACTATTTATAAATAGGCGGAAGGAGGATCCCAAATTATTGAGAGCATAAGAGGTTTTTCCTTCAGAGACAAGTTTTTATACCTTTGATGCTTTGATTGCTAAATGTTTTCCCCTTATCTTACAAAAAATCTTTAAGGATTCAACAACCAAGCCTTTATACCTGATGTGACTCCTACACCAAACGATGTGAGGTCTAATTGGGACTTCATATCAGGGAGATCCCCTGAATGTTGGCGGTTCCAACACCATCAACACACGGTGATAAAGTGTGTCGCCAATTATTAGCCTGGTATCGTAAAGGTCGTTGGTCAGAGCGAGAGGTATCGAGCCAAAAAGTCTATATCTGGAGATAGATTATGATATCTCCATACCAAGGACTAGATTAATTGATCAGAAACAATGACTCATTAGGAATGGAATCGTCAGATGTAGATTCAGTTTCAGATGAGGGAAAGTCACAGACCAGTTCGACAAAGACTAAGGATTTCTTAGATTTATACTCGATGAATTTGAAATCAAACTCCTGGAGAATAATAATTGATTTGGAATACTTGCCCCCCATCAATTGTCATGACAAGATGCATGTCATGGGGTTGCAATTAGAAAAACCATAGCCTTGTGAAGCATAATGTAGTGGCGAAACCTTTGGACAACTTGAACAACTTCCAAAGCTAACTTTTCAACATGAGTATATTTTATTTCTGTGTGGTTTAAGTTTTGTCTCAAATAATAAATGGGATGTTCGTCCCCTACGTCATCCTCATGGACCAATATCATGGAAATGATAGTAACTACAGTAGCGAGATACAGGAAATAATCACGTTGATAATCTGGGGGATACAATAATGATGCTCGAACCATAACATCTTTCAAAGCATCAAACAATTTTTAGGTAGTGTCGTCCCAATGGAAGGGAACCCCTTTCTCAACAATCGTGGAAATTATTTGGTCAATTCAACATAATTGGTAACAAATCTCCGTGAAAAGTTAGCCTTCCCTTTGAGGCATTGTAATTGAACAAGTGAGGAAGGATCAGGTAGATTGAGGATTTCCTGGACTTTAAGTGGATCAATATGAATTCCTTGCTTCGACAGAATGAATCCAAGAAGTCGATCGGATTGAACACAAAACACACAATTATGTGGATTTATCCTGATATTATAAGTCGACAACGTAATAATATAGCCTTGAGATGCATTGAGTGATCCACACGATGTTTCGAGTGGGAAGGTAAGTCATCCAAATAGGGTTGTACAATGTGTTTACTATCATGGAAGGCATAATTCATAGCCCTATGAAAAGTTTCCCTAGTATTTTTCAAACCAAAAGGGAGATTTCGATAGGCAAATGTGCCCCATGGAAAAATAAATGCGGTTTTATGTTGGTCCGACGGGAGGATATTGATTTGGTTTTAGCCAAAAAAACCATCCATAAATGAAAAAACTCCACTTCCAACACACTCATCAACAATCTATTTGATAAACGGGATGGGATAGTTGTCCTTAGGATAAGCACAGTTAATATCCTGATAATCAACACATACACGAATCATGCCATGTTTTTTCATTACAAGAACAATGTTCGAGACCCAATCGGTAAGAGGAACTAGGTAAATGAAACCAACACACAAAATTTTTTCAACTTTTGCTTTAATAACAAAAACTTTCTTAGGATGGACCAAACGTAAGCACTGTCAAACTAGCTTAGCATATGAATACATTTTAATCTCATGTACAACAATATTTGGATCAATACCTAACATCTCTTCATATGACTAGGTGAAAACATCTCAGAATCTCTGGAAAAGGGATTTAAAGATCTTGATCTCCTTGGGAGAGAAATATGCACCAATATGCACATTCTCGACAATTCCGGGTTTAATCGGAATATCAAGAGGAATAATATTTTCAATATTTGATAAATTCTTCTCAGAATCGATATCATGAATAGATAGGGAATTCATAAATACGCCAATGATATTGGGAGAATAGATATCACTAAGATTATCCTTAGAGGTATCAGGCAAGGAGGAACGATGATGATTATCATACCATGGCGCATCATCTAACATCATGATTTCCATGATTCTTTCATTAGTAGAGAATGTACTAGATAAAGGATTAGAAGATGAACCATAATCTTGGGAATGATCGACCCAATCTATCAAGGAGGAGAAATCAGAATGTGTCAAATAGGAAGAATATATAGCTTCATATTCGAGATCGACAGGATTGAGCGGCATGCGGTCACCAAATGTATCAATATTAGAAGTTTCTAGTACTATCCAAGGAAACGAGGTTTGATTTTTCAGGAGGAGGAAGGGAAAAAATTCCCATGAAAGTGGAATATTTAAGCAGTCCAACTTTGACATGTTGATAAGAATGTGGGGATTCACCCACAAAAGAGATGCTTCCAGTAACTTGAGAATTATTGGAAAAAAAAGTGAGTTGATCAATGGCCATAATTCCCCCCCGGCGAGGGAAATAAATCATTCTAAATTAAGTGGAAATGACAGTGGCCATGGCATAAATCCATGTATGTCCTAGTAAAATGTTATAATCCAATGGTCCATCTATAACTTCAACTTCTACTTACACTGTTTTTCCTGTTAGTTCCACTTGTAATGAATTCAAAATTTTGTAAGGCTTGACGCCTCTTTCGTCAAAGGCTTCATGAGTAGCGGGTGACTGGTTGAGTTGATGAGAACTAATAGCCTTCTAACAAGAAAGTGACATGATATAGGTCAAAGCTCCTTCATCCACAATTTTCTAATGCATGGTCTTACTTTGAACAACAACTTGAATCATAAAAGCCAGCTGGGGTGGATGTTTGGGTGTATGATTATCATGATTAAAGAATACAAGACTAGAATCCGAAGGATTGATGCCACCAATTGTGGAAAGTGAAGCCTTCTTAAAGGTGAAAATTCTACAAAACCTCAAGAGTTTACATAGCTAAAGGATCTTGAGCTAGATCATCAACTATGCTATAGTTCTGTGCAACTCTTGCACGAGGATTGAATGCTAATTTGTGAATAACGCACTTGGGAGGTTTAATAGTTAATTTGGTTGGAAACACATTTGGAGAAGGATCCGAAGTGGATGAGGTAGAACTATAAGGCTCATCAATAGCCTTACAACCAAGGGATTTGGATTACCAGAGTCCTTATTTCTCGTATCCAACATAACTTCATTTTTCTGTTTGGTGGAGGAAAGCATCATAACCGAGGAAGAGGAAGTTGGATTCCAAGAAACCATGTTTGTCTCATGATTAGGAAAGGGATTTGTTAACACAACATGAATGAAAAATGACTTAAGGAATTGATTTACTTCTTCCCGATGTGGATAGTCCCAAGTAAAATGTTCCTTATTACAGATTGAGCAAGGATAACAAGGTTTCCGCTTTTCGTTAGGAGACTGGTTATTTTGTGTGTCTTATGGAGTATTATAAATCTTCTTTTTTCCTTTTCCATTCTTCTTAATTCCTGGTTGCTGATATTTTCCTTTCATGGATTGGAAAACATTTCATGGAGTAGTGGAGGACATGTTTTGAGCAGTGACGACAGAAGATGAACTATATAATTTACTCACTGACTGTTGGCTAGAAGAACTAATAACGCCATGAGTGACATGTAATTATTTATCGGGAGGTGGGGAAACAATGTTTTGAGGTCTCTGAGCACTGGGTATTTTATCGTAGAGTGTGCCATATTGAGTGTAAATGAGATCAAGGTATTGGGCATGAGAAATGAGTTTCTCTTTAGTAACAACTCTGCATTTAGCAATGTCTTCAGTTATGGGTGCTAACAAAGACTTATTGAACCATTCAACTAATAACTGACCAGGAATGAATGTTTTGACAAAACTATGATGACATCACCACTCATGGATATGATTAGAAATGTGAGTGGAGTCAGACTATTTGAAATTGGTCAAAAGTTTGGTTCTAGTTTCATAACGAATGGGAAACTAAAAATGGGTCAAGAACATGGCTGCTAAGGCACTAAAATTGTGGAACGAAGCTTGTGGAAATTCAATATACCACTTTTTTGTTGCACTAGTAAATGTCTATTGGAAAATCCATAAATTAATAGAATAATCATTTAAAGAGTTTGATGAACACCTTAAATGATATGTAATAACATGCATAGAGGGGTCTTCTCTAGGATTTCCATTGGGTTTCGGGATATCAATCAACAATTTTGTAGGAATGATCTTCCACTAAGGAGAGTGACAAATGGGATCATTTGTAAGTTGGGTTAGATCTGGCAATTAAAGGTTTGCTACAAATGACAACTACCTATTAAATTTCGGTGGAGGGTATCCTTGGTAAGATGGAATGACTTTAGCAACAGGTATTTGCGCTCCTGGATAAGAAGGATTTTGGTAGCCTGGATAAACGTAACCCTCCTACCCAGTTCCAGGATAACCTTGAAAGGGTTGAAATGACTAGGTTTGAATTTACTGACCTTGGTAAGTCATTTTAGTAATATCTTGGTATGGTTGCCTTGAGGGTTTTTGCATCATCCCTATGTAAGGTTGGCCAATTTGTGCCTGTTCCATTCCATGTAAAGGTTGATTCACTTGTATTTGAGGAAAATCCTGACCAAATGATGGAGGCTATAAGGCACCATGAAGAGGCTGGGTAAGTGGGACTTGAGAGGTCCAAAATATCGGTGGAACAAGTTAAGTTAGAGGTGTAGCCTGCACCATGAAGAGGCTGGGTAAGTGGGACTTGAGAGGTCCAAAATATCGGTGGAACAAGTTAAGTTAGAGGTGTAGCCTGTATAGGTTGAATTACTTAAGAGAAATCTTGAGAAGGTTGAGAAATAGGTTGGAAATTAGGAACTTGGGATATAGGTGGAACATGTTGAGAGGTTTGAATTTGTTTCACAAACGAGCCAGGTTGTACAAGAAACATGGGATGCAAAATATTGGTAGCCATTCCCGGAAATCAGGGACTTGAGTATGGTAGAGCACCAACTTGCGGTATTTTGTTAGGAGATTGGAACATTCCAACAACATGTTTCCCTCCTAATGAAAGATAAGGGGAATATAATTATAGAATTGAGGCTTCTATGATCCATAACAAGTTTATAAGAACAAATTTCGGCGATAATCACATCAAAATTCATTTGTCAATGCGTTTCGAACCATCAAGTGTGGTTCATCTTGTCCTGATGATGAACCACACTTGCTGGTTCAAAACACATCGAAAAATGAAATAAGGGAAATATTGAGTCAACTTCCCTCCTGGAGGAGGGTACCTAGTGTAAGGTGGAGTGGGTTGTTGTAGATGTCCATATCCATTGAGATACGAACCATATTGTTGCTCCACTGAAGGTTGGGATGGAGGAGGATGAGAAGATTGTGTGGCACTATAAAATAAGTACCAGATGAATTCCAGAAGAGGATTACATGGGATAATTCCATGGATTGGTAGATGCACCAGAAAAGGTACCAGATAATGATTGGTAACTAGGTGGAATGGATAGGCCACCATGAAAATGTGTTTATGGTGATGTTGCAAACATGGAAGTAGTTGCAACATTGGTTGTATCACTCATTAAGGAAGATGTGGGCTAAGAAACCATAGTAGACTCAGTCATGGTTAAATTTCCCAAAGGGGATTGCCGAAGTAAACTCAAAGGTGAGTTGAAAATATGAGAATTATATAAAGGAGCTTGTATCCAAGTATGAGTAGGAGGGACTTGCTAGAGATGAAGCCCTCTTAAATGAATAGGAGAATAAGGTTGAGACTCTTCTTGAGGAATTTCCTCAATACTCAGAAGACTAGGTGGAAGTTGTTAACCATGGGGTATAATATATACAAATTGTGGTTGAGTCAAAGATAGAGGAAGATAATAGGAAGAGCTTGAAGTAATAGGTGCAGTTAACTGAGGTTTCTTGGGTTGTTTAACCTCAGGTTGCAATGTGTCTAAGTCAATAAATTCAGGTTCAATAACCTCAGATAAAAAAGTTTCAAGTGCTTTTGTTTAAACTGTTTCAGACTCACCAACTAGTGGAGAAGTGATCTCGGGTTCAGTACTCATAAGAAGAGATGATTTTGGTTGGTCAATTTGAGATGTAGGTCTAGAAGGGGTAACTTCTAAAGTATCAGATTTGGTAGTCTGCATCCTTTTGTTCTTTCGATGACCAGGAGTTGCATCTGGAAGAAGAGGAGGAAATATTTGCATCCTACGCGAGTGACGAGGTTTGATGGGGTTTTTCTTCCACGATGGTTAATAAGTTTGAGAAATTAAAAACAAAAATAAGTAAAAGAGGGTAACTAGGAAAAAGGGTTTCCCAAGTCACTGTGCACTGCAATATACCACCTCAGTGAACCAAGGATTTACGTATGGGAAGGAAATATCCCCGAATGATGTTTTTAGTGTATAATAGTGTGCAAGGCAGCCGAATTGGTTACCTATGGTGGGATAACAACCGACTGGGGACTTTCCAAATATACTCGAAGGGATGTGGAAGTGCAGTTTGCAATAGTGATGTCTAATGTGTAACCATTTGATGAGAGCATTCCCATATACTTTTCATGCATGCAACTCCATCCGATATGCCGGAAGGTATGTGGAGAATGATCCTATACACTTACGTACGTGGAATGGGATTTCACCCCCAGAATGTAACACTCAGAGAAAATGATAGATCCTATGTTTAAATATGTCGAAATACGTCTCTAACATAGACCTTTAGATGTTTGTGTTAATATTCCAAATTATCCTTGGGATTGATTTAGTAAATTTTAGAGTTTATCCTAAATTAAGTTCCACTTTTCAAGGCTCACTACGAGTTCACCTGAATTCTATATAATGAAATCTGGCATGGTAACAAGAAACCTTTTCTTTTTAATGAAAATCTATCTACAGGAGGGAATAAACAAAGAGTAATGAAACACACAAAAGGAAACCAAGTTTCATAAGTAGATTTCCCTAATGCAACTGTTCCAATTTACAAATTTCACTCAAAACCCTAAATACAAATAATAAAAAAAAAAAAATAAATCATTTTTTCCTCTTAATTTTCGAATGCAATGAAAACTAAGATGCAACTAGATCACTGATAAGAGAAATTACAATGAATTATCATTGTAATATCAATTTCCCCAAACTAATCAATGATCAAGCAAAAAGTTTTCAAAAGACCTAATTGATAAGAACAAAGAAAAATCCAAAGAAATTCTTATCAAAGGCTAACAAGACAAAAATCAAACATAATGGAGGTTTTTCATAGATAGGGACACAATCAAAGACACAAGGAAAACTTGTTGGAACAAAGAAAATAAGAGAGAAAGGCAAAGGAATGCAATTTCTTTCATCTTACGAGAATCAACATAGGTGCGGAACAAACACTAGTGCAATGCAATGTAGGTATAGAGAAGGAGGAAGTGAACGGAAGCGCTCTGTCTCCAAATCAAGGAATGTGCTGGGGCTATTTCGGCCAAAGCATGATACAAAAAACCAAAGAAATATCAAAAGGGTGTTTTCCTAAGCTCAATCAGTGTCTGAATGAGCCAATCAAAATCGTTTTAAGAGGTGAAAAAGATGCCAAGGTCAAGGAAACCACTAAGGGAAGGCTCATTCCCCAGTATGGTCGCCAATTTGTTATGTGGAATTTTCACGATTACAGAAAAAGGTGGATTCCCTAGATCTAGTGGTATGATCTAGAACAACAGAAGACAAAAAGCATGGATTTTTACTTAGAGAAATTAGAGTACGTGAAAGAAGCCTACCTAGAATTTGTATCAAGCCTTTCTTTCCTCCTCGCTTGTAAGCACCAATTCTAGCCCCAATTGCTATAATTAGAACTCACACACATGACTAAAACAAGCAAAGGATCCACAACATCAATGTAGCATAAGGTAAAATCTATATTCAATGAATCAACATGGCATTGAAATACATGAGTGCCAACATAACACTAAAAATATAGGAAAACATGACACTCTTTGTACTAACAAATATAGGAGAGAGTTTACAACCATAAATAGTTGTTGATTTGTAGATGTCTCCCCAAGTTGACTTGTGCTTCCTTGTCACAAAGAAAAACTCAAAATCAACACTAATTCATGAATATAATGAATTCTTTAGGTTCAAAGTAGTAGCATGAGGGCACTAGAAATCTCCAAAATCCAACCCATACCTTATGGGACGCAATAAATTTATAGGATGAATGTGGTAGTTTAGGATTTATCATTATGGGCTTGAGATCCACATATGATGGGAGGATGAGCTCAAGAGATAAGAGATAGGTCCATTAGAGTAGGATTAGATAGGAAATTGAGATCTTTATCTATGGTAAATAGTTAAAACTACCTTGGAAGCTTCTGGAAGAGGAAGCTTTAGAGATATTTTTTATTTTTCCTAGATTTCTAGAATTAGCGCATCTCCAAAAGGGAGAAATATGTGTTGACCAACATTGGTGAACAAGCATGCAACATGCGCTGAACATAGGTGACTAAGAAGGTAATGTGCGTTGGGGCTAAAAACAATGTTTTTGATCAATTTGTCCCAAAAACTCAAAATTTTTGGAGAAGTGATGCTTAGGGCTTTGTGAAGGGATGATGAAAAATTGTTCAAGGATGTTGATTGATCTAGTTTGTAGGCCTATTGACCAGATGTGAAAAAATGGCCTATAACACATATAGAAACATATGCATATGACAACATGGACCCAAAAACATATAAACACACATGCACACAAGCACGTAATCCCTAAATCTAATTCTCAGCTCACTAGGCTAATTATTATGTACCAGTTCATGAGCCCATGTTTCATATGTACATGTTATTTACAATCTAGGGGTCAAGTTGGGATGACAATGGTAAGCTGCACTTTTGATGGATCAAACGACTGTGATTAACCTAATCTGATAATCAATATCAATATAAGATTGAAACATGCATAAGAGTTTAGGTAGAGTTACATTCTTATGGACCTAGTGGACATGATTAACTTGATTTGATGGCCTAGATTCATATCAGGTTGCAACATGCAAAGAGTTTAAAGGAGAGATGCACTTCTGATGGATATGACAGTCATGATGCACTTGATCCGATGGTCCAGATTTATCTTGGATTTCAACATGCACATGGGTTAATACAAAATTTTACTTTTGATGGATCTAATGGCTGGATGCACTCAATCCAACGATTTAGATCTATATCAGATCCCAACTAACATGTTTTTTAATGCTAGTTGTAGTTCCAATGGATATAAAAACTAAGATCCAAGTAGATTGATGACTTATATTGATATCAAATTAAAATATGAGAGGGGGTTTAACAACCCATCAACTTCTAATGGAATTCTAGTGTGACACATGTCCTCCTCCAACTACTAACTCAGCTACCACCTGACACTTCCACCACATCATTGATGTCATAATATGATAAATTTTAAAAGTTTTAAAAACTATATAATTACTTTTCCTTTTTTTCATTAATAAAAATTATTTTCCTAGAATTTATGTATACATGAATTTGGCAGCTCCACTGCTATAATTGACCTATCATTTCATTGATTATGAGCTTGTAACCATCAATTCAACTTTTATTTTTGTCATTCTTAGTGAATTTTGTCATCTTAATTTTATTATGAGACAAAAAATTTCCCATTTTGATTCCCTATGATATTCTATCAAATAGTTTCCATACAACCTATAATATTTCCTTTGTAAGTGAAAATGGATACATAGGGATGAAGTGTTGTAACCTAGGCTTTCATACCACTTTCTAATAGCCCTAGTTACCTAATGAGGCGTATCACTACCTCTGTAACCTAATGTTTCTGAAATTTCCCCTTCGATTTGATTCTTGTAGCATTGGTCATGCATGTCTAATGCATTCATGTATAGGATTGTAGTTACATAAATGGAACCATTTACATTACTGTTCCCATACAACACATAAAAAAAACCATGAATATTAACATTTGGAAGCATATAAACATAAGAATAAGCACTTAAATTTTAACAAAAGCACCAACTGGCTACAGAACTTAGAAATTCCACCCAACCACAAACCACACTACTCATCATCTCTCAACATCAGGTCACCCTTCATCTAGGGCCATGAATTCATGGGCATAAAGACTTACCTAAACCCAACTATATAACCTATACAACATTGAACATGAATAGGGTCATGGTACCAAACTCTAGTAGCCTCCCACCAATAATCTCACATCCCCCCTTAGCCCATACAGCCTAGGGTAGTGCATCACCTTGTTAGCACATGAAATCCATCAGGCTATGCCACTATCTTCCATGGGTTTTCAGCTCAACTTTGTAGGGATGTCTTAGAGACGTGTTACTTATAGGAGTTCTAGTTTTCTAAGAATTGGTTCTCCTAGTGATTTTTGGCTTCACACCAAGGAAATCTATCCCATTTTTCTTGAATCCACCTAACATTTTTGAATCATGTCATGGGGTCACCCCTTCTTTTGAAACAAGGAGTCCAACCACCTCCCCCCCATAGAAATAATGCAATTGATTATGGAATTATTTTGACATACTTTTCTTTTATGTGTACGTCCCTCCTCTAACAAATGGAACCCTCTAAAGTCACTTTATGAACTTTAGTATAAAGTGTGTGCACCTTTTCACTTAGTATTATTTTAATATTATATTAGCTACCTGGTATTAAGACTTTCATCACTTATCACTTAGCCCTCTTTCACACTCTTAGAGTATTCACCCCCATACTCTCTTGTCTAACTTGGTATATAACAATGGTATATTTTATTAATATGCAAGTGATTTCATATTTAAAAAACTAGGCTCTCTGAGATCAAGATATATGAACATAGACATAGTAGGCTAAAACACTTAAGTACATGGGCTCACTGGCTCTTAAATAGTTCCTTGTTTACCAACCTAAACATGATATGTACATCACACACATAGAGGAGTCATCCTAGGGGTGTTACACTACCTGTAGTGAGTCTTAAATATGAGTGTAGGTGAGAGGAGAAGCTTCTTATCAAGGAGCTCAATGGACTTGCAACTAGGAGGAGCTTCTTATCAAGGAGCTCGATGGACTTGCAACTACTGTAAGTTCCTTCTTTAATATAATACCAATGTTTTCCCACATTTTATTTATATGTATTTACATGTATATGACTGAATATGTTATTCTTTATGGAGATTTGGATGGCTAATTTGACTAAAATTTTCATTTGAAGGTAAATTTGGTGTATTGTGATATTTTTTGAATGAGATAGGTATTGTAGGTCAAGCCTAGAGACCCTTGGAGATATAATCAACCAATCCAAGCTAGGATTAAATAGCAGAGAAAAGGTATGCACTTTTACATGTTATTTCATTTTTTCAAGTGCATGTGTGTTTAGGTCATTACGGGAATACTGGGGGATAACTACTATTTATGATAGATCAATAGGTAGATATTCTGAAAAGACTCTCTAGTAACAATGGGGAATTCAAAGAAAATAAATACTTCCCATAATTTTCCTAGTATAAATTGGAAGACACATGGAGTTTCAAATTTTCCACATCCATTGTTGAATAAATGTGCACATATGGAGTTAGAATAAATCTATAGAAATGATCACCTACTTTCATCATTACCCAGTATTATTTTAGTATTATATTAGCTACCTAGTATAATATAATAGTAGTTATCCCCCAGTTTTCTATCATTACCCTATATTTTTTCAAGTGCATGTGTGTTTAGGTCATTATGGGAATATTGGGGGATAACTACTATTTATGATAGATCAATAGGTAGATATTTTGAAAAGACTCTCTAGTAACAATGGGGAATTCAAAGAAAATAAATACTTCCCATAATTTTCCTAGTATAAAATGGAAGACACATGGAGTTTCAAATTTTCCACATCCATTGTTGAATAAATGTGCACATATGGAGTTAGAATAAATCTATATAAATTATCACCTACTTTCTCCAACACTTCATAAGGACCACACTATAGAGCCTTGATATTCTATCATTACCCTATATCCTTTCTTTGTTCAAATGCAACTAGAATCAATCTCCTACCTTGAACATATTTTCAATTCTATGTTGTTCATGTCATCCTTGCACTTTACCCAGGACTTTTGTAATGTCTCCTATAGTTTAAAATTTGTCTTTTTAATATTTTCAATAAAACTTTTGGCATTCGATGCTTATCTTCTAATGTATTTCCTTGCTCCTCTGTGTTGTCATAGAAAACATCTAAATGGGAAGGTGGAAATATCTAAAACAAGTTTTGAAATGAGATTGATTGGTGGAATTGTGGATTGTTCTATTTTATGAGAATTTTATAAATAAATTTCTCATCCCAATCCCTAGATGTTTTTTTATTATAACCCCTCAAATGGGGAATTGATATCCTATTCACTACTTCTATATGTCCATCCATCCATGGATGGAAAGTTGTAAAACTCATCAGCCTCATGTCCATCATATCTAGTGTAAAAGGCTCTAAGAAATTTTGCATCTCCATATGAGATGATGCTCCTTGGTATCCCATAGAGAACCCAAACCTTTTCAAAGGACATGATTTATGCATCTTGTCCCTTCATGGAATTTTTACAAGGCATGAGAACAAACACCTTACTAAATCTATCTAGTATCATAATAGTTATTCATGTCCTCACTTAGTATTTAACAACCCACCCATAAAATCCATGGTTCTCCCATTGTCTATTAGGTACATGTAAGGGATCGTAAAATTTTTAGTCATGTTTGTGTCAAGTGGTTGGGAGGAATGATTATTATACTCTTCGCTGAAGTTCAATTCCCTTAAGTGAGATATTGAGGTCATATTAAGTATATTGTTGTAATGGTTTTAATCCTTGTTTTTTAATGGTATTGATCCCTAAAGAATATCTTACCTTCACCTATGAGGTCGAGTGTAGGGAGCTTATTTACATGGAAAAGAAAAGGGATGGTAAAAACACTGCTTCATATAATTAGTTTTTTAATACAAAAAGGTGTGTATTCCTTAATAAATTTAACCGCATCTTCTTACATTTTGGGCCAATACACATACCTCTATAAGTTGGTCATTATTTTCCCAACACCAAAATGCATTGCAACTTTGGAGATTTAAACCTCTTTAATAAGTTGTAATATTTCTCTTTTCAAAACATAGATTTTATCCAAATTGTATAGCAACCCATCTTGTAGATAGTATTCAACCTTGCTACCACCTTTGTTAAGGCCTGTAACCCAATGTTAAGTCCCTAATAAGAAATCATTATTAGTTTATTTGTTACATTTGTAGGTTTGCAAGAAGATTTCATTATAATTGCACCCTTTGTCTCCTATATATATACACCAAGGAATCCTAGTCTTAATATCATCATATCTCATCTTATGCATGAATTGATTTGTAAAAGAAGGTTTACTCCTGAAAATGGATTGTATTAATTGGATTTTTATCATTTTCAAGGCACTTGAATCATAATATTTGATATCAAGAAGATACGATCCCATGACATTTCTCCTTAATCAATACATCTTGGCATTTTCTCTATAACTTCTTTCCAAGAGGTTTCTCACAACAAATTTTTGAGGAGATTGAGGAAAAATATTAAAGTACACATGGTAAATATTTCAAGTTCCAGTTAGATATAATTTTGAATATATAGATTATGAGTTAAGGTTTATGAATAATTCTACGATTAGTGTGAAATGAGTCATCTTTTTATTTTCACTATAACATCTTTTTTAGGAGGTTTCAGATAATAGAATTTTGTGGAGACTAAGGAGAGATGTCATAGTGTAGGTTGTAAATTTTTGTATTTTAGAAATATAGCCTATGGAATATAGGATTCATGATTGATCTTGAAATCAAATTTTAAAGAGCCATCTTGGAATTTTAACTAGAAACTTTGAAAATTCTTAAGAAAAACTTTCAAATAGTGCAAAATGGGATGATGAAGAAAGTAGATCAACATGAAAGCGAAAGAAAATTTCAAGATGGTGATTGGATATTTTTGAGACTACAATCTTACAAGAAATTTACATTTTTTTACTAATATCTAGAGGCATCGAAAACTGGGCCAATCTTGTACTCTTGTGACACAGGGTAGATTCCAACCTATACCACTATAAACTCTAGGTGCATACATATGCCCCTTGTGCACACATAGGAAAATTGGGGGGATTTGAACACTAGACTTCCTCACACATAATACTTCATTTACATGACCATTGCCAACTGAGCTACTCTCCTAGGGCTATAACCAATTTATAATGAAGCAAAATAAGAATTATAAATTAGATCCAAAATTTTATGGACCCTACAATATTATACATAAGATTGGAAAAGTGTCACATGAGCTATATTTTCCTTATTCATGCATTTATAAGGTTTTTCATGTATTTTTCCTAAAAAAGGTTTTTGGACAAACTATGCCAGTGTAAATAGAACTTCTAGAATTAGATGAAGAAGGGAATTTAAATGCACTAGAAAAAGTTATAGATCAATATTCTTTATCTCTTGTGAATAAAACCATTAAGGAGTACCTAATCAAGTGGAATAATAGTCCTCTACAAAAAGCTACATGAGAAAATAAGCAGTTTGTGAAGAAACACTCTTAAATAAAAGCTTTGAAAGCAAAGCTTTTTTAAAAGAGGGGTGCTATGTTAAGGACCTAAGGCACTATGACAATTAGAGAATTTTTGAGGTCTAAAGTGGGCCTCCGAAGGAACATTATAAAATAATAGTGGAAATAATAAAAATAAGATTAGATTACATCATCAAATTTTAGAGGGAAAAAATAAAAACTATTTTTTCAACTCATATTTTCAACTTATCTCCCTATGGTTTTACTCAAATTTCAAGCAGGAGCTCTTATTGGATGCAAAAATCAATTCATCATCCAAGGAGTACCCATGTTGCATACTTTCAATGGACCTTGCTACATGAAAAATGAGAAATACATGAAAATATGTGATTTCAATCATGTTTTTTCATGTATTTCTCATTTTTCATTTAGCAGGGTCCACCAAAAGTATGCAACATGGGTACTCCTTGGATGATGAATTGATTTTTGCATCCAATAAGTGCTCCTGCTTGAAATTTGAGTAAAACCATAGGGAGATAAGTTGAAAATATGAGTTGAAAAACAAGTTTTTATTTTTATTTTTTTATTTTTTAATCTTTTTATTTTTTTTACTCCAAAAATGGTGAATCATCCCCCATGGTTGACATCATCATCTTGAATCCTATTGGTTCTTATAAAGTTGATTTTGGTTGTACTTTTTTGTTTTGAGGCACATTTTAAACCTTGAAATTTCTCTAATATGGTTAAGGCCTTCAGAAACACTCACTATTAGTTTATTTGTTATACTAATAGGTTGGATAGAACATTTCATTATGTGTGTGTGTGTGTGTGTGTGTGTGTGTATGTATTTATGTATGTATATGGAGACCTAACCTTAAGATCATCAAATATTTTCTTTCACATTGGATTAATTGTAAGCAAATTCCCCCCCCTATAAATGTATTGTATTCATCGACTTATTATTTTCAAGGAATTTGGATCATAACACCTCCCTTTTCACGAACTTGACTTGGTAGTTTGTAGGGTAATTCAATTATCAACCAAGGATCGTAACCTTATGAAGCATAGATACAATATATGTAACACCTCTATTTGACCCGTATAATGTAAATATCATGAATATGAGAAACTAGGCTGGTGAGTTGAGGACATCTTTTGAGTGCTATTGTGTCCATGTGTATGTGTGCATATGTGTTATGGGGAAAATTTTTCTTTCGTGTGTGAATGTGTACATGTTTTATATTTTGAGGCTAGAAGGCTTGGTAATTTAAATTATGTAACACATGCATATCAACAAAATATAATGGTTGTAGATTGAAAAGAGAAAACATGAATAGGGGGTTGAGACTCCATGGATGAGAAAAAGGGCTAATATGATTTAAATAGTCATTAAAAGGAGCCCATGCATATAGCCAAGGCCCATGAGGTGGCTTGGGTGAATACCAAGTGGTAAAAGGGAGGCATGTTTGGCACTATGAAGGGGATGTAGAAGGGAATTACATAAGGGGATTCCTACACTGTTCTGGAGTATATAATGCTTCTTATTCACGACTAGATAGATGGTCATGAAGCGTAGTGACAATGACAAAATGAGAGCCTATAAGCATACCGAGAAGACCCATGAAGGAAGTGGAACTCCCAAAAAACACATGAATACTAGTTGGAGGTTATTGGGCTTGATACCTTCACTGTGTGAGGCTTAGAAGGGTACTTGGAAGGCTTGTGAGGGTATTGGAACTCCTGGAAGCCACATGATTACTTTTGGAGGTTTTCGAGCTTGATACCTTGGCTGTATGAGGCCTGAAAGGCCTATAGGGGAAGTGGAACTCATGGTCATAGGCTGTCAAGATTGGTACCCTGGTTGTGTGAGGCCTAGAAGGGTACCTAACATACCAATGAGGGAAATGGAACTCCTAGAAGCCACAAGACTACTGGTTGGAGGTTTTTGGGCTTGGTACCTTGGCCATTGGTTGTTGGTACTAAGAATGTACTAGAGTTTTGGCGAGTTGATGTTCATGGATTCAAAGCCCAAACTCATAGGTGACCCGCTATTGAAAGAAAATGAACAATGTGGTCTAGGGTTGGGTGGAACATCAAAGGCCTATAGCCAGTTGCATAAATTAAAAACATAAGTATTTTTCTATTATGTTTATAATTATGTTGTAATATGTATGTATGTATGTATGTATGTATGTATGGAATATTTTATAATGTTAATTAAGAAGCATGTGCATGTGCATTGCATCTAGTATGTGTTTGGATATGCATTTCATCAGACAATAATTCCACAGAAGGATGGAAATGTTTAGGTCACAAGATGCCAGGGGCAACTATTCATGGAATTGGGCCTCAACAAGCGCTAGAATAGCTGGTAGGTGGTTGGGGGTATGTTCTAGGTGGTATCAGAGCCCATGATACAAAACAAGGATTATATGGTCATGTTGAAGGCTCTAAATGTCGACCTCAACATCAGGGAAAACCACCCAATCAAGACCTTAGAGAAGATCCTTTTCCGTTTAAGATGGTGGCTTCGACTAGGATTATGGGACCAATTTACCTTAAAATAAATAAAAATGGATGGGGTGTATAGGTGTGATGCTATGACTTAGTAAAAAATAAGAATAAAGAGTACTTTAAACTTTATATCTATCCCTGGAAGGCTTATCTGTATATGTGATTTAAAAAGATCTCACAAGCAACGTGACAATATAGATTGTCAAGTTATTATGAGGTTAAATCAGATAATAATAACTAATTTAATTAAATAGTTAATTAAATTAGTTGATGAATTCATTTCAGATATAAGATTTCATTATTTATGCATATAATATATGATTTCAATCACACATATCAGTGGTGAAAAATGTACTATTGCTTACAACACATTTATGATAAACGTAATCAAATAACTATTTAACTCTTAAGTAAATAAATAATAGACAGATATTAGTACCCCATATGTCGTAACTCTAATCATGAGAATATAGTAGTGGTTCAACTTTATATTAAGATAACTTGAGTCACAATAGTGCAAACAAAATATTTATTTCCAAAATTCAGAACCTCTTCTCCATACAATTGAAGGGGATTTATAGTTTCAAAATGAAATACAAATATAGAAAAGTAGAGTAAAAGCATGAAATGGTTTTAACAAACAATGCTTAAAATAAATCAACAAGACAATTTTAGAATTTGTTGTAACAACTTGACTAAGCTTGTGAAGAGGACTGCCCTCCCATTCGCTGTTGAAGTTCATAAATGTCTGTCATGGGCTTCAATTCAGGTGGAGTATTTGGCTAAATACGCATTCGACTGGTAAATATGGCATCCTTTAATGTTGAAAACATGTGAGTGGTTGTGTTGGATAAGAATCTGAGCATTAACCATTGGTTGTGAGGCTTGAATAAGAACTGCCAATAGCATTCCATGTCAATTTTAGATAGTTGTTCAATTGTTTCAACTTATTTCTTGGATAATTCCTGCTGCATTTTGGTTAGCAATTTGATATCTAGTAGAGTTCCCTCAGGCTAGTCTGAAATAAGATTCACCTGAAACAAATTATCGCTGATGGTTTCAATGAGGTTGTTAGAGATATCCCTTGCATTGAATATTGTTGTCTCTGCATGCTTAAGTCAGATCTCCCTTTCTATGAATACTATTTCTTTGTGTGATTCCTATATCCTAGGGAGATCAACTAATCTCCCATCAGTGTTGTCTTGCCATGTTATGAAACCTGCAATATTTTCTTCAATATCATCAAAGTATGTTCTGAGGTTAGATAATTAGTTCACTAGGGAACTGGCTATGTGACACAAATCATGAATAATGAGCAATTTCTGACAGAATATAACTTGATGTTGAGCAAGGAGAGTGTTTAATTCTCCTGCTTCCTTTTTGAACTCTGTTAATTCAGGATTAACTTTTAGTTGTTCAATTTTTATTTTTATTTTTTATTTTTATTTATTTATTTTTATTTTTATTTATTTATTTATTTTTTTCTGTAATTCCTGAATCTGAGCATATTAGAAATGTAAATCAAAGTCATGTTGAACTTTAAGGGAATTTAAACTATTCTAGGGCTCAACAAGTTCTCCTTGCCATTTATTACAAATATTATGTTTCTCACTCTCAAGACTCTATTCTAACTGCAAAATTCTATCCTCCTTTTCCTTCAATAACTATTGTATTTCAGTGGCTTTGTCCATAGTTGTGGAAGCATAATCTCCCGTGAATTGAGTGAGTCTCCCGAGTTCCTTTGAAGGAGTGGACATTGAGCTCTTCCATACTACTAAGAAAGAGGCACTTCTAGGAACTAAGGCCTGAGACTACTCAATTTTCCTTTTCTTCCTTTGCCTTTTAACAACGGTCTTATGTTCAAGACTATAGAATATGTCAAGGGAAGAAATATATTCAACCCTTAGTGCAACCTCAAAGGTCAGGAAAGCTAGTATAATTTCAATGTATCTAGTCTCCAAAGGCTTATTAGAGGCATTTATTGTAATTGGAGTCTTTTCTAAAATTCCAGAAGTGTCTGAGACCTTCTCTTGTGAGGGAGTCTTCAAAACTTGAGATTCCTTACCTTTCATAACCTAGCTATACATTTCCCATATCTGCTCATGCTTAGAACTTGGAAAAAGACCTTCAGTCTAAGAAGAAGAAGAAGACCATGTCTCTTTTGGTTGGGGGGTATCAGTAACCTATGTAGAGGAAACAACTGTAACCTTTATTGAGCCGTGCTTTCTTGGGGAAACTTTAATGAGTCTATAGGTAAATTGGATAGCCTTGCTTCCATGTATTGGGTAAATTGAGTCATTTCCTATGGAGTTAGATGTTCTGTTGCTTGTCTGGTAACCATTGAATAGGTGGAATGTTTTTCAAATAAGTCATCAAACTGGTCTGGTTCATTAGAGAATTGCCTGATGCTTGCCTGTGCAAAACCTTCTTGACAGTTCCATGAGGTTCGTATGGTCTATTAGGGATAGTAGGAAAATTAAACTCTAATATAGAGTTAATCTCACCAGTTGCATGTTTGAAATTCTCCAATGTATACATTGGAAAAGGTAGGAAATACTTTCTTGTTGGATTCTTTGAATACTTTGGAAATGCCATTACCTATGGTTTGGTATGCTATCTCTCGAGCCAGAAGTTTGTCAAGGACATACTGAGGCAAGACATGGGGATTAGCAAGACTACCAAATACTCGGATGTAGGTAAATAACTCCTCACTAAACTAGTTACCAACTCGGAGCAAGTCTGTCTCGGCTTCTTGGGAAACCCTATGAGTTCTCTTATTAAAGATAATTTAATAAATAGGCAGCATAACATGTTAGAAATTTTTATGAAAGTGAGGATGATACTTGGAGTCCCAAAGGATATTGTGATATATATGAATAGGAGTTGGGTCCTCTAAGTTATGACGAAAGAAAGAAAGTTATGACGATTTTCCCCAGGTCACCTGTTTTGAGTGTAATTCAGGAGTCTGCAAAAAGACCAACTTCCTGAGATCATATCTCTGAAAATTTCGCGTGAAAAGCTCTGAAATTCGGACCCAAGGTTCAGCGCGATTTCTTCTGAAATGGGTTTTTTTTGTGACTTCTGAAACGTCACAGAAAAAAGGTTATAGCGAAAATGCCACGATGACCTGTTTGGAGCAGCGAAACCCTAGAATCCAAAGCTCTGATACCAAATGTTATGAAACCAGCTCAAGAAAAGATAGAAAAGATAGATCAACGCCTTAGAATTCAGCCTCTTTGAGGGGGCAACCTCCTTTACATTACATAAATGAACAATTCTTCGATGATACAAATGAAAGACCTCCTTTCTATATATAGGAGTCTAAGGGGTTATAACATAATCAGAGCCGACATAACAATAATAATGTAAGGGCACAATAATAACAATAGTGGGCTTCTATGTGGCACAATAGTAACAATATGGGCACTAGATGGGTACATCAATATAATAAATGGGTTATACTAACAACAATAGGGGGTTAGACTAGTAGTATAGGGCCCTAACAGGTCCATTTCCATCCCGTGGAGGTGAAATACATAGTGAAACATAGGGCGTCATTTACATAGGCACTCATGTAGAAAGGAGGCATAATATTTTATGAAACTATATGCTTACTCCTAAAATTTAGGATGTGAGTGGCTAAGTTATCAGATAATATATTTCCCCAATCTATTATATATCATTATGAGGTAGCACCAATTAGTGGAGTCCATTGATCAAAGAATTTATGAGTATTAGGATAAGCAAAGAGTCTACATACCATGGCAACAATTTGACAATAAGGACAAGCGAGAGAATCAATTGCATATATGTTGGAAATAATACTGAGAGGGGGGGGTGAATCAGTATTATCTAGCAATTTAATAAATCTTCCTTATTTGATCTTTGAATTATTTTAGCATGTCAGTACCATAAAATAATGAGCATGAAAAACAGATAGTCACACCAAAGAACACAAGATGTAAGGTGGAAACCCAATGTGGGTGAAAACCACCTGCTGCAATATGTCTCTATCTTCTTTCAATTTAGAAACTTCTTTTACAATGATTTTGTACTGGTGCAGTCCTTTACCAGTACGCAGGCTGCAACCCGCAGAGAGCTACAACTCTCTCTCTCTCTCGTTTTCTAGCCTACTCCTGGAAGGGAGCTACAACCCCCTACTTCTTTTCATAAAGCATCAGATAATCAACAAGTACATAACAGATATAGATCACTACAGATATCAGATCAGCAACAACAGAACTAACCCAGAACACCTTATCAATAGAGAAATTCAATCAATAGAACATCTTTAAAACAGAGACGCAGTTTTTCTTTCTGTGGCCTGCGACCAGACGCCGTTAACCATCTGCTACTCTGCGTCCACACGCAGATATCCTTCTGCTCCGCTGCGTGCCCACGCACTGTTCCTTTGACTGCTCTGCGTTCTGTTGCTTCAGGGACGCACCCAAAGATACTATCGCGCCGCGTCTTTCGCTACAGAGACGCACCTGAAAACACTATCGCGCCGCGTCCTTCTGCTTCAGAGACGCACCTGAACCTTGATCGCCCTGCGTCCCCACGCAGGTCTCTCTCTACTGTGCTGCGTCTCGGCGCACTTGCCCTTTACAGTACCTGCGTCTCGGCGCACTTTTCTTCAACTGAACCTGCGTCCCTTCAGATATAAAAGATATGAAGACTTCAAGACTAACCCAAACAGTCAGATCTACAGATCTGATCATGCGCCATAGAGATCACAGTCCATTAGAAGATTCGCCCTCTTAGATCTGGACTAGATCTCACCAAATAAGATATTCAACCAAAGACAATGCACAATCCAAATGAACTCCTTTGCTTTATATAGGCAAGCTCCTCCCCAAAACATGGAACAATACCATGAGCTGACACCATAGAAACACAAAACCGTCGGCTAGATACCACACAAGAAACCCCCACGTGCTTTTCTCTGGCTTGAAATGTGTGCACTGGGTGGACGCACCCCTGAACGGCTGACTTGCGTCCCTGGACGCGGTTCTGCATGGTGTACCTGCGGGTACGCACCTTTGAACTGGCTTCCTGCGTCCTTCATAATTTTTCAATAAAATGAGAGCTGATCATCAACTTCTGCTGCTGACTTGAAGAATAGTGAACTACCACCTGAATGGGTTGCCATCAAGGACAACACTTTAGCCATAATGCCAACAATCTCCCCCTTTGGACTTGATGGCAAAGCTTACTAAGAACTTGCCATTTGATTCCTTTGAGCTGTCCTGCATCTATGTATTATGTTACATCTGATATCTCTTCTGAATGTATATAAGTGAGATGGTCTTCTATGAGGGGGGTTGCCATCAAGTACAACACATGCATCATAATGCCAACAATCTCCCCCTTTGGACTTGATGGCAACAACACCAGATCACTCTCCCCTTTGACATCAAGGGCAAAGGGGTATGCTCCCCTAAGAACATGCTCCCTTTGACTATAAACCAGATCTGCTGAAGTCTCTGAATGAGCTCCCCCTTTGAATATAACATGGTGCTCCAATCTGATAATGGTCTTTCTGAGAACAAGCTGAGATGTCTGCTCTGCTATATAGTGCTGTTCATGCTCAAGCTCCCCTTGACTGTAAGCAAGGTCTGCAAAAAGATGTTCTACAAGAAGAACATGACTCTATAAAATACATACATCCATCACCCATCACAATAAGGATCATCCATCCAACCAAGTGGGAATACATCAGAAATATGAAAACCAAATACATTACATCTTCATCCTATGCATAGTGGGGGGACATAGGCCGTTACATGACCTGAAGAGATGATGATAATAGATAGACTATTACAACATGAGTCTTGCTACGACCTTCCAAACATCTAAAGATCATGACAAACAACAGCACTGTATAATCTGCTCCATAGTATCTGTCAACATCAACTCATAACCATCCAGATCTACATGAATCAAGAGCCATCAAATAAAAGCATCAGCATCAATCAACATATGTATGAATAATCATCCCTGTATCCAGCCAACAATCCTCATCCATTTGTGCCAAGAAAGAAATCATGCATCTTGCTCATGTCAACATCATCATGAAATGCATATGAGTAACTCATCATCATCATGTCTCCAACAATGTGACTTTTGAATAATCATCCACGAAATCAGCCAACCTCATCCATATATGTGCCAAGGATAATAAAGACTTCATGCAAGCATCATTAGAGAATCAACCATACATCTGATCATGTGACCAACTCATAATAGCAAGATGAATCATAAGCATTGTCACCAAGGACCATAATGCCAACAATGAATTTAGGACATATGCTCCCCCTGAACCAGTGCCATCTGTTAAATCTGATCATGCATATCAAGAAGAATCAGCCAATAAATGCTTTGAGATAGGTACGCACTTCATCTGCTCTAGGTTCAAGTTTTCCAAGCTGCTCATCAGTATTCTTGATATAGCATTTGCTCCCAAAGATTTTGAAATGCTTTACCGAAGGAGTTTTACCACTCCAGAGCTCATGAGGTGTTTGAGTGTTGTTTACCCGGACATTTGTCTTGTTGAGAATAATAACCGCAGCATGTGCAGCTTCACCCCAGAAAGTTGCGGGAGTTCCTGATTCATCAAGCATAGCACGAGCCATTTGTTGGATTGTTCTGTTCATTCTTTCAACAACTCCATTTTGCTGAGGAGTTCTAGCTGTAGAGAATTCTCTCCTTATGCCATGTTCATCACAGAAATTGAAAAATTCATTTGAAGTAAATTCCCCACCTCTGTCGGATCTGAGGCACTTAATTTTGTGACCTGATTCATTTTCAACCAAGGCTTTGAAGGATTTGAATTTTTCGAAAGCTTCATCTTTGTGCTTCATAAGTCCTAACCAGACAAACCTGGAGAAATCGTCAATAAATAATATCAAGTATTCCTCTCCTCTAGGTGTTCTTTTCCTGAATGGACCACATGTATCTGTATGTACTAGCTCAAGAGGCATGCTAGCTGATCCTTCCTTCTCTGGAAAGTTAGTCCTGGTTTGTTTTCCAAACTGACATGATCTGCATATGGTGTTGTCAGGAATTTTGATATCTGGAAGATCGCGAACTGCCTGATATTTGCATGCTTTCCTTATTTGTGAGAAGCTTAGATGTCCCAACCTTCGATGCCATAACCAATGCTCTTCATCCTTGCTCAGATAGCATTGTTGTTGTCCTTCTTCAAATATGTACAGATTATTTGGAGTTCTTTTGCCTTTGAGAACTGTTTTACCTGTATCAAGATCACGAACAAGACATCCATTTGATCTGAAAATAACCTCGGTCCTTTGATCACACATCTGGCTGACACTTAGAAGATTATGCTTCAATCCATCAACATACAAAACATTTCCAGCCTTGACCTTTCCTTTTAACTGAGCAATGCCTTTTCCTTTTATAGTTGCAGGAGTATCGTTTCCAAAAGAGACTTTCTTTCCTTTTTCTAGAACAGAATAAGATTCAAGTTTTTCTTTATCACCTGTCATATGCTTCGAACATCCACTGTCAATGTACCATAGATTTTCTTGTCCCTCTGCATAAAATGCTATTCCACATCTTTCTGTTTGAGGTTCCTTTATTCTCCATGTTTTGGTGCTTGAGGCTTGCTCCTTTTTCTGCTGAAACCTGCTCCTGCATTCAGATTCTTCATGACCAAAGTTATTGCAAATAGAACATTCGACTTCATTTTCAAGAACCGAAAAGTTGTTATAGGTCCTTTTTGTCATCCCTGTCATACTTCTTTGTTTTTGAGCTTCCCTAGTCATGATTGTTTTATATGCAACACATTGAGCTGCTTTGTGACCAAAATTATGGCAAGAAAAGCATTGTCCATTAAAGAAGCTTCTGCGGTTATTGAATCTACCTGCCAACTGATTGTAATTTCTATTTTCATTTATTCTTGAACCAAACTGAGAAGATTTTACCTGTGGCTGGTTGTAGCTTTTGTTCACCCTTAAGATGGATTGCCCCTGATAATTTCTGTTTGTATTTTGTCCCTGCTTTACCTGATTATCTTCATTGTTCTTCTGCTCATTTCTTCTTGCCGCATCAAGATAACTTTTTGAGGTGGATGCTTGAGAGGTTTCTCCATTGTAACCCAAACCTGCCTTGTTTAGAGGAGACCGCTGCACATTGATAATCTCATCCAAAGTTTCAGATCCTTTGACAAACTTAAGATTAATAGCTTTTGTTTTCTCAATTTCTTTTCTGAGACCAACAATTTCACCTTCTAGTTTTTCAAGATGTTTTTCTTTTTCATCAATTTGAAATTGTAGAGTATCAATGATCACATTCTTTTCTTCTATACATCTCTTGAGTCTAGTAATTTCATCATAGAGGTTATTCACATCTACAGCATCCTCATAATCATCATCTTCAAATGCCATTAACAACTTATATTTATTACCTTGTTCATCTTCATCACTGTTTGATAAACCATCACTATCTTCATGGGTGTAGTAGCTTTTCTTATTTGCACTTTGTTTCTTGTTCCATCTAACAGGTTCCTTTCCTTTATCCTTATAAGGACATTTTGCAGCATAATGACCTACTCTTCCACAAGCAAAGCATTTGAAAGGTAGCTTACCTCTGAACCTTCCAGAACCCCTTTGAAGATTTCTGACAAAATTTGATTCTTCTTCCTCTTCTTCTGGAACATGGCTTGCTTCATAGTAATCTTCTTTGCCTGATGCCTTAAAAGCAGCTTCCCTTCTGTCTGATGGACCTCCCTTTCTCATTTCATAAGCAGTTAGAATTCCATGTAGCTGAGACATAGTGAGAACACGGAGATTTTCCTTTTCTTCTATTGCAGATACTTTAGATTCAAACTTGGGGGATAATGATCTTAGAATCTTTTGAACTACCATAGCCTCTTTTATTTCTTCACCCAAATTTTTCATACAATTGACAATCTCATCTACCCGAAGAAAATAATTAGCAACACTTTCATCATTATACATCTTGAGAGTCTCATATTGAATCCTGAGAGTTTGAAGTTTAGCTTGTTTTACCTGTTCATCTCCTTCATAGCTCGTGACCATTTTGTCCCATATCTCTTTTGCTGATTTGAAGTGCATTACCTTCATGAATTATGTTTGGGATATACTTCCTAATAGAGTACTGACTGCTTTTGCATTTGTTTCATACTTCTTTTTCTCAGCTGGATCTGTAGGAGTAGCTGAAGGAAAAGCATAGCCTGTTTCTACAATGTCCCAAACTTCTGTACCAAGAGATTGAAGATATGCAGTAACTCTTACCTTCCAATAATTGAAGTTTGTCCCATCAAAAATCGGTGGCCTGATTGATGCTTCTCTCTCGTAGTTGCTCATGATGAACGATCTACCTTCAAGCGATCAAGCTTCTCTGAAGGACCTGCTCTGATACCAATTGTTGGAAATAATACTGAGAGGGGGGGGGTGAATCAGTATTATCTAGCAATTTAATAAATCTTCCTTATTTGATCTTTGAATTATTTTAGCATGTCAGTACCATAAAATAATGAGCATGAAAAACAGATAGTCACACGAAAGAACACAAGATGTAAGGTGGAAACCCAATGTGGGTGAAAACCACCTGCTGCAATATGTCTCTATCTTCTTTCAATTTAGAAACTTCTTTTACAATGATTTTGTACTGGTGCAGTCCTTTACCAGTACGCAGGCTGCAACCTGCAGAGAGCTACAACTCTCTCTCTCTCTCGTTTTCCAGCCTACTCCTGGAAGGGAGCTACAACCCCCTACTTCTTTTCATAAAGCATCAGATAATCAACAAGTACATAACAGATATAGATCACTACAGATATCAGATCAGCAACAACAGAACTAACCCAGAACACCTTATCAATAGAGAAATTCAATCAACAGAACATCTTTAAAACAGAGACGCAATTTTTCTTTCTGTGGCCTGCGACCAGACGCCGTTAACCTTCTGCTACTCTGCGTCCACACGCAGATATCCTTCTGCTCCGCTGCGTGCCCACGCACTGTTCCTTTGACTGCTCTGCGTTCTGTTGCTTCAGGGACGCACCCAAAGATACTATCGCGCCGCGTCTTTCGCTACAGAGACGCACCTGAAAACACTATCGCGCCGCGTCCTTCTGCTTCAGAGACGCACCTGAACCTTGATCGCCCTGCGTCCCCATGCAGGTCTCTCTCTACTGTGCTGCATCTCGGCGCACTTTTCTTCAACTGAACCTGCGTCCCTTCAGATATAAAAGATATGAAGACTTCAAGACTAACCCAAACAGTCAGATCTACAGATCTGATCATGCGCCATAGAGATCACAGTCCATTAGAAGATTCGCCCTCTTAGATCTGGACTAGATCTCACCAAATAAGATATTCAACCAAAGACAATGCACAATCCAAATGAACTCCTTTGCTTTATATAGGCAAGCTCCTCCCCAAAACATGGAACAATACCACGAGCCGACACCATAGAAACACAAAACCGTCGGCTAGATACCACACAAGAAACCCCCACGTGCTTTTCTCTGCCTTGAAATGTGTGCACTGGGTGGACGCACCCCCTGAACGGCTGACTTGCGTCCCTGGACGCGGGTTCTGCATGGTGTACCTGCGGGTACGCACCTTCTGAACTGGCTTCCTGCGTCCTTCATAATTTTTCAATAAAATGAGAGCTGATCATCAACTTCTGCTGCTGACTTGAAGAATAGTGAACTACCACCTGAATGGGTTGCCATCAAGGACAACACTTTAGCCATAATGCCAACAATCTCCCCCTTTGGACTTGATGGCAAAGCTTACTAAGAACTTGCCATTTGATTTCTTTGAGCTGTCCTGCATCTATGTATTATGTTACATCTGATATCTCTTCTGAATGTATATAAGTGAGATGGTCTTCTATGAGGGGGGTTGCCATCAAGTACAACACATGCATCATAATGCCAACAATATATACCCTTTTCCTCACACTTATGCTTGTTGGGGTATCTTCTCCATTCCTTAATGGGTTCTGATGCATGATCAATGTTGTTCATGAATTTCTCCATAAACTATTTGTTATATTTACACTGATGCAGTGGCAAATGGTACATTGCACTGAAATCACTGCTGCTGAAAGAGCCGATGACTATTTTGTTATGTGTCATGAATTTCCTTTTTACAATGATCAAGTTTTCCATGACCCACTGAATCATATATGTATAGGGAAGAATATTGCATCGAGTAGCAATTCTGTGTAAAAATGAATTTGCAACATCACTGTAGGTGGTATTAGAAACTGGAGTAAAATCCTCGTTTGTAACTATTCTTTGGGTGACCCTTGGTCCTTCATCTTCGAATAGCCAATAGATAGATTCCGAAGAGGCACTTCTAGCATCTATAGAATAGACCGTGTCGGAAAACAATCTTGGTGTATCGAGGTTTTCAGCTGGTGGAGCAACCAACTGCTACTAAGTAACTGGTTTCTTCTTTGCTTTAGCTACTTTAGACATTTCTTCTAAGTTGCGTTTATTGGGACTCACCTACAATGAAAAAAGAATAGACTAAATGATAACCTCTTTAGCGCAAATATAAATTTTACATAATGATTTCTGTCTTAAAGTGCGAATTATGATAAATCAAAATGCAATGAATAAGGCTGTTTAGAATCTCGAAAACCATAAATTCACCACTTTTGGAAATTAAATGTAAAAAATCTAATTCATGTGGGGCTTGCACACATGAGCATATCAGAAGAAATATGTCAGAGAAATCACTTGGATGCACACTAAAAAGTTACGATATTGGAGACTCCCGATAAATCATGTTTAAAGACATAACAACTATAAGTGGAGGTGGGAAGATATATGGGGAGTTTTATATCGATAGATGGAATATCAGGGATTTAAAGAGAAAGAACTTGATATGAAAGTCCTGATATGGCTCAAGACGGGGATATCGAAGGTTTGATGGTATCAGAGGGGACCAACATTAGGAATATCAGATATCGGAAGCAGGGGATAGTGGACTATCGAATATCATAAGTAGGGGATAGAAGAAGTGCTAAGTATTAGAGCTTTGAGATATCATGAGTTTTAAGCATGGTACACCTTAAAAGTTATGATACTTGTGTGTTCTGATATGCCATGTGGTAGTTGTGGGGCCGACAACTTTTTAAAGTATTTATTTTAAATAGGAAGTGCATGACTTAACTTTACCTTTTAGCAAAAACTCCTTTTAATAATAATAATAACTATCGAGAATGTTCAATTGGAGAATGATTTTATCGTAGCTTTATTATGAGGAAATTTAGAATATTATAGTGTTCTGATATGATTCTTCCGATAATGCATTAATTTAATAACAGAAAGGCCTATCAGGTTTTTCATTCATCATAACATTTGTAAGGTTGGACCTCTGATACTTAGGTTCCGATGAGAGAAACTTTCAAGTGAGAGAGTTTTTAATTTACAAATTCAAAAATGCCTTATATTTATTGAGCACTAAAAAGTTTTATTAACAAGAAAAAAGGGTCCCCATTATTTATTTATATGACTAAAATAAAACTAAATGGGGGTTTGTTGAGTACTACAACAATTGGTGACATACTGGGTGAAGCAATTATCTTTGTAAAAGTAAATGAAATTTTAACTACTAAAGAAAAAGACTTAGAAAGGTGTAAATATTTGAAATTTAGATTGATTAAAGATTACTCTGAATATAAGAACTCATTACTTTGTAATTTTTTCACAACTTGTTATTGATGAAAATATTCATTATCTTTGTCAGTCATTTAATCAGTTATAAAGATAAAGTAGAGAACTATAGAAGCTTAGCAATTTAGATAGACTTATTTGTCACTGGTAGAGCCACTGCTGCTAGCAGGCATCCATAGCCTCGATAGGGTTACCATTTAACCAAATTGTACTAGTACCCCATCCACTTATAGTAGTATTTTTAGAGGTATTGAGTAAGTTTTCTTTTTTAGCTACTTAAAAGCCATTGTCCTAGCTTGGTGACCATATAATGACAATGCCATTCACAAGTTATAATGATGTTGAACAAGCTGGTTCGTGATGAGACCTCTTGTATTATAGTTATGCAACCACAAGTCATTATCCTGGCTTGGTGACCAGTCATGATAATGTCAACATCATTAGTTTCCCATGATCATGGTAAGTCGACTCATGATGAGACCTCTTATATTTCAAGTTTATTTAAAATATTTTTGAATTACACTCTAAAAATGTACAATTAGTGGATGGGGAGGTAAATTCACTCTTTAAGAGTCGTGGATGACGATTGAAGTCAAAAGATGCTAAAAATTTAAAATAGTCTTTACTTTGAAAACAAAAAAACTTTTTAAGACCAATCATAGGATAACAAGATCTTTTAAAGTTTCAAGTTATGAAGTATTTACAACTTAATGGATATAAAGATTTCAGAGATTGTAATATATGCAATACAAAACTTCAATGTTATAATTTTCTTTCTAACTCTTCTCCTTTAATTAGTCAAACTTCATGTAAATGATGAGAGACCCTAATATGAAGTCAAAAGAGTATTACCTAACACTAGGCTAAAGACATTGATATTTATGTAGAATTTTCTGCAAATTCTCTACAAATCTACCTCTGATATTTTTGTAGAAAATCTGACTGTAGATTAACTCGATAATGCAATATACCAAAGCAAAATACTATAATCTACTTCTACTATCAAACTTGCAGAAGCTTAAAGAATGAGCTGAATCAGAGCTGAACACATATAACCAGAAGAAGAAGAATCAATGCACATGAAACACATAAAATACTCAGGGGAAAGCCTCAGCTAAAAACCTCACAATCTGTATTATCATACAAGGTGGAAATACATCAAAATTATACAAAGCCTTAGCTCTCACAGCTAGCCAGCTCTCAGTGTAATCCTCCTGGATGCTCACAGGAAATCAAAGCTTCTCAGAAGCCTTCCTCTCTGCCCTCCAAGCTCCTATTTCCTCGCGCAGTTACCTCTGGGATGATCTCCTTCACCTAGTGTAACACTGCTCTCACACACTGCTCTAACACACTGTCAAAACTGCACAATCCTCAAGGAACCTTGCCTTGATTGCATGGATGAGTTTTTGTTATAGGAAAACACATGCAACTGATAGTAACATGTCCTTGACATTTAGTTCAACTGGGTCTTTCTCAGAATAGACATGCATGAGTTTCTAATGAGAGAATTTTCAGTTATCCGGAGTACACTTGTTGAGTGCATGCATGCATCAACTGACTAATAACTCACAATTAGTTCCTCAAACAGTTTGGAACTAATTTAACTGGACTTAACTCAGTAAACTGAGCTAACTAATTACAACTCAAATATAGCTCAATTTTATCTCCTTAATTAAGGGATAAATACCTTAATTGAAGGGATAACTGTTGCATGACTGCAGAAATATTTCTAACTTGAATTTCTCCAACTAATTAATCCATAATGAATTAATTAATTAATTCCGAGCAGCTGGTGAGACTAAATTCGAATTTTAATTCAAGGACAAATTAAAATTGGAATATTATGGATTCTATTTGTATAATTTCTTGTTGCTATTTTCAACACTCCCTCTCAACAAGAAAGGAATTCAAATCGATCCTGATCCTGAACCTTTGGAATGTTCTGCATGCAACACTTCTCTCTAGTGTTGTTGCTCCAACAACTCCAGAAACAAAAAAAACATCCAACTTGAATCAGTATGATGCATCTGTCATCAAAGTCTCTGACTGCTATTGCCTCTGTCAATTGAAAACTTTGCGCTTATGTTGACTCAGCCTTTCTACACTGTTGTCAATCCTTCTCTGTGCTCTTTAGTATCTGATTGCTCTAGCCTCTATCACTTTGATCTCTGACTACATCAATCCCACTGATTCCTCTCGCTACTATGTACTTTGGGCTCCCATAGCAAGGTATGATCCATGAGATAAAACCTCTCAATGAACCTTGCCCAATTTCAACCTTCTTGGGACTATCACTTCACATCACCCCACCTCACACCTGGAGGTATGGCTGCCTGTGATCCCTCTATTGACTCTAATTGTGGTTCCTACATAATTGTTTGAGACTTCTTCTGGGACTGCATGTTGAGAGGTAATGTACTCTCCCTCTCAACCACCAAGTCTCTAACATTTCCCTTGCTCCTTAGGGCTTTGCATGCATCTTGAACCTCAAGAGCATACAGGTTATTAGCTCATGAACTAATCTGCTTCACTTGTCTCATTGTGATGTGTCTAAGGAAAACCTTTCCCTTACTAAAAATACAACATCGTAGCCTTTGTCCTCCAACATCACGACCGATACCATGTTCTTCTTCAGTCCAGGCACATACTTCACATCTGTCAAGGTGATAGAAGCTCCATGCTCTCTCTGAAAAGCAACAGTGCCCACTTGTGAAATGATAAACCTTTCGTCGTCACCCATCTCTATGCACATCTTGAGGTCTTTCTCCTCCAAGGGACTGAATAAACTTTTATCACCGGTCATGTGGAATGAGGCTCCACTGTCAATATACCAACCACAACCCATCATCGATGACACCATGCATGCGATGAGGATAAAGTCCATTTCAAACTAAGATGCTAATGCCTCACCTTCCGATCCATCTAAGTATCCCTTCTTGGACTTCTTCGATGGGAAATTAGTCGCATAATGTCTCATCTCATGACAATTAAAGCATCTCACTTTAGACTTGTCAACCTTCTTCCCTCCATGAGAAGAATTTGTTTCGAAATGGGAATCCTTCCCCTTCCCTTTCCTTGCCTTACTTGCTAAGGCTAGATTTTCTTCATCATCATCCTTGGATGAAGAACCATCTCGAGTGCTCCCCCTGATCTCCTCCTCCATGAGATCCGACCACAATCGTTCCAAATCTAGAAGTTTCTCCCTTCCATTCACAGAGTCCTGTTAGCTATTCCAGCTCTTTGGAAGGCCAAGGAGAGTGAGGCTCACCATATCATCGTCAACAGTAGTTATTCCCACACTTCCAAGCTCATCTCTACAGGTGGTGAGCTTGTTCAGATATGTGGAAATAGTGTCGCTGTTCTCTATCTTGATTCTTCGAAGCATATCCTTGAGCACCAATTTCCTCTGGTCGCTACTGTTATAGTATAGGTCCTTCAATGTCTTCCACATTGAATATGGAGTATCCTTCCCATGGAGACTTGAGACAATATGGTCTCGAACTCCCTCAAGGATGATCTGTCTCGCCCTCGCCACACACTTCTTCCACTCAGCCAACTCATGTGCATTAGTTGAACCTGGCTTTGGGATTTCTTGATCAATGAAATCCTTCAAACCATTGTCTTCTAATACAGCCTCCATGCACTTTCCATGCTATGTAATTCGAGTTTCCTTCCAAGGCATACTCGAGTCTCAAGCCATAGAATGCCATTGGCCAACCTTGAAGTATGATAAGAATTCAATTTGCACATGCAACCCCGAACTTAAAACTTCAAATTTTATTCTCCGTATACTATTCACAGCTCCGATAAACTCAGCTCTGATACCATGTAGAATTTCCTGCAAATTCTCTACAAATCTACCTCTGAGATCTCTATAGAAAATCTGACTGTAGATTAACTCGATAATGCAATATACCAAAGGAAAATACTATAATCTACTTCTACTATCAAACTTGCAGAAGCTTAAATATCAAGTTGAATCAGAGTTGAACACATATAACCAGAAGAAGAAGAATCAATGCATATGAATCATAGAAAATACTCAGGGGAAAGCCTTAGCGAAAAACCCCACTATCTCTATTATCATACAAGGTGGAAATACATCAGAATTGTAAAAATCCTTAGCTCTCATAGCTAGCCAGTTCTCAGTACAATCCTCCTGGATGCTCACAGGCAATCAAAGCTTCTCACAAGCCTTCCTCTTTGCCCTCCAAGCTCCTATTTCCTTGCGCAGTTACCTCTGGGATGATCTCCTTCACCTAGTGTAACACTGCTCTCACACACTACTCCAACACACTGTCAGAACTGCACAATCCTTAAGGAACGTTACCTTGAATGCATGGATGAGTTTCCTTTAGAGGAAAACACATGCAATTGATAGTAACCTATAGTTGAAATTTAGTTCAACTGGGTCTTTCTCATAATAGACATGCACACGTTTTTGATGAGAGATTATTCAGTTATCTGGGGTACACTTGTTGAGTGCATGCATGCATCAACTGACTGATAACTCACAATTAGTTCCTCAAATAGTTTTGAACTAATTTAACTGGACTTAACTCAGTAATCTGAGCTACCTAATTACAACTCAAGCATCACTCAATCTTATCTCCTTAATTAAGGGATAATCTCCTTAATTTAAGGGATAACTATTGCATGACTGTAGAAAGAATTCTAACTTGAATTTCTTCAACTAATTAATCCATAATGAATTATTTAATTAATTAATTCCAAGCAATTGGTGAGACTAAATTTCAATTTTAATTCACAATTTTAATTCAAGGACAAATTAAAATTGAAATATTCTGGATTCTATTTTTATCATTTCTTGTTGCTATTTTTAGCAATTTACATATGATTATTTACATATTTACAACAAGACAAGTATCTTCAAGAAACATATTTTTTCAAAACTAGCCCATTAACGGGAAGAGAATCCCTCTTTCCTTATAAATCTCGAAGGATAAAGGTAAATGGGCATAGTTTTTCAATGATCTGAAATGGGCCTAGCCACAATTTTTTGAAATTTAGTGTGCTTGCCCTTTTCTTTGTGGGCTTTATCCCATTTCAAAACTAAGTCACGAATATGAAAAGTTTTGTTATTTATTGAACCTGCATCAAACGAGGACTTGACCAATTGCTGGTGGTGGGAATGAACTTTTTTGGATTTATCTCTCTCATCCTCTAACTTAAGAATTTGGGACATTCTCAATTATAAAGCATAAGAAGGTTTTTCTTCAATAGATTTCATTAGGGATAGTGAAGGAAGAGTTAGATTAGGAGGTAGGATAACTTATTTTACATACACTAAGTGAAAGGGAGAAGTGCCTAAAGAGGCCTTCTGAGTGATTCTGTTAGCCCATAAAGAAAAAACTAGAGTTTTGTGCCAATTTTTTTGATTTTGGTCAACTGTTCGCTTGATGATCCTTATGAGGTTTTTATTTGTAGATTCTGCTAAGCCATTTCCTTGAGGATAATAGTTTGCATAATATTTGAGTTTGAAACCTCTTTTGAGAGAAAATTTAGTTATGGAATTTCTGGAGAAATAAGATGCATTATCAAACATAAGGGCATAAGGAAGGCCAAACCTGGTAATAATAAATTGATCAATAAAATCAATAATGTTTTCAGAATTGGCCACCTTTAGGGGTATCACTTCCACCCATTTGGTGAAATAATCCATATCAGTCAAGATGTATTTATGTTGTTTAGAAGAGTGAGGAACGATCTCACCTATGATGTCTAGTCCCCATTGCTCAAAGGGTTTCTCAATGTTAATTGGTTGCAAAGGCAAGGCTGGTTTCTTTTCCCTCCCTGAAGAAATTTGGCATAATTTTCATTTCTTGACATAAGCATGGGTGTCTTTGAATAGAGTTGGTTAATAGTAACCGACATATAAGATCATATGATAAGTAGTGTCTACGATGTAGTGTCCACCAGCTGGTCCATTGTGTAGCTCCTGCAAAACTTTCTTTGCTTTAGATTTCTCTAGACATCTTAATAAGACATATCATAATTTGTTCTAAACAATACATCATTGACAAGTTGATACTGATTAGCTTTAAGCCTAAAAGCTCTTTTTCTTTGTAATTGATTTCTAATGGAGAATAACCATTTTTTAAGTAAAAGATTAAATCAACATATTGAGATTCAGTGTCAATAGGGGATACCTCTGTGATTTGAACATTGTTATCTGAATCTTCATCAGTTGAAGTGTCATAAGATCTAGTTATTAATCTGCAAAAACCTTGACCCCGTACTAATTTAGCTATTTTTATCTCTAGGTCATACTCTTGTAGGAAAGTAACCCAATTAGCTCTCTTCTCTCATAATTCCTTATGGATAAGCAATTGTCTGACAACAGGGAAATGAACAATTACTTTTGTATGTGATTTTAGGAGGAAAGGTATAAAATACTTTATTGACTTAAAAACTGCAAAGGCTTATTTTTCAACCTCTGAATAGTTTAGCTCAACTCCTTGTAAATTGGAACTAAAGAAGGAAATAAGAGCCTCAACTTGTTTTTCATTGGGTTGTGTCAATATTGCTACATAGGATTGCTTGGAAGAAAAAGTGTAAAGAAAAAATTCTTTAGAAAAATTGGGAGTTGATAATGAAGGGGAATCTATGGTTGCTTTTTTTATTGATTCAAATTCTTTTCTTTCGATATGTCCCCATTTGAAAACTTATTTCTTTTTTATCATGGTCTGTAAGGGTAAGACAATTTGTGAAAAATCTGGGACAAACCATTTGACAAAATTAATTTGCCCAAGAAAGGATTGCATGGAATTTTTGTTTTGTGGTAAGGGGATTTTAGAAATCACCTTAATTATTTCTAGATCTATGTAGATTCCTCTTTGGACAAAATAAAACCTAGAAGCTTACCTTCACTAAGAGAAAAAAATGACTTTTTAGGATTTAAGGAGATTCCAATTTTTTTACATCTTTCAAAGATTTGTTTTAAGTCATGGAGATGATTACTTCTCTTTTTCGAATAAATTGTAATGTCATCTAAGTACACTAAAACTGTTTTATTGATCAAACCTCTGAAGGCAATGTCCATGGCTCTCTGGAATGTGGCTCCAACATTAATCAGTCTAAAAGAAATTTTTTGATAAGCATACGTTCCCCACTTGGTTCTGAATGTCCTTTTTCAGTCTATCTTTGAGATGTACAAGGATCTCATTATAACCTGAAAAAACCATCTAAGAAAGACATTAGCTCAAAACTAGCAACTGATTGCAAAATTTCTTCCATTGGAGGTAAAGGAAAGTTATCCTTTTCACATGCTTTATTTAAATTTCTAAAATCTATACAAATGCGAATATCTCCATTGTTTTTCCTAACTGGCATAAGTTTCGAGACCCACTTGGAATGTATGACCGGGAAGATGATTTTTGATTTGAGGAGCTTATTTAATTTAGTCTTAATATGGGCTTCCATGTTAGGATGAATCTTCCTAAGTTTTTGTTGAATTGGCTTTACATCTAGTAGCATATGAATAGTGTGCTGAATGATGGAAGTGTCATAAGTTTTAAGATTATCATAACTCCAAGAAAATACATCCTTGCATCCTTTTAATAGATGAATGAAAGCAAATCTCTCATCTGGTGTGAGTCCAAGGCCTAAATTGATGTTCTGAGGCTTATGATCGGAACCTAAGTTAACCAATTCGAATATCAAAGTAGAGCTTTGAAGTTTGCAATTGGTAACCCTTTTAAACCTATATTTCAAATCATACAAATCTTCTAATTTCACTATAGGTTTAGGTAAAGAATTTTCGTCAGAAGATTTATTTCACTGCTTATCATGCTCATCTTCATAAATGATCTGGTCAGAGTAAGATCCTTTGGATGTCAAAAAAATTAGGATGTATTTGTCATCGTTAAACACACGCCAATTAGTTATGTTGTCTGGAATGGAGGGGTGAAAAATTAATTCAATTGAAAATCTATCAGGACTAAAATATTCAGGTGGAATGAGCTTGGAAGCAACATTGGCTAGGAGATCAGCACTAGAATTCTATAATCTTGGGATCATAGTTATATTGAATGCAGTGAAATGGGAAGTCAGATCTTGAATCAAATATTGGTAATGCTTGAGGTGACTAGAAACACAATGAATTATGTTTCTAACTTGTTTTATTACAATTTATGAGTCACCAAAAACTTTAAGATATTTGACATCAAGACTAATGGCTTTCTGTAAGCCTTGTACCAATGCTTCATATTCAACAATTTTGTTGGTACAATCGAATTCCAATATGTAGGCAAGCATAGTTTTTTCTCCATAATGGTTTACTAGGATGCAACTAGCTCCTGCACCATCATTAGATTTTGATCCATCAAAGTAAAGAGTCAAAAACAAATTGTCACACTTATTTACAAGATTTTCTACAATATTGATACATCTAGATGAATCTGTTTGAGAAAAATTTTCAATCTGAGATGAAACATAATCAATTGAAAAGGGAGAGTTTTGTGCTGGAAAATTACCAAAGAAAGATTCAAGAGAATAATTTCCAAGAATGTTATTTGTAAATACTACTGGTTCATTTTCCTCATCTAAATCAATCACCGAATATTTCATATGTTTTCTCCCTATCAACACGAATTTGATTGGGTTTTCCATTATAGGGAAGCCACATATGTGACCAATCAGTTGCAAAGTAACCATGTAGTTTTTCAGACTAGTCCTTGCTTAAAATAAGACCATAGAATGAGGGGATGTGTGCAACTAATATATCTATTATTTGAAAAACCTTTAGATTTGAAGATAATCTAACCAAAACACAATCCATTTGTCCTAAAAACTTGACTTTTGTCTAGTCTAATTGAACATGTTGTAGCGGCTACAACCACCCTCCAAAATTTTTCCTTAGCTTCATTTTGGAGCCTCCCTACCAACCTTCATAGCAACATGTCTTGCTTCGTCAAGTACACAAGCTCCAGTGATTTTCTTGTAGAAAGATAGCCTATCAATCAAACCTTGATGCATTCCCCTCATAGGCTGTTCATCTAGACTTGGTCCAACAGTAGGCTGAGTAGCTCCTTCAAGAATTTGCACAAATCTGGAGGGAAACCAGCCTTCCCTCCATAAATTGCGCAATCCTGACTGGTAGCCTGCTGGGCCCCAGAATTGCGCAATTCTGCTGAGCAAGATTCACCCAGAAAATTGCGCAATCCTTCCCAGCTAGGTTGCTCAGCCCAGAATTTGTGCAAATCTAGGCAGCAGTCAGTTGCTTTGCCCAGAAATTGCATAAATATTCTGAGCAACCAACCCAGCTCCCAGCCAGAAATGCACATTTTCTCCCAAGAGTTGAGAAGTCTCTTGCATGTGTAGTTGAGTTGACTGATTCCCTCAGGGACTGAGCAAAACAGACTTGCATGCATGGACTGCTCCTCCGAAGGCAGCATGCAAAGGCATCCCTTGTTTCAGGGATCTATTTTTGGCAGCTGGAGGTTTCATGCAAGGATCATTTCAAAAACCTCCCACCAAGTGTTGCTTTCCCTAGATTTGTGGCATGCGCGTCAGAACCTTGATATTTTCAAAACTCAGCAACTAGATGCTGCAGAGCTCATTACTCACATCAACCTTACAGATTTGACATCCCACATCACATCTAGGAGATGTCGGCACATACAGCTCAACTGTTTTGGGGTAAGCCCACTTTCCATGTCTTGTGTCGCATTTATGGCACTTTTTGTGTTTCGCTTTGTATGAATGCTGTCTGCTTGATTTCAGTGAGCACTTGCTATCATTTTGATACATACTAGCTTGAACTAGCACCCTTTTAGTTTTCATTAGCATCTCACTGCTGTCACATGCATGAAACTATTTTTCATGAACAATCGTCGACTCCGCGTCTCACCTCACCCACATGCATGTTGTTCTGTTTTCTGAATCTATCATTCACTATTTTCATGCATGATTATTCACTTATGCTTACAATCAATATTGCCATGCATTCACATTCACATTCACTTTCAGTTTCCCGTTGACGACTCTGGCCAACCTTGGCCCAGACTCTGCCTTCACTGAGACATCATTGCGCAATCCGGGGAAGGAAGGCTCTGTCTTCCTCTCCAAAAATGTGCATTTTTGCCTAGGCATTGTCCTCTAGGACTATTTTGCACATTTATGAGGGACAGTGACTACTGGCTCAGAAAATTGCACAATGCAGTCCTTGAGCCTGTAGTCACTCCCAGCTGGAATTGCATATTGTGCAATTCCAGCCATTCGTAGCCAGACTGGACTGTGCATTGCGTAGTTCCAGGAGTTAGTTAGCCTCCTATCAGCTCAGACTGTGCCTTGCGTAGTTTTGGCACTCAGTCTCCCGGCCTCCCGGCCAAAATTGCGCGACCTTCATGATCAGTTACACATGTATGTTGCAAGTCAGTTCTCAAGTTCATTTTGGTTTTTGACTGACAAATTGCTTTCCATGAGTGTTGCCATGTCTCCAGGTATTGTAGGTGTTCATCTGCCTCTCATCAGTATAGGTACAATGGTTTCCAAGTGAGTAGAGTCGAAGACACTACTCATAGCACACTTGCGGATGCAGTTGATCAAGTGTCTATGGACTTGCCTACCAATGAAGACATCAAGTTGTTTGTAGACAAGGACATCAAGATATGATGACAACAACATCACAATAAGAAACATCATGAACAACAACTGAAGGCAGCATACCAGATGCAATGAATGCAAGAGGAAGGTTGTTGAAAACACAGAGGCGGAACAAAGTTGCAAGCTTAAGCAGATCCACTAGTGATGAAGCAACTTTTGGAGACTCAGGCTATGAGGTGATGGCACGACATTAATATCACACAAAGACAGAGAATGGAACAAAGAAGGAGTTGCATGTGCTGAAGAAACAACTCAAGGAAGAACATGAGCTACACAGACAAGTGAATGAGTTGTAGCAGGAACATGAACAACAGGGGGCGCAACATGCACTCACGGATGAAATTGCACCCGTACAAGTTATAGATCCATCCCAACAGCTGGCACGAAGCAAACATGGTGAGCAGTGTTGTTGATCACATGAAAGGGATTCAACAACATGCATGTTATTGTGTGCATGCATGCGATCCAACCCATTCAGCACACTCACTAAGGCGAAGACAAGAAGCAAGTCTGACTGGGGCTAAGCATGTAGTTGACAGTTGATGCACATGACCACCAACACACATTGGGAGATCAACATGAACACTATGCATTAGTGTGTTGCTAGTTTAGCTGCAGCCAAGAAGACCATGCGCATGCTAGTAAATGAGTTGGATGAAGGAGCCATACCAATGCACCCGGATGCAACAAAGGCAAGAGTTCGCTTCAACAAGATGTCACCATGGAGCACATGCACACCATCACGGACGACCAAACTTGGGATCAACTCACCACCTTCACCATCACAAGAATGTCAAAGAGTTGGTCTCACCTCAACGAATTGAGTGACAATGATGTCTTGCATGGCTTGCTCAAGCCATTTTGTCTCACATGGGTACATGTGCATTATAATGTAACGTCTTGTCAAGTGTAAGTCAAGTGTCGATAGTTGGATGTAACAGTGATAAAGTAGATGAAGAGTCATGAGGGTAGATGAACTGTCACAAAGGGGAATGTTAAGGGTCACCCCACCCTTTGATATAAATAGAACCTCATAACTCATTATAAAGGCTTTTGGTCAGCCAAGCTTCCGATAAGACTATCTTGGAGAGAGCTTGGAAAGTATTGTAATGAGCCTTGGCTTCTCCACTGCATAGAGCTAGTACATCTCTTTGGAGGAGCAGGCAGTTGTGGCTGTAACATTCCATTATTGGAACTAGTGGTTGGACATGGATGTATTATATGACTGGAACTTACACTTGTTAATATAACAAGAGGCAATGCGTTTCATGCATATGTTGTATTGTTTTCTATGCTATCTAGTTTACTTTAAATGATATATGTATTTTCTTTCTTATGCATGCATGTATAGACTATTCTGTATAAGTATGTATGGATATTTTTGAAATGTGTTGTCTGTTTAACCATCACTTTGGATTGCTCATTAACTTGCCTTCTATGTTGTGATGTATCTTTGCTCATGTGTTCCCTTCCAAGCTGAGTGCCATCACAGGTTTCCAAGGGGTGCACTCATCTCAACCCCCATGTGTTAGAACCTCTCATGCACCTTCCTTGACTCACTGCAGCTGTCACACCCTTGCTACCAATAGAGTTATCTTACTTGCTCTATGCGAAATCGCGGTTAAGGCATTACCATATGAACCACTGATGGGACTCCTATACCAAATGGTATGAGGTCTAATTGGGACTTCTTACCGGGGATATCCCCTTACATGTTGGCGGGTCCAACACTGTCAACATTTTGGCGCTAGAAGGAGGGCCAGATGAAAAGATGAGTCCTCACATCTGTTTTGAATCTCTACACATCTATCATGAATAACTACCGAGTTTCTCTTCCGGAACGTATGTCTTATGGAAACGATTTCATTATCTCAGAAAATCTCTCGGATAACTTGTCACATAAAACATATGATGGTGGATACCACGTAGCCTTGGTTAGGCACATGGTCGGCGTTGTAGGCTCATGTGAAAGACATGGATTCTTTGAAGAATACATGAGCTGCGTGCTATTCGTTGACATGCTTCGAGGGCACCCAATGCACTGGTGTGCCACGCTACCCGAAAAATATATTCATTCTCTTGATCATATAGTCATAGAGATAGACCATGGTTTCAATCACTTCGACCGTGAATCACTCAACAAAGGAATTCTGAAATTATGAAAAGCACCCGATGAATCTGTTGAACAATTTTACACATGCTTTGTTAATCTTGAATACTGATTCCCCGAAGATGATATTGATTGGGAATTCATCGAAGGGAAATTTGATTATATGTTCACATATTTGAAAATCCACAATTCTTGAAATCACTCGAATCTCGCTCATACTCCGGTGATGGAACTGTGTAGTCATGAGTAGGCATAGTCGCTGTCACAAGTGACTATCCGCCGTCACCTCATCAAATAGCCCCACCACCACGGAGTGATGTGGGAGATCATGCACATACCTCTGTTGAACTGTCACATCCTCCCACCCCACTTGCTCTTGATATCTGTGCAAATTTGGCTTGCAAGCCTATTGGTTATCACGTGGATTCGTTCCCTCAACCTCTGTCCTCGCATTTTGTTGATCCTTCAGGTTGTACTGTCTTGTGTTCTTCCATTCTGGACTCCTCACCTATTGTGAAAAAGGATCAAGTTGTTGATGGAGTTGGTGTTATGCAACCAACCTATGCCATCATTCATGATGAGTGTGTGTGGGAATATAAAGAAGAACCCATGGTGAAGGATGAATCCCTTCCAACTGAGCCTCGTTCGCTTCATCCTGACATCCCTTATGATTCTGCCACTGCTGATTTCCCCTGTGAAAACCCATTTCTGGATGTTTCTACTTCTGATCATTCACAGGACACGTCGGATGTCAATCTATCATCACAGTGTGGATAGGACACATCTTCCTCTGGAAATCCATCCAATTTGTCATCTGTCTTTTCTGAAAACACAGAGGGTGAACATCTTTGCTTCTCATCTACCCCTCTACCCGATTCATAAAATCACGAGGATGCCAACAAACATCCTAAATTTTCTGATCTTGGCTATCATGATCTCTCTACTTCTTGATATGATCACGATGTTGATTCAATCATTGTTAATCTATCTAAGACATTGGTCTACAATGGTCTATCTATCAATGAAGTCAAAACCTCGAAGAATATCAAGGCATTTCAGCCCGATCTGATGGTTATACCAGGCCCTCGCTGTCCTGAGGTTGGTTTCACTTTTGGTCAGGAAATTGTTGAAACACTCAAGGCTTCTCATCACTCTCTGCTTTGCATTGAAGATCAACCAAACACCCAAATTTATCTTCCTCCACTCGAACTACATGATCCCATCGCTCATGTGTTGGAGGAATCTTACACAGCAAGCACACATGCACAACATAAGTGGTCTACCTTTCTCACGTTTGCTTGCATGTCATAGTTAAGAGAATGCACACACTCAACATCTACATGTAGTGTAGCACAACACCATGGTAGCTCCATAGAGTGCATGTCATGCACTCTCACTCATCTCTGTTCTATGGTCGCTTGTAAACTCGGAGTGTGTTTGTCTTCACTGTTATATCTTTCTTGTTGCTGGTTCACATAGCTGTCTTGTTCACGAACCATGCCTTCACCAACATGGGTCAACCAATGCGCCAATGGCTGCATTGGAAGTATCACTACACGTGAAATGGCCTAGGCACTGTTAGCTTAGGAGTAGGAGTAGTGTTTACTTTCAGTTTATTTTCCTGAATGCTTGTTTTCTTACTTTCTTTGTTGGTTTGTTTGCTTGCTTGCTTTCTCTCTTACTTGCTTTGCTTTCGCTTTTGCTTTTGCTTTTGCTTTTTCTTTGCTTTGATTGTTTGCTTGTTTTGTTCATAGGTTAGTTTCATATGAAACCATGTATGACTCTTGAAACAAGATGGGTAAAGTACAAGAGGCCTTGTACAACTATCACTACTTGGTTATATGTCATCTTTCCTCTATATGAAGAACTTGTTACTTTTAGTCGATGATGCGTTGAAGGAAAAATACGTACTGTTCGAAGTGAACCTTGGTGAAAACACAACACTTGTGTGCTAACTAGTATCACCTACTCTAGTCAGTTGTTTTTGGGTTAACCCTTGTCATCTAAGTCAAGTAGAGTAAGGTGAGGGGGAAAACCTTAACAGACACGTCAAAGGTATAATAAACTAATTCTTTGTTGGAACAACCTCTTTTTCTCTCAATAAGTTGGGATCCCTCTTCTACCTCTGAAATGAATAAGTGCTATGCATAGTTACAGAAATAGAAAAATGAAAAAAGTGAAAAAAATGAAAAATGAATAAGGCAAAAGAAGAGAAAGGCTTCCTGTGCAGAGAGGTGATGCAAGTAACTCCACCGGGGTACTGACCAGGCTTGTTGGCAGTGGAGCCATGCTTGTGTTCCTATGTGACTCCGCCGAGGTACTGTCTAGGCTTGCTGGCAACGGAGCAACACCAAAGATGAAACTAAGACTCTGACGACTATAATGATTGTGCATCAATATACCCCTCAACCCCAATCGAAACAACTGTGTTGACTTGGCTTGGAATGTGTGTCAATCGACCAAGAGCTTGGCGGATGCTACTTCTTACAATCAAGCTAGTGTGAAACCAAGTCAAGTGAGAACTGAACAATACTTCTAGAGGTGTTAGACTTGATTTTCATGAACAAGGTCCATTCAGACAGCTCAAGTTCTACCAGTGTGTCACCAAGTGTTGTAGCGGTTACAAACACCCTCCAAAATTTTGCCTTAGCTTCATTTTGGAGCCTCCCTACCAACCTTCACAGCAGCATGTTTTGCTTCATCAAGTACACAAGCTCTAGTGATATTCTTATAGAAAGACATCCTGTCAATCAAACCTTGATGCATTCCCCTCACAGGCTGTTCATCTGGACTTAGTCCAGCAACAGGTTGAGCAACTCCTTCAAGAATTTGCGCAAATCTGGAGGTCAACCAACCTTCCCTCCAGAAATTGTGCAATCCTTACTGGCAGCCTGCTAGGCCCCGTAATTGCGCAACTCTGCTGAGCAAGCTTCATCCAAAAAATTGCTCAATCCTTCCCATCTAGGCTGTTCAACCTAGAATTTGCACAAATCTGGGTAGCAATCAGCTGCTCTGCCTAGAAATTGCACAAATCTTCTGAGTAGCTAGCCCACCTCCCAGCCAGAAATGCACATTTTCTCCTAGTAGTTGAGCAGTCTCTTGCATGTGCAGCTGAGTTGACCGGTTCCCTCCAGGACCATCAAAACAGACTTGCATTCTTGTGCTACTTCTCCAAGGCAGCATGCAAAGGCATCCCTTGTTTCAGGGATCTATTTTTGGCAGTTGGAGGTTTCATGCAAGGATCATTTCAAAAACCTCCCACCAAGTGCCGCTTTCCCTAGATTTGTGGCATGAACATCACAACCTCAATATTATCAAAACTCATCAACAGATACCGTAGAGCTCATTCGTCACATCAACCTTGCAGCTCTGACATCCCACATCACATATAGGAGATGTTAGCACATTCAACTCAGTTGTTTTGGGGTAAGCCCACTTTCCATGTCTTGTGTTGCATTTATAGCGCTTTTTGTGTTTCACTTCATATGAATGTTGTCTGCTTGATTTCAGTGAGCGCTTGCTGTCGTTTTGATACATACTAGCTTGTACTAGTACCATTTCATTTTTCATTAATATCTCCTTGCTGTCTCATGCATGAAAATATTTTTCATGAATGGTCACCGATTTGGCAACTCGCCTCACCCACATGCATGTTGTTCCATTTTATGAATCTGTCATTAACCGTTTGCATGCACGATCATTCACTTATGAGTACACTCAATATCACCATGCATTCGCATTCACATTCGCTTTCAGTTGCCCATCGGTGAGTTTTGCCAACCTTGGCCTGGACTTTGCCTTCACTGAGACAACATTACGCAATCTGGGGAAGGAAGGCTCTATATTCCTCTCCAGAAATGCACATTTCTGCCCAGGGACTCTCCTTCAGGACTGTTTTGTGCATTTCTGAGGGATAGTAACTGCTGGCCTAGAAAATTGGGTAATGCAGTCCCCAAGCCTGTAGTTACACCCAACTAGAATTGCGCATTGTGCAATTCCAATAGTCAGTAGCCAGATTGGATTGTGCATGGCGCAGTTCCAACAGTCAGTTAGCCTCCCAGCAACCTAGACTATGCCTTGCACAGTTTTGGCACTCAGTCTCCCAACCTCCTGACTGAAATTACGCGACCTTCATGATCAGTCACACAGGTATGTTGCAAGTCAGTTCTCAAGTTCATTTTGGTTTTCGACTGACATATTACTTGCCATGAGTGTTTCCATGTCTCCAGGTATCGCAGGTGTTCATCTGACTCTCAGCAGTACAGGTACAATGGTTTCCAAGAGAGCAGAGTCAAAGATACCACTCAGAGCACATTTGCGGATGTAGCCGATCAAGTGTCTATGGACTTTCCTACCCACGAAGACATCAAGTTGTTCGTAGAAAAGGACATCAAGTTATGACGACAAAAACATCGCAGTGAACAACATCATGAACAAAACCTGGAGGAAACATACCAGATGCAACAAATGCAAGAGGAAGGTTATTAACAACACAAACCCAAAACAAAGTTGCAAGCTCACGCAGATCCACTGGTGATGAAAGCAACTTTTGGACACTCAGGCTATGAGGTGACAACACGACATGAAGACCATGTGAAGAAATAGAATGTTACAAAGAAGGATTTTCATGTGTTGAAGCAGCAACTCAAGGAAGAACATGAGCTGCACGACAAGCGAATGAGTTGCAACAGGAACAAGAATAGTAGGGGGCACAACATGCACTCATGGATGAAACTGCGTCCGTACAAGTTATAGATCCATCTCAGCAGCTGGCATGGAGTAGACATGGTGAGAGGTGTTGTTGATCACATGCAGGGGATTCAACACCATGCATTTGTTGTGTGCACGTATGTGATCCAACCCATTCAGCACACTCACCAAGGCGAAGAAAAGAAGCAAGTCCAACTAGGGCTGAGCATGTAGTTGACAGTTGATGTGCATGACCACCAACACACATTGGGAGATTAGCATGAACACTATGCATTAGTGTGTTGCCAGTTCGGATGCACCCAAGAAGACCATGCGCATGCTAGTCGATGAGTTGGATGAAGGAGCCATATCAATGCACTCGGATGCAACGAAGGTAAGAGTTCACTTCAGCAAGATGTCACCATGGAGCGCATGCACACCATCATGGATGACGAAGCTTGGCATCAACTCACCACCTTCACCATCAAAAACATGTCAAAGAGTTGGTCTCACCTCAATGGACCGAGTGTCAATGATGTCTTGCATGGCTTGCTCAAGCCATTTTGTCTCACATGGGTACATGTGCATTGTAATGTAACGTCTTGTTAAGTGTAAGTCAAGTGTCGATAGTTGGATGTAACAATCATGGAGTAGATGAAGAGTCATGAGGGTAGATGAACTGTCAAATAGAACCTCGTAACTCATTGTAAAGGATTTCTGTCAGCCAAGCTTTTGATAAGACTATCTTGGAGAGAGCTTGGAAAGTATTGTAATGAGCCTTGGCTTCTCCACTATGCAGAGCTAGTACATCTCTTTGGAGGAGCAGGCAGTTGTGGTTATAACATTCCACTATTGGAACTAGTGGTTGGACTTGGATGTATTGTATGACTGGAACTTACACTTCTTAATATAATAAGAGCCAGCACATTTCATGCATATGTTGTATTGTTTTCTATGCTATCTAGTTTAGTCTAAATGATATATGTATTTTCTTTCTTACGCATGCATGTATAGACTATTTTATATAAGTATGTATGGATCTTTCTGAAATGTGTTGTTGGTTTAACCATCACTTTGGATTGCTCACTAACTTGCCTTCGATGTTGTGATTTATCTTTGCGTGTGTGTTCCCTTCCAAGCCGAGTGCTATCACAGGTTTCCAAGGGGTGCACTCATCTCAACCCCCATGTGTTAGAACCTCTCATGCACCTTCCTTGTCTCACTACAGCTGTCACACCCTTGCTACCAATAGATTTATCTTACTTGCCTCTGTGCAAAATCTTGGTCAAGGCATTACCGTATGACCCACTGGTGGGACTCCTACACCAAACGTATGAGGTCTAATTGGGACTTCTTACTGGGGAGATCCCCTTACATGTTGGCGGGTCCAACACTATCAATAAAACAATATGAACAACAATTTTTTGAGGTGAAATATTTAATTTGAGACAAACTGCATAAGGCATGATATTAGAGGATGCACCAGAATCCACCAGATAATTGTGAACATTCTTATTAAAAATTTCAAGAGTCAAAAGAAAAGGAGGAGTGTGGAAATTTGATCTACCTTGAATTTAAATAGCATCAAAAGAATCAATCTTGTTTAAAGGGACATTTGGAGGTTTTCCTTTCCCTTGTGAGGATTTTGCAATAACAACAGTAGGTAAAGGAGATGCAGGGATTGCATTTAATTATTTGAGTAAAAACTTCTGTTATTGTTTTAACTTATTGACCTCATATAGGGAAATGTTGGCTTTGACCTTTTTCATGTCTTCCATGATATTATATTCAATGGTATCGAAGACTATCAAGGTCTTAGATGATGAGGGAGATTTAGAAGTAGTTAGAGCAGAATTAGAAGATGGAGTAGAAGTCTTTTTAACCATGCCTTTTTCTTTAGTAGGAGGAGTAGGGGACTTTTGATTTTGATTTGATGTAGAAGTATCAGTAGGTCCCTTACTTCTAGTACTCACTGGTAGGGCTTCCTCTTCTTCTTCATTTTCTGATGTGGTTAGAATGAAATCCCATAAACCATGAGCTTCAACTATTTCATCTTCTTGTGATTCTTCTGCAGATAGGGCTATTTCTTCTTCCTTGTCCTCTTCATTAGATTCTGCATTTGATATATTGGCAGGAGGTTGTGATTGTGATGGTTGATTCCTTTTAAAAGGTCAAAAGGACTTTTTCGAAGACTCAACAACCTGTTTCTTGATCTTGACCATCTCGTTGACATAGTTTTTGAAAATTTCTGCAATCCTTCCAAGTCAAAAGGATATTTGGGAGCTTTCTTCTTGGATTCATCTTTAAAAGTGACTTTCTTGGTTTTCTTTCTTTCTTCAAGGGAAATTTTCTTCTCAAGAGCAATTTTTTTTTTCACAGAAAGATCTTCCTTCATGTTATAAAGAAATACTATTTTATTAGATCCATCTACGAACATAAAAATATTTGAAGGAGGAGCAGAGATATACCATTCAATTTTCACATTAGTACCTAGTTTGGAAGTATCTGGGATGTTTTTTGACAATTAGTTGAATCTCGAGTTAAAATACTTGATTTTCTCATTTGTATTAGTTTTAAGGTTTGACAAATCATTGATTAAAGTGGTTGTTGTGTGGTCATCCCCAAATTAAAAAAAATTATTCTTCGAACATATCCCAGTTTGTAATTTATCTGGTATGAAAGGAGAAATACTAGTACCCTGCAGATCCTTCAAATGTATAAGGAAAAAGTCCGCAAACAAAATCCTCTTCTGAAACTCCATTAATATTAATTGCCAACATATAATTGTGAAGGTGTTCCTCTTCAGGGAGACCATCATCAGGGTTAAACTTGGGTAGCCATATTTCTAGATGTTTGGGAACATGCTGTAATGGAGGAGTCATCTTAATTTCCCTAGGGTTTTTCCATGGTCTATTTTCCATCCCGGGAGTACTAGGAATAAAGGAAGTTGCAGATGATGTGGAGGCTAGGAGATTGAGCAGTTGAAGAGGTTGGTATTGTAGTTCTATTGATTATAATAACACCAATTGACTGTGGCTGAGGAATGTGGATGGAATGGATTAAAGGATGATAAGAGGAAGGTAAGGGGGCAGAGGAAGAAGTTGGATCAATAGGAGTATGAGGTGGAAAGGATGATGTAATATGACTAGTAGAAGAGAGAGATTGTGGGGTACTTTTCTTTTTTTTGATGAGTGGGTAATAGAAACTCAAAAGGTTTGACTCAGTTTCTCACGCTGGGATCTAGTTAACACACCTGAAGACTGTAAGGATGAAGTAACACTTCCTTCCGATAAATATAAGTGTACAAATTTTTGTAGAAATTTTGAATAATATGACACTTATTCACAGAGATTATCCCAATTATACACTATTGTGGAATACATGAATAATACATAACCTCCTCTACGTTGATCATCAATTTAGCAGTATTCAGAAACATTCGCATGCGCATATTGAAGCATCAATCACACATATCAACACAGTATATCACGGGGAAAGCATACAACTGAAAGCCCCACACTATCTGTATATTATATTGATTGAGAACATGTAACAATACATAGTACAATACTCCTCACAAGTACTCAGTACTATCTCCACCTGTTACACACAAAACTAGCTCAGATCCGAACAAGTCACAGGTTCAAATCTTCTCCGCTGCTTTGCCTACCTCCACTGCACAATAATGCAAGAGAATCACTTGAGCACAAGCTACAATTGCCTTGATATTGGCCCACACTGCGTAGTCCTCATTGGCATTACTCAAATCCATGCATGTGCAAATCTCATGCACAACTGATAGTCACAACTCACCCTTTCACTTACCTCTAACACCTGTTACTGTTGAACTGTCCATGCACTGAGTTAACTGATGTATTCTTTAGTTTCTTTATGAGTTACTAATTAGTGAATTAATTAAATATCAATTCACACAACTCATCACTAGTGTATTCTTTAGTTAGACTAAATACAACTAGTTCAACTAAGTCAAACTGAACACAACTCCATCAACTCCACAGAACTCACATGCATGAGTTCTAACTGAAGTCCTCCATGCAATAGCTCAACTAACACATAAGAAACCACGTGATTCCTTTTTCAGCTACATGTGCCACATCCGTAGCTCGAACTGAAGTGCTCCAAGAGAATAAGACAATGTTTAGAGTCCAAATATTACTAAGGACTAATAATATTTGACTGTTTCTATTTTTAGCCTGGCAGTCTAAAAATAGACTCTGATCACTCCGCCGTGAACCAAAAATAGAAGTCCATCTATTTTTACCAACATGACCAATCATCCATAAACAACATCCTGCAACTCATAGACCATGATCCATATGTCTAAAAATAGACATAGTCTAAAAATAGACTTTGCGCCAAAAATAGCCTGCGGGCCCATGTAGTGAAGGCGACTCCTTTCCACTAAGCTCCATCATCTTGTTGCATTTTCAACACTCCCTCTCAACAATATATGGATTATCTGCAACCCCTATCCTACCTCTGTAATGTTATGCATGCAACACATTTGCCCAGTCCACTTGCTCCAATAAAACTTGGAACAAAAACACTCCCAACTGACCACTTTGTTGGGCTAGGAACATACTCTGATGCTGAAGCTCTACCTGCTGCTGAAAAGTGCTCCCTCTCTGACATCTGCACTACTGCAACATCTCCATGCATCTTGCACCATTGCACACCTCTCTGTGCCACCTAGCACTATGCAAAACACTTGTGCCTCTCGCATTGCTGCAGCCTACTAGCTATGCGCTATCCTGGGATTCCCTACACTGTCGCTCTCTCTGCCACTCCATCCGCATCTGTCTCTACCCAGTCAGTCAGTTCCTGCTACTCCACATCGGGGCTCCCGTAGCAAGGTCTCATCCAAGAGGTTGGGTACCTCAAGGATCTTGCCCCTCCTCCTTGGGACGATCAATCCACATCACCCCACCTCCTACCTGGAGGTATGGCTGCATGCGATCCCTCAGCCCACCTGGCTCGAATTTCCCCCTACTGGAGGTCTCTGCATGAGTAGATGTCTCTACTCGAGCTCCTCTCAACTTCCCTTGTTGTGGCTACTACACAACCTCCTGAAGCTGCTGCACCAATCGTGGCTCCTCCACAATCATTTGAGACTTCTTCTGGATCTGCATGTTGAGAGGTGATATACGCTCCCTCTCAACCACCAAGTCTCCATCATTTGCCTCATTTCTCAAGGCTTTGCATGCATCTACATGCAACTGATAAAGGTTCTTGACTTGAACCCCCATCTTCTGGGTTTCTCCAGTTGTCTTTCTACGCAGGAAAGCCTTTCCCTTGCTGAATACAACATCATATCCCTTATCTTCTAACATCGCCACAGAGATAAGATTCTTCTTCAATCCTGGAACATGCATCACTTCCTTCAATCTAAAGGGTTTACCAGACTCCCTCTCAAAGGAAATGGTACCGATACCGGTCGCACTATATCTACCATTATCGCTCATCTTGATGTGCACTCCAAGATCTTTCTCATCCAGATCAGAAAACAAATCTCGATCTTCTGTCATGTGAGAAGACACACCACTGTCCAAGAACCATACCGATCCCATCACACTTGATACCAAGCATGCAATCAGTGAAAAATCCAGCTCAAACTGCGAGGCTAAGGCCTCTCCCACTACAGATCCAACAGCTTGCTTATTTTTCTTCTTCTGCGGACAATCTGTGGCATAGTGTCCGTGCTGGTGACAGTGAAAGCACTTCACCTTCGACATGTCCTGCTTCTTGCCTTTCGCACCAGAACGAGAAGATTTCTTGCTCTTTCCCTTCTTTGGTTTGGCAGCCAAAGCGCAATTTTCTTCCTCAGTTTCCTTTGATGAAGATCCGTCCCTGGTATTCCGCTTGATCTCCTCCTGCACAAGATCTAACCAAAGTCTCTCCCATCCTGGCAATTTCTCCCGACCATTGATAGAGTCCTGATAGGAATGCCAACTCTTTGGAAGACCAAGGAGAGCCAAGCTCACCAAGTCCTCATCATCGACAGTCACCCCCACACTTCCCAGCTCATCCCTGCACTGAGTGAACTTCATGAGATACTTGGGCATACTGTCTCCCTTCTCGCATTTAATGTTTCTGAGTCTATCCTTGAGCACTAGCTTCCTCTGATCGCTCTTGCTTTGGAATAGATCTGTCAACGCTTTCCACATCAAGTATGGAGAAGTATTTCCATGCAGGCTGGACACAATGTGATCCTTCATGCCCTCCAATAGAATCCTTCGACACTTTGCTATCTTCTTTTGCCAAATCTCAGCTTCGGCAGCATCAGTAGGCTTTGGGACCTCAGCCTCTATGAACTCCTTCAGCCCATTATCATCTAACACTACCTCCATCATGTCCTTCCATGCAATATAGTTCAAGCTTCCCTCAAGAGCATACTCCAATCGCAATCCGTTGAAAGACATTGCCACGTTGACACCAAGAAAACACTGCTGCAAATTCGAATTCCACCAGCTCAAAACTCAACCGCTTCTGATCTAAAATTCGTGAGAACTCATACAGAGATTCACTGTATGGGATTTTACCAGATATCTCACCTTCCAAAGGAAGGATGAATCTAGAGGCTACCTGGCCCAATTATAGACTCTGCCTGAAGAAATAAAATGTAAACACTTTCTGAATAATAGATCTGATGATCAACTGCTCTGATACCATGTAGAAATTTTGAATAATATGACACTTATTCACAGAGATTATCCCAATTATACACTATTGCAGAATACATGCATAATACATAACCTCCTCTACGTTGATCATCAATTTAGCAGTATTCAGAAACATTCACATGCGCACATTGAAGCATCAATCACACATATCAACACAATATATCACGGGGAAAGCATACAGCTGAAAACCCCATACTATCTGTATATTATATTGATTGAGAACATGTAAAAATACATAGTACAATACTCCTCACAAGTACTCAGTACTATCTCCACCTGTTACACACAAAACTAGCTCAGATTTGAACAAGTCACAGGTTCAAATCTTCTCCGCTGCTTTGCCTGCCTCCACTGCACAATACTGCAAGAGAATCACGTGAGAACAAGCTACAATTTCCTTGATATTGGCCCACACTGCATAGTCCTCATTGGCATTACTCAAATCCATGCATGTGCAAATCTCATGCACAACTGATAGTCACAACTCACCCTTTCACTTACCTCTAACACCTGTTACTTTTGAACTGTCCATGCACTGAGTTAACTGATGTATTCTTTAGTTTCTTTATGAGTTAATAATTAGTGAATTAATTAACAATCAATTCACACAACTCATCACTAGTGTATTCTTTAGTTAGACTAAATACAACTAGTTCAACTAAGTCAAACTGAACACAACTCCATCAACTCCACATCCAACTCCACAGAACTCACATGCATGAGTTCTAACTGAAGTCCTCCATGCAATAGCTCAACTAACACATAAGAAACCACGTGATTCCTTTTGTCAGCTGGATGTGCCACATCCGTAGCTCGAACTGAAGTGCTCCAAGAGAATAAGATAATGTTTAGAGTCCAAATATTACTAAGGGCTAATAATATTTGACTGTTTCTATTTTTAGCCTGGCAGTCTAAAAATAGACTCTGATCACTCCGCTGTGAACCAAAAATAGAAGTCCATCTATTTTTCCCAACATGACCAATCATCCATAAACAACATCCTGCAACTCATAGACCATGATCCATATGTTTAAAAATAGACACAGTCTAAAAATAGACTTTGCGCCAAAAATAACCTGTGGGCCCACTTAGTGAAGGCGACTCCTTTCCACTAAGCTCCATCATCTTGTTGCATTTTCAACAATTTCCTCCAATCTCTGGATCAAAGTCTGAAATTTAGGGGGCTCTGCAGGTACTTCTGTAGAAGTTTGGCCAATTGAATTTGGACATCTACTAGGAGTTGGTGGTTATTTCAACAACTTCAGATCTACGATTAACATATTTGGAATGGGATCTTAAAGTTGGTGGTGACTTTCAGGGAGACCGACTCTTAGAATGACCTTTTAATTTGGGATTGGACCTTGTTGCCATTCATAGTCTGATGACCCTCCTTCTAGTGCCAAAAATGTTGAAGGCTCAAAATTGTGACAAGCAATGTGACAATATAAATTCTCAAGTTATTATGAGGTTAAATTAGATATAATACCTAATTTAATTAAATAGTTAATTAAACTAGTTGATGAATTTGTTACAAATATAAGATTTTGTTGTTTATGCATATAATATATGATTTCAATCACACATATAAGTAGTGAAAAATGTACGATTTATTACAACACATATATGATAAATGTAATCAAATAACCATTTAACTCTTAAGCAAAGCAATAATAGATAGATAGTAGTACCTGATATATCATAACTCTGCTCATGAGAAAATAGTAGTGGTTCAACTTTCTATTAAGATAACTTGAGTCACAATAGTGCAAACAAAAGCTTTCTTTCCAAAATTCAGAACCTCTTCTCCATACAAATGAAAGGGATTTATAGTTTCAAAATTAAATACAAATATAGAAAAGTAAAGTAAAAGCACGAAGCATTTTTAACAAATAACACTTAAAATAATTCAACAAGACAATTTTAGAATTTGTTGTAACAACTTGACTAAGAATATGAAGAGGACTGCCTCCCATTTGCTGCTGAAGTTCGTAAATGTATATCATGGGCTTCAATTCAAGCGGAGTATTTGGTTGAATACACATTTGACTGGTAAATATGGCTTCCTTTAACGCTGGTGTAACACCCTCCTCTCACATCTATCCAAGCAACCGGCCAACTGGGGTAAACATGCGACGGGAGGCTACTATGATATGAGTCAACCTCCTCGGTAACCTTAAGGAAATGGAATCAACAGAAACACAACACACAGACCTCCCTCAGGTGCTTCAGGACCCCCAAGAGGCAATCCACCACTCTAGGTGCCCAACCCCTGAGTTAACCTAGCATTTAGGTAAATTAAACCCAAAGTTGCTCCCATGAAATGGCATGCATGTGACTGTAACCCTATAGCTACTCTCACAGGCTTGCCTGCCAGTGACCAGAGACTTAATTTGTTAGTGCTATGCCGGTGACTTTGGGATTTGAGCCACTTTTTTATGCCCAGAGCCCAGGTCACTGCTCATAATTGAACCATCTCTTCAAATTAGTAAAATAACATGGAAATGACAGTACTAAAGAAAATACTTGTTCAAGACCTTGAATGGACCCCTACTAGCCATGGCAAGCATTTTGTCAAACACTTAGTAAATATACAACCTATAGGTGTAAGTAACATATCTGAGTATAGGGGTATCATACTTATCAGAGATTCGCCATGAAGCATTGTCTCCTTATCACATTAGTTTCCATTTCAACCATTAGTTCATATATGCATTGGTAATTCAATAACATGTAAGAACATGATGAGAGACACTCATGACTGCTGCCATAAAACTTGTAAATAACCAACATAATAGGGACAAAAATACCAATAAAATCACAACCATATGCACCATATATAATCCATCATAATGCTCATAGAGATACAAGTTGAAATAACCTTTCATTAATGATGCAAAATCCAAACTTGGGATCGGACTTCCACTTTCAACCTGACCGTAGAATGGCTAAGCCAATTCTCTTTTCAGCCATTCACCTTCGTGCCATATTCCAAGCATGAATGTGGGATCACATAGAACACATCAACCAAAACCCATCCAAAGCTTCTAGAGGGCATCCACCTCAACCCATCAAACAATGATTCCACCTCACGGTCAGACATCACAAAACCATTGTCAAATCGGTCTCTATCCCAACCATCTAGGGCTCCAAAGCGTTTTTTCAGCCTAAGGCTCCAAGACTAGTAAATCAACCCATAGCTGCCATCAGGCTCCAGAGCATTTGTCCAACCAAGGCTCTAGGACTAGTAACTCAACCCACCAAGGGCTCCAGAGTGTTTTTCCAACCAAGGCTATGGACTGGTAACTCAACCCAAGCTGTTACAGGGAACCAGATCGTTTGTCCAACCAAGGCTCATGGAACTAGTAACTCAAGCCAAGCTAAGGAAACATGAGAACCAACCAAAAACAAAAAAAATGAAAGAACCCACAATCACCATGGCTATCCAGGAAATGGCAAGGCTAAGGAATCCATTGTCAATCTAGGAAATCCTCCATGCCAATGACAAATCAAAACCAAGAAACCACATGCATGCCAAAACTAATGAAGGAAACACACATGCAACTCAGTACCTACAAACAAATATGATGTAGCTGCTGATCCCAATGCCTTCTTACGCTTTCCTACTCTTCCTTTGCCTTATTGCTCCAAAAATCCAGGTATGCCACATCCTCCAAGAGTGCTCCAAGAAAACTTCAAATATACAAGAGTATGAGAGAGAGATAATATAAGAGAGAGCTCCAACTCTGAATTAACCAAGTCTTGCCCATTGATCCTCAAAATCATTTTTATTAATGAGGCCTCTATTTTCTTCATTTTCCATTATTTTCCTTCATTTTCTTCCTCACATGCAACCTGTGACCTTTCCCCTCCCTTTTCTCCTAATTTCCATTATTCTCATGAATAAAATGCCAATTAATGCCTCCTTTCCTTTTCAAATCCTTAGCCATTGCCTTTGGCAATTTCCTTAGCCATAATAAACCGAATCAACACCCACTAGGATGTTTCTCCCACCATTCAAATTGGAATACGTGTCCCATCACTATGGCCTTATATTTTATATTTACATGGATTTTTAACTAGGGATGTTACAACTACCAGCATGTGAGTGGTTTTGTTGGATAAACATTTGAGCATTAACCATTGGATGTGCGGCTTGACTAAGAACTGCCAATAACATTCCAGTTGCAGAAGCTATAACTTTGACTATACGAAGCTTTAGAAGCTAAAAAAGAACCCATTTGATTCGAAATCTCTTTGAACCTCACGTGTGAATTTCAGATCTTGTCTCACTATATTTTCGGAGATATGATCGGAGGAAGTTAGGGCTTTTGCAAGCTCCATAATTCCATCTCAAACAGATCATCGTTGAATTTTCGCTATAATTTTTTTTCTATGAAGGTTAAGACTTTGAAATTAAAACCCATTTGAGCCAAAATATTGGTGAAGCTCGGGTTCGAATTTCAGATCTTGTATCGCTATATTTTGTGGAGCTATGATCCAAGGAAGTTCGGGTTTTTGTAGGATCCCAAATTACATCCCAAACATGTGACCTTGGGACAATCGTCATAACTTTCTCTCTGAGTATCAGATTGAAATTTCATAAGAAGTTACAGAAAGAGAATTGACTATAGTTTTTGGTGTAGTATTTTCAGGTCCAAAGGTGGAAACAGTGATACGTCGAACTTCGTACAAGTTTTTTCTACTGAAGAATTCTATAATCAGGTCAATGTGGGAGATTTGAGCTAACTCTTTCTTGAAGACTCCAATATAGATAAGACCTGTGGGGATGAAAAGAGATTTTATAGGGCTACAATAGGATGCAATTTCATACCTTGGAGATCCGAAATTGAATTGATACAATAGATTCAATATCGAGCTCCTACGAAGGAAAAAGAAGAAGGTGTGTAGTCTTTTAAAAAAAATTGCATAATTTTGGTTTGAAAAATTAGTTTGGAGTGATTCAAAAGGGCATACTGAAGCATAATTATCATTAATTGACACCCCAAAGAAATAAAATGGAAACACCTAGTAAGCAACTTGTGTTGGCATTTTTGCACAGGTGTGGCGCTATGATACAGGTGTTGTCCTTGATGGCAACTCTCTTTGATGACAGATCTCTGTTCAGATTACAGAATGAAGAAAAATCTCATATACGCAGGTTAATCAAGTCTAAGTTGCGTATACACGCAAGTTATCTTCATACTAAGTCGCGTATACGCAGGAGAGCTAATACTAAGGAGCGTATACACGCTTATGCATGAACACAAAAGGGCGTATATGTCAGGAAGCTTCCCTTTGGTCCGTGGTAGTTAGTCCTCGGTACTTGAGCCTATGTATTTGGACCAAAGTATCTCGACAGACGTGTTGATCCCTAGTTTCTAAGTTGATGGTATTGGTTTTCTATGGTTTGGCCCTTGGTATTGAGCAAGGCTTAAGGCTATATAAGGAGAAGAAGATCATTAGGCAAAGACATCTTGAAAAGGCTTGAATATCTGAAGAAGAAAGAGATTTGGTATGCAGGTTCTGGGTTGCTTGATCTAAGCTAAGGAGAGATCACTTCGGTTGATGGAAGACTAGATCTAAGGATAGATCGGGATCTAATGTTTTGAAATGCACTATTATGATATGGTTGATTATGCGTATTTCTAGATCTGCATACTGACGCAATGTTATGTTCTGGGTCTAACTGATGTCTGGTACAGCTGCAAGTTGAGAGAATTTAATTTTAGATCTGTACGCAGGTTGGCTTTGGTAAAAGCACGTGTATACGCGGGTTTCTCTCATTGAAGTAGCGTATATGTTTCTGAGCATTGAAAAAGTTTTATAGTTCTGATAATACTGATTCACCCCCCCTCTCAGTATTATTTCCAACAATTGGTATCAGAGCCAGGTTCTTCAGAGAAGCTTGACCGCTTGAAGGTAGATCGATCATCATGAGCAACTACGAGAAAGAAGCATCAATCAGGCCACCGATTTTTGATGGGACAAACTTCAATTATTGGAAGGTAAGAGTTACTGCATATCTTCAATCTCTTGGTACAGAAGTTTGGAACATCGTAGAAACAGGCTACACTTTTCCTTCAGCTACTCCTACAGATCCAGCCGAGAAAAAGAAATATGAAACAAATGCGAAAGCAGTCAATACTCTATTGGGATGCATCTCTCAATAAGAATTCATGAAGGTAATGCACTATAAATCTGCAAAAGAAATATGGGACAAAATGGTCACGAGCTATGAAGGAGACGATCAGGTAAAGCGTGCTAAACTTCAAACTCTCAGGATTAAGTATGAGACTCTCAGAATGTATAATGATGAAAGTGTGGCTAACTACTTCCTTAGGGTAGATGAGATTGTGAATTGCATGCAAAACTTGGGTGAAGAAATAAAAGAGGCTATTGTGGTTGAAAAGATTCTAAGATCTTTGTCCCCCAAGTTTGAATCTAAAGTATCTGCCATAGAAGAAAAGGAAAATTTGCAAATTCTTACTATGTCTCAGCTTCACGGAATTCTAACCGCTTATGAAATGAGAAAGGGAGGTCCATCAGACAGAAGAGAAGCTGCCTTCAAGGCTTCAGGCAAAGAAGATTATTATGAAGCAAGTCACCTGCCAGAAGATGAAGAAGAGGAATCAAATTTCGTCAGAAATCTTCAAAGGGGTTCTGGAAGGTTCAGAGGTAAGTTACCTTTTAAATGCTTTGCTTGTGGAAGAGTAGGTCATTATGCTGCCAAATGTCCTCACAAAGATAATAATGACAAGGGAAAGGAACCTGTTAAATGGAACAAGAAACAATATGAAAAGAAGAAAAGCTACTACACTCATGAAGATAGTGATGGATTTTCAATTAGTGATGAAGATGAACAAGGTAATAGATATAAACTTTTAATGGCTTTTGAAGATGATGACTACATGGATGCTATAAATGTAGAAGGATTTTATGAAGAAATGAAAGATCTCAAAGTTTGTTTAGAAGAGAAGAGTGCTATTATTGATTCTCTACAATGTCAACTAGCTGAAAAGGAAAAACATCTTGAAAAATTGGAATGTGAGATTGTTTGTCTTAGAAAGGAGATTGAGAAAACCAAAGCAATTAATCTTAAGTTTGTTAAAGGATCTGAAACCTTGGATGAGATTATCAATGTGCAGCGATCTCCTCTGATCAAGACAGGTCTTGGATATAATGGAGAAACATCTCAAGCCTCTACCTCTAAAAGTTATCTTGATGCAGCAAGGAGAAGCGAGCAAAGGCCAAATAAAAGTCATCAGGTGAATCAGAGACAGTTTACCTCAAGAACAAATAAAGACCATCAAGAAATTCGGGACAAACTGCCTTAAACAGAAGCTACAATCAGCCACAGGTAAAATCTTCCCAATTTGCTCCAAGAATGAATAGAAGCTACAATCGGTTGGATGATAGATCTGATTATCGCAGAAGTTTCTTTAATGGCCAATGCTTTTCTTGCCATAACTTCGGTCACAAAGCAGCTCAATGTGTTGCCTACCAAACGATCATGACTAGAGAAGCTCAAAAACAAGGAGAATGACTGAAACCATGAAAAGGACTTATAATAACTTTTCGGTTCTTGAAAATGAAGTTGAATGCTCTATTTGTAATAACTTTGGTCATGAAGACTCTGAATGCAGGAGCAGGTTCCGGAAGACAACTCAGAAGGAACAAACCTCAAATGTTAGAACATGGAGAATAAAAGAATCACAACCAGAAAGATGTGGGATAGCCTTTTATGCAGAAGGTCAAGAAAGTCTATGGTACATTGACAGTGGATGTTCGAAGCATATGACAGGGGACAAAGAAAAGCTTGAGTCATATACCGCATTAGAAAAGGGGAAGAAAGTTTCTTTCGGGAACGATATCTCTGCAGCCATAAAAGGAAAAGGTGTTGCTCCGTTGAAAGAGGAGGTCAAAGCAGGAAATGTTTTATATGTTGATGGATTGAAGCATAATCTTCTCAGTGTCAGTCAGATGTGCGATCAAGGAACTGAGGTAATATTTAGATCAAATGGATGTTGTGTTCGCGATCTTGATACAGGTAAAACAGTGATCAAAGGAAGAAGGACTCCAAATAATCTATATATCTTTGAGGAAAGACAACAATGCTACTTAAGCAAGGATGATGAACATTGGCTGTGGCATCGGAGGTTGGGGCATCTAAGCTTTTCGCAAATAAGGAAAGCATGCAAATATCAGGCAGTTCGTGGTCTTCCAGATATCAAAATTCCAGACAATACCATATGCAAATCTTGTCAGTTTGGAAAGCAAACCAGAACTAACTTTCCAGAGAAGGAAGGATCAGCTAGCATGCCTCTCGAGCTAGTCCATACAGATGTATGTGGTCCATTTAGGAAGAGGACACCTCGAGGAGAAGAATATCTGATGTTATTCATTGATGATTTTTCCAGATTTGTTTGGTTAGGGCTCATGAAGCACAAAGATGAGGCATTCGAAAAATTCAAATCCTTCAAAGCCTTGGTTGAAAATGAATTAGGACACAAAATTAAGTGCCTCAGATCTGACAGAGGTGGGGAGTTTACCTCAAACGAATTTTTCGATTTCTGTGAAGAACATGGGTTAAGAAGAGAATTCTCTACAACTAGAACTCCTCAACAAAATGGGGTTGTGGAAAGAATGAACAGAACAATCCAACAAATGGCTCGTGCTATGCTTGATGAATCAGGTACTCCCGCAACCTTCTGGGGTGAAGCTGCACATGCTGCGGTTATTATTCTTAACAAAACAAATGTCCGAGTAAACAGCACTCAAACACCTCATGAGCTCTGGAGTGGTGAGACTCCTTCGGTGAAGCACTTCAAAATCTTTGGGAGAAAATGTTATATTAAGAATACTGATGAGCAACTTGGCAAACTTGAACCAAGAGCAGATGAGGGCATTCTTCTTGGTTATTCTCCACATAGCAAAGCATACAAGTGCTACAATAAAAGACTTGGCAAAATTGTTGACAGCATTGACGTAGTGGTTGATGAGAAGGGATATATTCCTAGGCAAGTTCATCATGAAGACATTGAAGAAGATGAAGGCTACCCTCAAAGACGGAATAATGAAGAAGAAGAACCTCAAGAAGAAGAAGAACCTCAAGAAGAACCAGAGGAGCAGACAAGAATAGAAGAGAAGACTCCATCCAGATATGTTCAAAAGAATCATCCGGAATCTCAGATTGTGGGGCAGAAAGAAGCAGGAGTACAAACAAGAAGGACACTTGCAGAAGCTTCAAGCTATTTGGCATTACTCTCCTCCACTGAACCACAAAATGTGAAAGAGGCATGCAAAGATGAATGTTGGGTTAAAGCAATGGATGAAGAACTTGAGCAGATCGAAAAGAACAACACTTGGGAATTAGTTCCTAGACCAAAAGACAAGAATGTAATAGGAACAAAATGGGTCTTCAAGAATAAATTGAATGAAAATGGAGAAGTAATTAGGAACAAGGCCAGACTTGTTTGTAAAGGGTATGCACAGCAAGAAGGAATAGATTTTGAAGAGACCTTTGCTCCTGTAGCAAGACTTGAGGCCATCCGAATGTTCCTTGCTCTTTCAAGCTTTCAAAACTTCAAGGTATTTCAAATGGACGTGAAATCAGCCTTTCTGAATGGAGACTTAGAAGAAGAAGTATATATTGAGCAGCCAGATGGTTTCATTCTTCGGAATGATCCAAACCTTGTATGCAGATTGAAAAAGGCTCTCTATGGACTCAAACAAGTTCCAAGGGCTTGGTACTATCGGTTGGACAAATATCTTCACCAACAAGGCTTTTCAAAAGGATCAGCAGATAGCAATCTCTATATAAAAGTTGAAAATAACAAATTGCTAATTCTTGTTGTTTATGTAGATGATATTATCTTTGGCAACAATGAAGAGACTATGAGTCAAAACTTTGCCTCGGTTATGCAGAAAGAATTCGAAATGTCACTACTTGGAGAATTGACATATTTTCTTGGATTGCAAATTCAACAAAATAAAGGAGGTATCTTCTTGTCTCAAACCAAATACCTCAAGCAGATCTTGAAGAAGTATGGCATGGAAGAATCAAAGCTAGTATGTACACCCATGGTTACAGGATGCAGCCTCAGTGCAAATGATGAATCAGCAGCAGTTCATCAACCCACTTATAGATCCATGATTGGGAGTTTGCTCTATTTGACAGGTACCCGACCAGATATTACACATGCAGTAGGAATTGTTGGAAGATTTCAAGCCAACCCAAAGGAAACTCATCTTCAGGCAGTCAAAAGAATCTTCAAGTATCTTCAAGGGACCCAAAACTATGGCTTATGGTATCCTAGAAATACAGATCTCACTCTTCATGCTTACACAGATGCAGATTGGGCTGGAAGTGTGGATGATACGAAAAGCACAAGTGGTGGTGCTTTCTTCATGGGTTCCAGATTAGTATCTTGGTTCAGCAAGAAACAGAGTTCGATTGCCTTATCTACAGCTGAAGCAGAATATGTGGCTGCGGCATCTTGTTGCACACAACTTCTTTGGATGATGCAGACCTTGCAGGACTTTCAAATCACTTGCACTCCACCAGTCTCTATCTTATGTGATAATACAAGTGCAATCAGCATTTCAAAGAATCCAGTCATGCACTCAAAGACCAAGCACATACCAATCAAGTACCATTTTCTTCGGGAACAAGTGCTTGAGCAGAAGGTCAAGTTGGAGTATGTTCCTTCTAAGGAACAAGTTGCTGATATTCTCACAAAACCACTGCCCAGGGAAACTTTTGAATATCTCAGACAAAAGCTGGGAGTAGTTGATGCTTCATCCTGCTGTTGAAGCTTGTCTGTTCTACAGAAAAGTTGGTATACGCAAGTTACATAAGGGATATACGCGTATATACGCCGATTTATGCGGGAAAGTCGCGTGTATGGTGTACGCATGTTGCAGAGAGTATATCCGCGTACATACGCTGGTTTGTGCAGGATAAATCGCGTATATGGAGTTCTGAACAGCAAGGGCAAACTCTGGTTTGAAAAGGTCTGAGATGGGTATGTCAGAATCTTTCAGACACAGTTTCAGGGGGTGCAGCAGGCACAGGTTCAGGGGGAGCAGCTTAAAAGTCTCATAAAGCATTATTTTTGGCATTTAGATGTTTTGGTTGTTGGTTTCAGGAGAAGGAGCTCAGAAAGAAATCCTGGTTGCTGATCTAAAAGATGTTTATCAGATGCTGCTGGTCACTTTCATAAGTCTTGGTCTAGATCTGTTGTCTCTATGTCATGTATCTCTTTTGTGATATCTCTTTTATGGTGTCAGGGTCATGTAACGGCCTATGTTGGTTTCCCCACTATGCCTGGGATGAATGATGTAATATAATTGGTTGTTTCTGATGTGTCCCCTCTTGGTAGGGAGTATGGATGTCTGTATTGAGTCTTTTGGTGATAGGAAGGTCCCTTATGGTGTCTAAGTCTTGGTTCTTGTTGAAGAACATCTTTTGCAGATCTGGCCTACAGTCAGGGGGAGCATGATTCAGCATAGCCAAGAAGAGGTATCAGCATGTACTCAGGGGGAGCACAGCCCTTTGCCCTTGATGACAAAGGGGGAGAATGATTCTAAGGATCTTGAGGTTGCCATCAAGGCCAAAGGGGGAGATTGTTGGCATTTTTGCACAGGTGTGGCGCTATGATACAGGTGTTGTCCTTGATGGCAACTCTCTTTGATGACAGATCTCTGTTCAGATTACAGAATGAAGAAAAATCTCATATACGCAGGTTAATCAAGTCTAAGTTGCGTATACACGCAGGTTATCTTCATACTAAGTCACGTATACGCAGGAGAGCTAATACTAAGGAGCGTATACACGCTTATGCATGAACACAAAAGGGCGTATATGTCGGGAAGCTTCCCTTTGGTCCGTGGTAGTTAGTCCTCGGTACTTGAGCCTATGTATTTGGACCAAAGTATCTCGACAGACGTGTTGATCCCTAGTTTCTAAGTTGATGGTATTGGTTTTCTATGGTTTGGCCCTTGGTATTGAGCAAGGCTTAAGGCTATATAAGGAGAAGAAGATCATTAGGCAAAGACATCTTGAAAAGGCTTGAATATCTGAAGAAGAAAGAGATCTGGTATGCAGGTTCTGGGTTGCTTGATCTAAGCTAAGGAGAGATCACTTCGGTTGATGGAAGACTAGATCTAAGGATAGATCGGGATCTAATGTTTTGAAATGCACTATTATGATATGGTTGATTATGCGTATTTCTAGATCTGCATACTGACGTAATGTTATGTTCTGGGTCTAACTGATGTCTGGTACAGCTGCAAGTTGAGAGAATTTATTTTTAGATCTGTACGCAGGTTGGCTTCGGTAAAAGCGCGTGTATACGCGGGTTTCTCTCATTGAAGTAGCGTATATCTTTTGGAGCTTGATTTTTGGGTTACAGTTGGATCTGACTGTTATTGCAGAGTTCTGTAGTCTGCTCTGTGTTCTGGTAACTGGTGTTTGACAGGGTTTCAGTGGTTTAGTGATTAATGATGCTAGTATTGGATGTTTTGTGCTTCAATGACTTGTTGTGAAAGAATTGTGGTCTTCAGATTGTAACGTTGTGCTTCAGGAATATCCAGTCTGAAAATGTATGAAAGGTGGTACCTGAAAGAAAGAAGATTGTAGGCCAGCACCTACGTACTAGTATCTTGGCTAGTACAAGAGCAAAGGGGGTTGGAGCTCCCTTCCAAGGAAGTTTGGAGAACGAGAGAAGGTTGTAGCCTTCTGTAGGTTGTAGCCTCCGTACTGGTATAAGGCTGCACCAGTACAAAATGATTGTAAACTGAAGTTTCATATTAAAGAAAGATAGAGACGACTTGCAGCAGGTGGTTTTCACCCACATTGGGTTTCCACCTTATATCATGGTGTTCATGTGTGTGGTTTCTGTGTGATCTGTTCTACTGCATCTGTTTACTCTTAATATGGTGAATAATGTCCTTATGCACTTAACTGAAGATAAACTGACTAAATTATAAGATTTCTGGTTATACGCTATTTTCCTTAGACACAGTTGCGTGTACACGCTGTTTCACTTAACTAAAGTAGCGTATATGTTTCTGAGCATTGAAAAAGTTTTATAGTTCTGATAATACTGATTCACCCCCCCTCTCAGTATTATTTCCAACAACTTGCAAGCTCCACTATGACACATGAAGATGAGGAAGAAATGCAACATGATATATCAAAATTACAAGACCAAATGCAAAAAATTTTGTTCTCACAAAAAGTAACAAAAAATGAATTGGAAGGCATGATGAATATAGATGGTATAAAAAGGGACATGTTAGTTTTGAATGATGGTTTAAAATCAGACATGGAAGCAATGATGAATTTCAAGATAGAAGGATTGAAAGAAAGTTTAGCAAATTTGCTAGAAGAAAGGCGTCCCATTGGTGATAAGGCAATCCATGAAAATCATGATGAAGACAAAAGAAATATCAATCATGATTTTAGAGGGTCTCATGTGGGGTTTAAGAACCACCACATTCAAAATATAGAGATGAGGAAGTTTGATGGCAAGGATCTAGTAACTTGGATAATACAGATGGAGGAATATTTTGATCTACAGGATGTGCAACCCTCACAAAAGGTACGTATTGCATATTTCTATTTAGAACCCAATCAGTTTGTATGGTATAGATGGATTTCTTCTCATAAACCACTTGTCACCTAGTTAATTTTTACGGAAGAAATGATAACACCTTATGAAGATATAAAGAGCAACACCTTCTTTAGCCAATTGATAAATCTCAAACAAAAGGGTTCAATGGCAGAGCACATTGAAGACTTCCAAAAATTGAATATTAGGGTAACCAATATTCCAGAGCAACATAGGATTGATGTCTTCATAGGGACTTTAAAAGATAACATCCAACATGAGGTTTGCCTTTGGGAATCTGATTCCTTAGAGAAGGCATTCAAGGTGGCAAGAAAAGTTGAAAGCAAAATTATGGCAACAAGGAAGTATACCAATCACAACTATAAATATGGAAGTGTTACTGGTCCTAGTCTTCCACAACCTACAAGGTTGAAACCACAACAATTGGAGGAAAAAAGAGAAAAAGGGCTTTGTTACAGTTGTGATAGAAAATACACTAAAGGTCATAAGTGTGCTGAGAATAAATTATTCTACATAGGTTGTGAAGAGGAGGAAGAAAAGGAACAAGAAACATAAAAAATGGTGCATATACACCAGGAATCAACCCTAGAGAAAGAAGAAATGAATCCAACCATATCTTGTAATGCATTGGCAAGAATTTCCACTCCTTAAACTCTCAAGATAGAAGGACATATCAAGAAGAAAAAGGTAATAGTGTTGATTGATTCGGGTAGTACCCATAATTTTATTCATTGTAAGATAGCAAAGGAATTAAATTTCTTCCTATATCCAATACCATAGTGTCAAGCGATGGTTGCAAATGGAGAAACCATAAATTTCTTTGGAAATTTCCATAATATCAAGCTATCCATGGGAGAATATGTATTGAAAAGTCCAATGAATTCCATTCCAATGGGTGGTGCTGATGTTGTACTAGGAGTCCAATGGTTGAAATCTTTGGGTACAATAACTTTTAATTTTCAAGAACTTTTCTTGAAATTTTTTTGGGAAGGAAAAGAAAATGAATTAAGGGGTATCGCAGGGAAACTAGGAAAGATAATCAGCTCTAATAGCATGACAAAGCTTCTAAATAAAGAACAACGAGGTGTAATTACACAATTATGTTCTCTAGAGGTTCAAACATCAAAATCATCTATTTCTCCAGGCCTCCAAAAATTCTTTGACAATCATTCCAAGGTATTTGAGACTCCCAAAAGCCTCCCACCTATTCGTGATCATGATCATGCTATTAATTCGATTCCAGGAAGTATTCCTCCAAAGATTAGGCCTTACAAATATCCCTATGCCCAAAAGAGTGAAATTGAACGTATGGTTGCAGAAATGTTAGAGGCGGGTATAATTCAACCTAGTCAAAGTTATTTCTTTGCTCTAGTAGTATTGGTGCACAAGAAGGATGGATCATGGCGCATGTATCCAGATTATAGGGATCTCAACAAGATCACTATTAAAGATAAATTTCCCATTCCTATCATTGATGAATTTTTTTTTTTGTAAGGTTAGGCATTCTTCATTCCATAGAACATCAAAATACAATTAAACTAGAGTTCGGGTGGCTGGCCTGCTCGAGGGAAACCAGACCGCCACCTTTTGGCCTGAAAGCCGGACCAAAATTTAAAAATGTTTAACTCCTTCCTATCATAACCATTGTTCTTCTTATTCAAAGCGAGGCTAACTACTGTAACAGAGAAAGGTACCCAGATATAGTTTAGATTCATCACAAAACAGTATAGAAAATAAACACACCACTAATCTTCATCCGACAAATTCACCGGGGCAGGCTTAGAGTCGTTGGTAGTCGGCTTCAGGATCTTCTGCTCAATGGCCCATTTGAGCTCCAGTGTCATTTTCTCCATGTTTTTTAGCAGCAAATGGTTTCTGGAAACTTGCACTTGGACAGCCGAAAGTTCTTTTAAGAGAATGTTCTTTATGGAGGCTGATTCTTCCGTCAATTGGCATTTGAGGAGTTCTTCTGCTTGCTTGCGTTCTTCATCCTCCTCTTTGCGCACCGCTTGGTTAACCTCCATGGCCCTGCCAACCACATGCTTCATGATCTAGTCGAATTGTAACGTTCTATTGAATAATGAGTTTTTGCCTCTGGAAGTGCCCGGGTCGGAGATTATAGCCTAGTCCTCATGGGGTATCTCCTAGTTCGCACTTATTTCCCTCAGCTCGCGTTCCCATTCATGGATGAGAGCGTGGACCTCAGGAGAAATACCAGTCATGTAACCATCAATCAGGTGAAGGAGTTTGTCAAAGTCGGGCTTTCTGCCTCTTTTATTAGAGTGACTACTGGTGCTGGCTTCCTTCTTCTATTTAGAAGTGGTCCTTCTTGGAGCCATTTTCCCTCTGGGCCTACCTGTCATAGCAGAAAGCCGAGAGTCAGTGTAAGAGATAAAGAGCCTGGTCGGTGTCTGTTCCATTTTGGCGACGAGCTTAGCATGAGTAGTCTCACGTGACATTAGAACAGTGCCATTATGTTCACGGTGGTTACAGACCCGCCACCTTCTTACAGGAGTCTGGAGAACCCCCCAACCAACAGAGCGAAGAGACCAGATGGCCTTGGTCAGCGGAGGGGAGGAACAAAATTGGAGCCAACCATAGTAGAAATCCAGAGAGAAGAGAATAACAGGGGTGCTAGGACCCTCCAGAAGCATGGCGTAGCTCGGCGAAGCCCCCCAAACTACCTCACTCTTGGAGCAGGATGTAGCACTACCATAAATCAAATCTTCCCCATCCAGGGACTGGGAAAGGAGAAACCAAAAGGAGCCCGAGGGACCCTTATCATCGCAGCGACAGGGGGTCTGCATACAGGGCCAAAGCATATCCAGCCAGACCAAGAGACCAGAGAAACAAGCATACATGTCTGAGGGATGAGGACAGAAGGAAACATACCACCTTTTCTTGCTGAGGTCGATGAGGAGGGCTGGTCGCAGAGGTGAGCAGGCGTCTTTCCGTTCTTTGTCATTCTTCTTGCCGAGCGGAATGAGCCTGCCATCTATTTTCTCGGGTTTATTAACTCGATGTCGTGTCGAGCATGCCGCCACTTGGCTTATAGAAATTCTAGCCTCCGCTTGTCCATTTATTTTTCTGTCACGCAAACTAGTTTTTCCATCTCAGAAAGTGGCGTGGATTGTCCTTTCCACTTCATGTTTCATCATTCCTTTCTCTATCCGGCTACTCTTGCCGTAGCCTAACTTGACCACTGTTGCCACCTGTCGTCCTTCCCCTGCCCATTATCTCGAGTTCCGAAGCTGGTTCTAGATCTTTCTTTAATGATGCCTCAGCTCGCATGTCCCCTCCGTTTGTTCGGCCATTCTGGCCATGCCCCGTCACCTGCCCGTCATGTGCCTGCCTTACCCCTCTGCCTTTTCCCACGTAGGAGCTGTCTAAGCCTTGATGATGTAGATTTTCTCCGCCTCCGCTGCGTGCTGCCTGATCATGGCTGTTCGTTTTTCCCATGCTTTTCCCTCCTGCATCATCATTTAGCAGTTGCTGGAGTTGGTTTTTCTCCTCTTGATGCAGATGAGGCAGACACTCGCTATCAATTTCCTTGCCCCAGTTCCGGCAACACCAATTCGCAAGCCAATCTACCGGCTTGTTACCTATGCGCCTGGTGTGAGTCGGGAGGAGATAGTCAATTTTTGGAATGAGCTTTCCAATTTCGCTTACCAGCCAAGCGGTTCGCCAACTTTTGCTGATTCTTTCCGCTAGGATTTGCTGCTGGAGCTTCCTGACCATGTTAATTACTAGCTTTGAGTCCCCCTCGATTTGGAGTCGTTTAAAGTTTGCCCAGAGAGCTATTTCCAGTCCTCTTTTTAGGGCGTGTAGCTCTGCTTCATTGTTCGAAGCTTCCCCACAGTCCATCGCGAAAGTTCTGAGAGTGTTTCCCTCTGCGTCTCTAAAGACTCCACTAATGCCGGCCTTGCCTAGGTTGTGCTTTGCAGCTCCGTCGAAGTTTAATTTTGTGAATCCATGTGGAGGGCATCTGTACTGGTTGCTTTCAGCCACCTCTTTGGCCTTATCTGCTCGAGAATCCCTACGGTTTACCATACTCTGTCTGACCTCTAATTTTTCCAGGATAGTTTCTTCCATATTCGAGACTTTCTAGTCCTCGTCCTTCCAGCATTCCGAAAGGATTGTTTCCCAGAGGTTTCTGATGACTTGCTCCCAGATTGCTGTGGTAGTTCTGGTTTCTGCTTTGAAAATGGCCCAATTCCGGGCTTTCCAGATATTCCAGAGGAGGAATCCGGCAGAGAGGAGCCAGGCACGGTTAACAATCGGGTTCAGGTAAGGTTTTTTTGGCCAATTGATGATTGTGCTTACGATATTTTTCTGGTTTCGGTGCTACTGCTCAAACAAATTGCAGTGGTTGTTCCACAGGGAGGAGCTGACGGAGCAGCGGTTCATCAAATGCTCCATGGTTTCCTCTTGGGAGGGGCAAAGGGCGTAGCGGGACGGGCCTTGGCTTCCTTTCCGCAGAATTTGGTCCCAGGTGAGCACTCTACTGTATAGAATGGTCCAAATGAAGAAAGAAATTTTAGGCCAATTCTTAATTTCCCAGAGATTTTTCCATTGATTGTTTTCTGGATGGTGGTTTATGTTGCTATGAAGGTGGTAGGCTTCTGCTGTAGTGAAATTTCCTTGTATGCTTTTGCCCCACCTGAGAATGTCAGACCCAGTTTTCTTTGCTATTTTCCGAGAAGCCATCTCTGTATAGTAATCCTGCCATCTGTCGGTTTCTGGTGCTCCTGCCCAGTCTTCTTTAAATTTCTAATTTCACCAGTATCCTGCCTCGTCAGGCTTCCAGAAGTTGCCGACAGTTGAAGCCCCTGCCTGGGACGAAAAGGTAAGGATGGCATGGAGGTTGTCTTTTTGAATGAGACGGTCTCTTTGCTGCCAGGATTCCTCCCAGAATCTGGCTTTGTCTCCTTCCCGGATTTCCCAGAAACTGTGCTCCCTTATCAGATCCTTGTTGCCTCTAGCCAGGTTCCATATTGCAGAACCTCTGGTCTCTGTCGTGCTTCTCAGTTTGTCTTCAATTTCCCCTGTCTCGTCGTATTTTCTTTCCCAAAGTATCTTCCACAGGTCAGGGCCCCCCTGAAGCCACCGCCACCAGAGCTTCGCACCCATTACTTGATTGAGGACGAAGGGGTCGCGAAGTCCAAGACCGCCATCTTTAGGGTGCCGGCAGAGCCACTCCCATGAGATAAGGGCCCACTTTCTAGTTTTGCTAGTCCCTTGCCAGAGGAAATTTTTGAACAGGGAGACCAGCTTTTGGCTCGCAGCCTTAGGAATTGCTTGGCATGAGAGCTGGTAATTTGGGATGGCCTGCAGAACAGATTTCAATAAGGTTACCCGACTTGGGGCATTTAGCGAGCGGTGGGTCCAGTTCTCCATTTTATTTCAGATTTTCTTGATTAGCAGATTCCAGTTGGCCGACCGGAATTGGTGCTCATGTAACATGATACCCAGGTATTTGGAAGGGAAGGATCCTCTGTTGAAGCCTAGAGTATGAGCCAGGAACCTTTGGACTACCAAGGAGGTGTTAAAGAAGAACACTTCCGATTTATCTTTATTGATTTCCATCCCGGAGGCTCTTCTAAATTGAGATAGGGATTTGATAATTATTTGGGCCTCCTTTAGGGTGGCCTGACCGTAAAGCATTACGTCATCCACAAATTTCTGGTGGGAGACCGGAATATCTTCTCCGCAAATGCGAAGGCCTTTTATCTGTTCCTTGGAAACCTGAGCCTTAACCAATCTGCCTAGGCCATCTGCTGCCAGGATGAAGAGGAAAGGAGACAGGGGGTCGCCCTGCTTTAGCCCACGGGAAGGAGTGAAAGCTTCAGAGGGGGAGCCGTTTAGGAGAATTGACAGGACGGGGGAGCTAACCATAGACAGGATCCATTTTATCCATCGTTGATCAAATCCATAGGCTTTTAGGATACCTTCCAGATAGATCCAGCTAAGCCTGTCAAACGCCTTGGCCAGATCCAGTTTGATAAGCATGCTTGGGGCTCGGGAGCTTTTCAGGGAATGGATCACTTCCTGGGCTATTATGATGCCATCGGTGATCTGCCTTCCTTGGAAAAAGCTAGTTTGATCTGGGGCAATGAGATCCGGCAGGATCGGCTTAAGCCTGTTGACTATGATAGTTGGAAGGATTTTGTAAACCACACTACATAGGGAGATGGGCTTGAAACCCTGCGGTTCATCTGAGCAGCCAAAATTTGGAATTAACGCCAGGAAGGTGGCATTCAAACCTTGGTGCATGCGTTTGGAGCATCTGGATTCCTCCACTAGATCAAGTAGATCATTTCCCATGAAGCTCCAAGTCACCTGATAAAATTCTATGGTGAAGCCATCAGGTCCTGGGGCATTATTTTTAGCCATTTTGTTTATTGCTTCCTCCAGTTTGTCCTTGGAGATTATCCGAAGAAGGGCCAGGTTTTGATCTCTAGAGACTTTCTTGGGAATATGGTGGCTGATTTTGTCTATGTCCTCGGCTCTGTTGATATTAGGTTCAGAGAGAATACCTTTGAAATTCTCCACCAATAGATGTTCAATTTCATCTTGCTGAGTCACTCTATTTCCTTCCTTGTCTTTCAAGGAGAAAATTCTGTTGTGTTGGCGGTGATTTATCATGGCTTTGTGGAAGAATTTGGAGTTTTTGTCGCCTTCTTTGAGCCATTGGATTCAGGATTTTTGTTTCCACAGGATTTCCTCATGTTTTCTCCTTTCCTCTAGTTGGGTGATTACTCTACCTTCCTCCTCTGCCAGAGCTTGACTTCGGCCTTCCAAGATGATTTGCTGCTGGATTCTTTCCATTCTGGATTGGAGTTTGCCCTGCTCCTGCTGGATATTGCCAAATTCTTCCTTGTTCCACTTTTTAATTTTGCTTTTAATTTCTTTGAGCCTTTGCTGAAATGAGCACATTTTGCTGAGGCCCTCCTTTCCACTGTTGTTGTCCTGCCACCAGCCTCTTACTTTGTCTAGGAAGTTAGAGGCTCGGAGCCAAAAGGACTCGAATCGGAAGGGTCTCCTTTTGCTCTGATGATTTAAGGCTATTTCCAACTTTATTGGCCAGTGATTCGACCCTGCTGAGGGTAGGATAGAGGCTTCATAGAAGATATCCAGCTCAATTATGTGTTCTGAGATGAGGAATCTGTCCAGTCTTGAAGCAATCTGTCTGGAACCACCTCTTCTATTGTTCCAAGTGAATTTTCCGTTGATGGTTGGGATATCCACTACTCTTAATTTTGTCTGCACTTCTCTGAATCTTTCCATTTCTGTGTCTTCCCTGCTTATTCCACCTTTTTTCTCTTCTCAAGAAGCAATTAAGTTGAAGTCTCCAGCCAGGATCCATCTCTGTTCCTGGTGTAAACTTCAAAGCTTAGTCAGCTGAGTGAGGAACAGGTCTCTATCTGCTCGGGTGTGGGGCCCATAGACAGCTGAGATTGAAACCCATTCACTTTGTCCTATTAGTTTGAATCGCCCAGAGAGGATTCTTGGCATTCCTATCCACCAGTCAGTGAGGACTTCAGCTGGGTTCCAGAGGATAGCTATTCCTCCTGCACTGCCTTTGGGGTCTATAGTGACATGTTCGTATCTTGGTTTTATTTTATTTAGGATTTCCTCCATTTTCTGTCCTGGGATTTTGGTTTCTTGGAGAAGCATGATCTGAGGTTTGTCTTGTTTGAGTCGTGCTGCCAGATGTCTCTGTTTTCCTTTACTATTTAAGCCTTTGATATTCCATGAGGTCAAAATCATTGATTAACTTGAGAGAGGGTTTGGAACACCGCTGATAGCGAGACTACTTTTCCAGTGTTGACTAGGGTTTCTCCCATGAGTTGTATGGTGTCCTTGATGTTTCTTCTTCCTCTTTCCCCCCCCCCCCCCCTTTATTTTGACTAGTCTGATCTGATCTGGTTTCTTTTTGAGTCTCTTGGTTTTCTGCTGTTGGGGCTTTGCCTTTTTCTAATTTGGTTTTGTATTGTTGGAAGGTTTCAGTATACAGCTTCTTTTGATCTTCGGGGATAAACCTCTCATCCAAGTTATTCCATTCGTGCAGTAGATTTTCCAACACTTCCTCTTCCTGGCTTAGGTCCTCCCTACTGGACTCTTGGTCTGTCTCCATCTGATCCATTTGTTCCTCTGTTTCCTTCTCATGTTCTTGTGTCTCACTCAGGGCCTTTCTTTTAGCTAGGATCCTTTCACTAGTTTCACTGCAGTCTGAGCCTTTATCCTCCTGATTTTCCATCTGTTGATCTTCCTCATCCTCTTCTACCTGCAGTAAAGCGAAACTGTTTGGTTTCACTGTGTCAGGTTGTTTGCCTTTCCTATCTCTTTGGGTCTTTTTGTTTCTCACCTCTTGGAATTCCTCCTGATCCGACTCTCTCTTGTTTCTTTGGGGCCCTCTAATTTCTTCTTCCTCCTGGGTTATTGGGCATTCCTTTGCTAGATGGCCATGGGTATGGCATCTATGACACCTAAACGGAATATGTTCGTAGTCTATGCTTTGCTGCCAGATCTCTTCGTGGTATTCAAGCTCTATAGTGTCGGGGATGGGGTTTGCTAGGTTCATGTAGACACAAATCCTAGCATACGAGGTGTATCTACCTTTCTTTGTAGTATCTGCTATTTTCACGAAGCTTCCTATTGAGTTGCCTATTCCTTCCAGGATATCTGGGTCCCAGAAGTCTGTGGGGAGCCCAAATAGACGGACCCAGACAGGAGTAGCCAGAAAGGTTTCTTTGTTTGGGTTATAGAAGTCTTCCCAGAAACGCAAGAACAGATCGGCATTATTATAAAAATACGGGCCATTATCAAAAACCTGTTCTCTATCTTTCAGGTTAAAGAAGATTACCGTAAAGAAGCCTTTCGCTCCCAGCTTGAGCTCGATGTGGCCTTGAGGCTGCCATTTCTGCTGTATCCACTTGGTGAGGTCCCTTTCCGACGGCCAGACTCTGACAAACTTGCAGATAAGGGCATGGTCCCTCATGTAACTTTGGTACTTTTCCAGCTTGTTCGCTGGGATCACATATCTGGGTTTCTTTGTTGTACATGGCAGGCACTTTCCTCTGTGGCCTGATTGCCAGGCCGCTCCTAGCACCGGCCCCGTGCTCTTCCGTTCCTCTGACTCCTGGTTTCTTTTTCTGTCTCCTGCCGCCACTTCTCTGTAGGAGAGGATCTCTCCCCTCTTGACATTTTCTGTCATTCCTTTTCTGCTTTGGCCACTGACAGTTCTGTTGGACTAGACTGCGTCAGTTTTCCACACTTTCATCCCGACTTCCTTAGGTTTTCACCGCTTTGCCGCCATTAGGGTTTGAGTTGCAGAGCGCTGTAACTCGAGAATATCATTGATGAATTATTGGATGAATTACATTGAGCAATTTACTTCACCAAGTTGGATCTTCGTTCAGGATATCATCAAATAAGAATGAAGACTAAAGACGTTCCGAAAAAAACATTTGGAACTCATGAAGGTCATTATGAATTTTTGTTCATGCCTTTTGGCCTTACCAATGCACCTTTTACATTTCAAGGTTTGATGAATTCCATTTCAAACCCTTAGAAAATTTTTGTTAGTATTTTTTGATAGTATACTAATCTACAACAAGTCTTGGAAGGATCATGTTCAACATGTTGACAGGGTGCTCAAGCTATTAGAGGAGAAACAATTATATGCAAAAACTTCCAAATGTTTCTTTGGAGTACAAGAGGTGGAATATCTGGGTCATATTGTATCTCATGAGGGTGTTAAGGTAGACCCTAACAAAATTAAATCCATTAAGGAATGGAAAATCCCCACATCCATAAAGCATATGCAAATATTTCTTGGGTTGATAGGGTATTATCGCAAGTTTGTTAATAATTATGGGAGAATAGAAACACCTCTAACAACATTACTGAAGAAAGATGCATTTTCTTGGACTTCAGAAGCAACTAAGGCCTTTGAGCATCTTAAAGAGGCAATGTGCCAAGCACTAGGCTTAGCTATGCCAGACTTCACAAAAACCTTTATTGTGGAATGTGATGCCTCAGGAGATGGAATTAATGTTGTTTTAATGAAAGAAGGAAGGCCCATTGGTTTCTAAAGTCATTCAATCAAAGGAAAGTATTTACACAAAGCTATTTATGAGAAGGAAATGTTGGCAATACTACATGCACTTAATAAATGTGATAAGCCTCATAAATGGGTAATTATATGGGCTCATTTTACCTCCTAACCTAGTCAAATCAACCATTCTCTTAGCTTATTGTATGATTTTCTGATTATGTCTATGCTTATAGAGTGAGTTGAGTTAGTTATTGTGTCATGTGGTCTAACATGTATTTAATGCAAATTATTGACGATTTTCGAAGTCAAAGTCAAGGATCCAGTGGACAAATGGTAGTAATAAATCGAGGTGGAAAAAGGAGAGGAATTATAGGTGGGAATCCCCCTCATTTATTACTCCTCACTTCAAATTTCCCTTCATTCAGCTCGGAGTACAAGTAGCCGAATCATGCACTAGAAGGCAGCCGAGTGAGTGGAGGATGACTGATGTTTATCTCGAGTTTTGGGAGCCAAGCCTCCCTGATTTTAAGGAAGATGTTGGTAGCTTCATTTGTATAAGTAGAAAGGCCTAGGGCCTCACTAGGGTCAGATTTTTGTTGGATTTTTTCTTATGTAAACTCTGCTCAGATTTCGAGCTTATTATTTTGTGACAGTTTCATGTAATCTTGCTATTATTTTGAAAATAAAGATGGAATCCTTTTTGAGCTAGCATTGAGTTACCTTAGAGGGCTAAAGCTCTTGGGTTAGGGCCCAATCCAAGCAGCCAAGCTCCTCTTTACTTGTATTTTTATGCTTTGTTTCAATTTGTAGATTAGTTTGCTGTTAGATGTATTTCTTGTATGGTTGAGAATAACTTGCTTTTGATGATATAGTAGTTTGCTTCCATTTGTGCTTTCTGTAGCAGGTTAAACAGTGATCAAAAAAGATTCGAAAGGATAGCAACAATGCCTTGGCCTCTCTTCCTCCCTTTGGAACCATGATTTGAGGCAAAGACCCTCTTACTGCCCCAAAAACACAGATTTTGCTCTTTCATAGGACTTCTAGTGTTTGCAGCTTTTTAGTAGGTTAATAGTCTAGCATTGCTTTGCTTTAGATCTTCTTCATCATGCTTACTTTTTTATTTTCAATATTATTCTTTCATGCTTTCCTTTCCTACAAAATTTCTCAGTATTTCCTTTCATAGATCATAGTTTAGACCACTTTTTATGCAAAACTTTGTTTTTCCTAAAGGCATTCATTTCACTTGTTGCTTGATTTCCTTCGTTAACTGTCAGTTTCTATGGAGTAGATCTCTTCCAGTAGTAGGCAAGCTTATCAAAAATCACACCCTCCATCTAATCCATGCCCTATTGGTCTCCCAAACCTCACCTCAATTCTACCTTAGTTTCTCGCATTTTTCCTAGGATTTCTGAATCCTCTCTCCTTGAGAAAATCCAATCATCTTTCTCTCTCCTGGTGGTTCATGGTAGACCATAGGCACCCTAACACTTCATTCCAACCTTAATCCACCTCTTTCACCCACTCTCACACCCTCAAAACAGTAAAAACTGCTGTCGGCCTCCTCCTGTAGGCCTCCTGTAGGACGCTATTTTTCCTCCTGTAGATTTCATGTGTCCTCCTGTAGATTTTATTGTAGGCTTTCTTTTGAAGGCCAAGTGTGGGAAAAGCCTCCAAAAGGCCACCTGATACCTCCTAGGACCCATCCACACCATCCTACATCCTCTCAAGTACCAAAATTTCCCTCCAACGCCACCTATTCGCTGCCACATTCACACACAATAAATTACATGCATGTCAATTTCCCATAAAAATACATAAAAATCCAAAAAGATGTTATTTGATTATTTACTTCTAGAAATAGCATAGTTAGATGTTGTTTACTTCCTTGAGTAGGTAATGGCATTCCTTTCATGGTTTTCATAGTGCTTTCTGCAAAAGTAGAAGTAGTTGGTTGATTAGGGTTTACTAGGCATGCTTTACATTTCAATCTTTCTCCTTTCTGCAGTTAGAATAGCATCTGTAGAGTAATATTTATTTCCTTCCATCACATATAGAGCTTCTTCTGGAATCCATAAAAGTTGGCTTGAGCTCCTAGTGATATCGTGCCGGCTGACCAAGTGACAACCTGCAGTGAGAACTAGTACTTGTGCATACAACACCGACGCTTCCAAGTTTGTTACGAACTACTGGGTTGATAAGAGTAAAGTAGGCAGCCCAAGAGTTGCAACATTATTGCTGAAATACTAGTGCTCACCACTTTTTGGCACCGTTACTAGGGAAGCGTCAGAGTATTCTATGATTACTGCTTTCTTCTATTTCATATTGCAACATTTTGCTAATAGTTTATTTCCACAAAAGTAGACTAGTAATTTCTTTTCTTTCAAGTTTTGCATTTCCTTTCTTTCCTTTTCAATTCTGCAAATTTCATTTTAGCAAGTTCATTTCAGTTAGTTGAAATTTGTTTTGTTCAATTAATTTCAATTTCTGTAGGTACTATCAGTGTGGGGAAAAGAAAAAAACAACCAAAAATATTTCCTTTCATGCCTCGTAGGAATAGAGATAACTTAGGAAAATTCTTGCCCAACACCCCCACTGCTTCACATAGCCAACCTTCTCTCTTCTTCGGTGGCTGTGATCAAGATGAACCCTTAGATGAAAAAACAGACATATTTGAAGAACCTATAGGGGAAGAAGAAGAAGAAAACATTCCTCTGGAGCCATTGGCTAAAAACAGAAATGCTAGGGGGAATGAAGAGACAATAGAGGGTACCTTTCCCATTTGGGAGGCCAATGGGGACACCAAAATGAAGAATATAAGCCCTTCTGCCCTACCTCATTTCCATGGTCTGACTACAGAAGATCCTGACACCTTATTGTTTGAGTTTGCTGTCATCTGTCAAACTTATGACTATGCAGAAGATGAGCAAAAGTTGAAACTGTTCCCTCCTACTCTCAAGGATGTAGCACTACGCTAGTTCATGGGATTACCTAGAAATAGCATCACCACTTGGGATCATATGCAGCAGGCCTTTAACAACAAGTATTGAGACTATTGTAGGTTAAAAGATACTAAAGAAGAAATCTTCCAAATGACCATAGGAAGTGATGAGTCCCTGGAAGACTATGAAGGGAGGTTCCAACTCAGTTACAAAAGGGCCGGGTGTACACTTGGCCCTGAGTCTCTAAAGTTGGTCCTGCTCAGGGAAGACCTTCTAGACACCCTCCATCTGCTAGCTGAGGGAGACATCAACCAACTACCCTATGAGGACATAAAGACTGTTTTTTAGAAACCATTCTAGGGCAGCCAAAAAGAAATGTAGGGGGAATCAACCCATAGCTAGTACCTCTTCCTCCAACTCATCCATTAAAGGAGAAATTGGAAACATGCTAGAAGAATTCAAGAGTGAGATGCTATAGACTCTTGCCATGCAAATGGACACCTTACATATCAAAAGAAATCAAGAGGAAGCAGAGAGGACTTTGGCCATTTTTTTCCCTAGATGCACCAGGGGGCATCCTAGGAATGAATGCCCATTGAACTCTGTAGAGGTTTGTTCAGTCTGTGAAGAAAATCATTCTACAGTTAAGTGCCCTTCCTTGCTTGGACTTAAAGCTGTATATCAAGGGGTTGAGGGTGTCACTGAACAATTCTATTACATAAACCAAAGAAGGCCGCATGGACCTAGACCATCTCAGCGGGGGATGCAAAGGACATCTCAGGCATACTACAACCCCAACCAAGTGCCCTCCATACTTTCTTGGGGTCCCCCTGCTCATCCTTCCTGGTCCACACCACCTCCTTGGTCCTTCACATCTCAATATCATGGCCAACCAACCACCCATTCATTTCAATCCTATGCTCAACCACAGCCTCAGTGGAATGCATCTCATCAGGGGTGGAGGCCCCAATACAACTCTCTTCTTGCTCTTATGCATCCACCACTTGCCCAACCACAACCGTTACCTTCTGCTCCACCAAGGCAACCCCAATTTCCTACCCAACCAAATCCGAACCCAAACAACATACAGGCTCATCAAGTGTATAGTGGGGAACCATCGTGCCCAACTTATGCTGTGGAGATTCAAGAAATCAACTTGCGATCTGGGAAAGTTCTCCCAGATAGCCAGCCTCCACCCAGGGAGCTTGAGGAAGATAAAGAGGAAAGTGAACCTAAAGTAGATCCACCCTTTCTTGAGAGACTATCCGTGACAGTCCAGCCTACCCCAGAAGAAATTGAACTCTTGGGAGTATTGAAACATTTATGTGTGAAGATACCACTTCTCCAATCCATAAAAGATGTGCCTATCTACAATAGGTTGATCAAAGAGAAGTTTTTTAGGCATCCATGAAGGCACAAGAGAGATGCCCCAACCATTAATGTCATAGGACAACTGTTCAACCTAATGTTGGGGCAGGTAATCTGTCCAAAATATTTGGACCCTGAAAGCCCAGTAGTTGATGTCCACATCAATGGTACAATGATCCCCCATAACTTGATTGATCTGGGAGTTGCCATTAACGTGATGACAAAGGACACAATGCTCAAACTCAACCTCTAGGGCTCCTTAAGGAAGACCACGACAGTGCCACAACTAGCAGACCGCTCCACAGTGACCCCTGAGGGGATTGTGGAAGATGTGATGGTCCCCATTGATTCTTGGGAGTACCCTGCTGATTTCTTAGTTCTCCAGCCAAAGGCAAAGCTCACTGGGTATCCTCTCATTTTGGAAAGACCTTGGTTGGCTACAGCCGATGCCTACATCAGCTATTGAGCTGGGAACATGACCATAAAGAACGGGCACATGTCCAAGCAGTTAATCCTATATCCTCCTGCCCAACCCTTGCTAGAACATGATCTACCGCTTTGGTTAGAAGAGGAAGATGAGGATGAAGTTTATTCTGCACCGCTTTGTGCATTAGAAACCGCCATGGGGTGAAAACCGCAAGATGAGGATGATATGATCGAAAATTTGATTCAGAATCCACCTCCCAGTATATCACCATTAGAAGACATAGTAAGAGAAACCCAAAACAACCCCTCAACTGATCTCTGTGTGGTTGATCCTACTTCTCCCCATGTCAAAAATATAGAGTTCGGCACAGAAAGGACATTGAAAATCAATCCATCCCTATCTACTTCCCAGGAGGAGCTATGCAGCCTGCTGAGAAAACATCTAGATGCCTTCGTCTGAGTTATAAGGAAATGAAGGGAGTGCACCCTTCAGTATGTACTCATCATATATACATCAAGGACGATTGCAAGCCAGTCAAGCAACCTCAAAGGAGGATGAATCCAACACTTAAAGATATTGTTAAGGAAGAACTACAGAAAGTGCTTGATGCAGGATTCATCTATCCCATCTTTGACAGTGAATGGGTCTCTCCTTTGGTGCTAGTGCCAAAGAAAATTGGCAAGTGGAGAATCTGTGTCGACTATCGAGAATTGAACAAAGCCACTAAAAAGGACCATTTTCCTTTACCTTTCATAGATCAAGTGTTAGACGGTTTAGCAGGGAAAAAGTTTTTCTCTTTCTTAGATGGGTTTAGCAAGTACAATCAGATTCAAATCAGCCCGGAAGACCAAGACAAGACCACTTTCACTTGTCCTTGGGGTACTTTTGCATACCGGGTCCTTCCTTTTGGTTTGTGCAATGCTCCAGCCACTTTCCAAAGAGCGATATTGAGTATATTTTCTGAATTAGTTCATGATGCAGTAGAAATATACATGGATGATTTTACTCCTTATGGTTCTGACTTTCGGGAAGCTTTATCTAACCTAGGAAAAGTTATAGATAAGTGTATTGAGATGAACCTGTCCCTCAGTCTGAAAAAATGTGAGTTTTTGATGACTGAAGGGACCGTGCTAGGTCATGCAATATCTCAACAAGGACTGTAGGTGGACCCCAACAAAATTTCCATCATCCAAAGGGTCCTACCTCTTCAAAAGGTGAGAGATGTCAGAAGTTTCCTAGGCTTAGCCAGATATTATAGAAGATTCATTAAAGATTTTAGCAAGCTAGCTTATCCTTTGTTTGGCCTCTTAGGTAAAGATGTTGAGTTCATATGGTCAGAAAACTGTCAAGAAGCCTTAGATACCTTGAAGAGCAAGCTAGTGACTGACCCAATTCTTAGAGGCCCAAATTGGGCCCTGCCATTTCACATTCATACAAATGCCTCGAACAAAGTGATAGGAGTAGCCTTAGGACAAATTGATGAAAAGTTACCTTATGCCATATACTTTGTAAGCAAGAACTTGTCAAAGGCAGAGTTAAAATATACAATGACCGAGAAGGAACTCCTAGCTGCCATGCATTCCTTAAACAAATTCAGACATTATATCATAGGCTATCAAACCTTTGTGCACACTGATATTTAATGAAAATGCTCGCATTATTAGATGGTTGCTTTTATTGCAGCAGTTTGATTTGACCATTATTGATAAGCCTGGTAAAGAAAATGTTGTTGTTGACTTTTTGTCTAGAGTAAATTTGCTTGTAGGTGAAGAAGGAATGGTGGATGACCAAATTCCAGATGAGAACCTATTTCCTATATCAGTACTCTCTCCATGGTTTGCTGATATAGCAAAATACTTGGTTTCAGCACAGTTCCCACCACACCTGTCCTCAAAAGAGAAGAGCAAGATAGTAAGGAAAAGCGCCCCTTTCACCTGGATTGGAGGCAATCTATTCAAGCTTGGCCCAGATCAGATCTTGAGAAGATGTGTTAGGGAGGAGGAAGTCTTTGACATCCTCCTGACCTGTCATGACGGGCCTTGTGGAGGTCATTTTGCAGCAAAAAGAACTGCCTTCAAGATATTGCAAGCAAGCTACTACTGGCCCACTCTTCATCAAGATGTGAGGAGATATACAAGCCAGTGTGATCGGTGTCAGAGGATGGGGAAACCTACTCCAAAGGATGAGATGCCCATGCAACCTCAAGTGACCTTTGAGCCATTTGAGAAGTGGGGCATGGACTTTGTGGGGCCTATCAACCCTCCTTCAAAGCAGAAACAATACATCATTGTGTGCATCGACTACCTGACAAAGTGGGTAGAGACAAAAGAAATCAAAGTAGCGACAGAGGAAAAAGTAGCTAAGTTTTTGAGAGAAAACATATTCTATAAGTTCGGGTATCCGAGAGAGTTCGTCATAGATCAAGGCAGTCAGTTCACTTCCAACCTGATTGAAGACCTGCTCACACATCATAAGATTAAACACAGGACTTCCACCCCTTACCATCCACAAGCCAATGGGTAAGTGGAGGTCACTAACAGGGTATTGGAAGGGATCCTGACCAAAGCAGTGAGCAGCAACAAAAAAGACTGGGCTAACAGATTGGTTGAGGCCACTTGGGCCTACAACACCACATGGAAGACCACCACCGGGTTCACACCCTATGAACTGGTCTATGGGAAGAAGGCTTTGCTGTCAATAGAATTTGAGTTCAATACACTAAGGATGGCAGTTCAGCTGGACCTGGACCTCAGCCATGCACAGAAGGAGAGATTACTTCAGCTAAATGGATTGGATGAATATAGATTGCAATCCCTTCTCCATACAGAGGTAGTTCAGCTTCAGGGAAAGGTATGGCATGACAAAAATATTAAGGAGAAGTAATTCCAAGAGGGAGATTGGGAACTACACTATGATTCAAGATACAAAGACTTCAAAGGCAAGCTGAGGACAAGATGGCTGGGACCCTACACTATGGAGAAATGTAATGACAATGGTTCAGTTCTGATTAGAACCATTGATGATGAAGCCATCCCCATACTTGTAAATGGACATCGGTTGAAAGTCTACAAGAAACCCCTCTCCAACTGAGATTTTATTGAAGGTCTGAATAAAACAGTGATGGTAGTGGAGCATGTCTTAGCTTCCACTTCACCCACTCACTGAAGAAAAGAAAAAATAAAAAATAATAAGGACTCAAGTGAAAACCTCCATGAGGCGCTTGAGTCCCATCATTGGGTTGAAAACCTCTTCTGAGGCGACCTAGTGATGTCAAAAAAAAGAGAAAAAGAATAAGATCCCTAGGTGAAAACCTCCCTTGGAGGCACTCAGGGCAGGCAGTTAGGGTGAAAACCTTTTTGAGGCGCCCTAGTTGTTTTTCAATAAAAAAAAAACAAAAAAAAAAGAGAAAAAAGAAATGAATTTTTGTTGCATTGCAGGTTTGCAGGAGGAATACAGGAAGTAGAAGAAGGTGCCAAGGGGACCCTTCCATTCATAACAACACCCATCTCACTTTCTCCACACCTTCCTCCATCATATTTGGCATTTCTTTCACCCCATTGTACCTCTTTTTCATAAACTGTGTTTTCTATAGGAGGCTCCTATAGGAATTACATAGAGCCAGAAGTGGCTACAGAAGGAAGTTTGACGGAAAAAGAAGCTTCATGAAGGACCTATAATCCCTCCTACAATCTTAAAACCTCCTAGCCATCATTTCAAAACCTACATCACACCCCAAGCATCATTTTTCTTCCTGTCTAAGAAAAACACAGAATTTTATTTATTTATTTATTTATTTTTTCAGTTTTTTAGAGGAAAAAAAGAAAAAAAAGAGAGGAAAAAGCACCATCAACCTGACCTGAACCCTACCTACTGCCTCTCCATCTTTATCTACACCTCTGGCATCATCCTTGAAGCTTCAAGAATAGGGAGAAGCTGAAGTTTCAAGGGGAGAAGCAACTACAGGAGCTCCTGTAGGAATTCCTGTAATAGCTGATCCCATTAAAATCCAGCACCAGCAGCAAGAGAGTGCAAACATGAAGGTTAAGAAGGTAGCTGAAGCTCAGATCCATCTAGAGAAGAACTTGCACAATCACACAACCACCCATCAACAAGTAGACAGCATGCATCAAAAGAAATAAAGGCATGCATCAGAGAGAGCCACAACACCTCATAGCAAATACATTCGAATCATAGGTAAGTAACTAAATCGCTCCTCTATTTGCATTTGTGTAATTAGAATTCATGGAAAAGCAATGAGATGGTTGAGGTTGAATGAGGTAAAGGTGGCCAGTTAACTTGGCCACCTTCATCTAGTTGACTCCACTCATTCGAGATGTCCCCCACACGTGCGCACAGTCAACTCTAGCACAAGATGCCAAAGACAGGTAGTGGAGGAGGTGTGAACTCCGATGCAATACTGAGAGATGATTACGAGGAGAGGCCATGATGACCAAGTAGGTGGAGACCAATGGTCTGAATATGGCCAACGTATACCTTGCTAGCTCACCCTTGATCACTGAAAATATCCATAAAGGGTAATAAGTACTCCTCCCCAAGCATTCTCACCACCTTTTCCTTCATTCTCTCCTCGTAACTCGGCTACAGTAGTTTCCTTGTTCCCCCACAACCTCTTAACCATCATCCTCCATTGATTTCTCCCATATTCCTGCTCTCAGAATTTTCTACAGGAGCACCTACAGGTTTCCTACAGGAATTCTATAGGAGGGACAACAGGCTTCTACAGGAGGGGCAGTGAGTCGTTTTAAATGGAGAAAACTCGATTTTTTGCACGATTTTCGGTCTGAAGAGGTAGGGTTCATGCATGCCCCCTATTGAATATCAAAATATGAAAGAAGTGGGTTCAATTTGAGGAGGAAATAAAGTCTTTAAGAGAGGAGAAAATACATAAAAAAATTTCTACTTATAAAAAAAAACACAGTCTCTTCTGTTTCTCCGTTTTTCTCAAAATTCTCTGTCTCCGTCTCCATATTTGGTTTTTTCAAAAGAGTATAGACAATATGATAGGAGGGTTTATGAGAAGGAGCCCACTAGCTCCATCAGGCTCCATGCACATCCACAAGTGGTGGACATCTTCTCAAGGGCAAACTGGATGAATTTCTTTGAGAAATTCCAAGGGTTTGATGAGGAAATTGCCCAAGAGTTTTCTCTCTCTGGTACCCCACACAAGAACTCATGCCACTATCACCTTTAGAGGTCTTTCCATGGAGATAACCCCTGAATTTATCAATATGGTCACTACCCTTCCTCTTGGGCTACCTTGGAGTAAGGATGAGAAACCAATTGGTCAGGCTGCCAAGAAAAACTTTTTCCAAAACAATGAAACCCCTGTAGAAGATAAAAATGGCATTAGAAGGGCTAGCATACCATATCCCTGGGATGAGATTAGCTATCAAATAATCAAATACATTTCTTGTGAGGGGAGGTACAACATTGTCTATGGTTATCACTTTAGAATCCTCCATGAATTAAGGTATGGCATGGACACTCTAGCACCTCAGAAGCTTAGTATCCCCTACTTCCTCTTGTAGTCCCTCATTGATTCCGGCACTAAGGTTCAAGCAGGAAATTCTGAGCAGCTAGCTCACCATGGCTTAATAAAAATCCTAGTGGAGGAAGCCCTCCATACCTTTACACTCCCTATAGCATGGGAAGTTTTCCGAAACATGACAGCTGAGGATGACATAAAGGCCTTAACTTATGATGTCAGTCCTACTGGCAGTGAGGAGGAAGAACAGCAAGGGGGAGAAGGTGAAGCCACTGGTGACATAGAAGAACAAGGAAGGAAGGAGGAGGGAACTAAAATAGAGTAGGAGAAAGTTGAAGAAAAAGAGATAGAGAAAGAGACAGAAGAAGGAGAAAAAGAGGCAGAGAAGGCAGAACAAGGAGAAGAGTCCCCTGAGATTCTAGAAAGGGAGGCAACAACTACACTTACTACCCTCAATACACCAATCAAGCCAAAGCAAAAGCAGAAAAGACAGGCCTCCATGTATTTCAGGGCTAGGAAGAGGATAAGAATCTAAACAGGCAAACTGCAGCCCTCTCCAAAAGTGCCAATTACCATTGAAGATTCACCCTCTTCCAAGGGGAAAGAATCTCCTTCCAAGACACCTATAACATATGAAAGGGGGACTCCTAGATCTTCCACATGGAAGATCTAGGTAGTACTATAAGACTCGAAAATAGTCTTACAAGAAGCTCAGGCAGTTCTACTGTCAAAACTACAGGATACCAACAGCTTGAGAAAAGGATAGAAGAATAGACACAGGTGAAGGAGGAAGCACAGGAGATACAAGAACATGATCCCCAACCTAGTCTTGCTTCCTATTACAATCTACTTGAGGGAGGAAGGATAATCCCACATAAATTTGCAATTCCACTATTTTTTGCATTAGAGAAAGAAAGAGTGAGAACACATAGTTGGATGGAAATAGCCAAATCCAAAGTAGTTGAGGATGTTGGCCATATGGAAAACAAACTCAGGGAAATGGTCAGAGAGTTGAGTGCTCTCAGAGACAGGGAAGCAATTACAAGAAGCCACCTTGAAACTGAAAATGAATTGCTTAGGAGGCAGCTACAAGAGAAAGAGACCCAGCTAGCATGCATGGCCAGCTTGTCCATGAAGGCATTGCAATGCAGAACACCAGCGAAATCCTATGGTCTCTATCTAAAGGACCAATGGTTGCAATTCGAAATAAAGACTTTGGCACAAAGAGGCACAATGCCTTTCCAAGATTACAGGTGGTTTATGGATTTTTGTGACCAAAGCACCTCAAAGGATAAGGCAAAGATGGCAGAATTCTACCTACATAACATGGCCCTCACAGACATGAATGTGTGGGACCCTAATGCCAAGCTAGGGGACCTACAATTAATGGCCATGGCCTCATGGATGAACCATGAAGAATTGAGGGAAGTAGAAATAAAAAGATTGATGATAAAGGAGCAGAATGAGCCATTAATGATAAGAGTTGAGCCATCAGATCCTATGGCACTCATCAACACACACAGCCTGCTTGCTAATGGCCCTCAAATTGCCCCCAGATATCTCACCAATCAGGCACAAGCCATTGCACACTTTGGGGATATGCAAAGGCTACTTGGGGATGACTGTGTGCATGCATGCATGAGGAGATGGAACACCTTACCACATATTTTGCAGATCAAGGAATATCATCCCCCCATGAGGTTGAAGGATGCATTGAAAAGAGTGCCAATTTACAAGCACTCCATGCAGAGGCTGAAGGTCAACTGAATTGGCCTCAAGTTGAGTCCCCCACTGCTGTTAGGCATGCTAGAAGGCAAAAGAGAAGAAGAAAAGGAGGAGCAGTGGAAGGACATAGACAAGAAGGGAGGATTCTATGTTAAAGAAGAGCAGACCACATCAAAAGCCTGGGATGCTAGGGAGGCCACCAGGGCCATAAAAGATGAGGAGATTGACTAAGTTGCTTAGAGGATGAGCAACACTTTCAATAGGGGGGTGATGATGGGCCTCATAAATGGGTAATTATATGGGCTCATTTTAGGACCTAAATTAGTCAAATCAACCATTCTCTTAGCTTATTGTATGATTTTCTGATTATATCTATGATTATAGAGTGAGTTGAGTTAGTTATTGTGCCATGTGGTCTAACATGTATTTAATGCAGATTATTGATGATTTTCGAAGTCAAAGTCAAGGATCCAGCGGACAAATGGCAGCAATAACTCGAAGTGGACAAAGTAGAGGACTTATAGGGGAATCCCCCTCATTTATTACTCCTCACTTTGAATTCCCCTTCATTCAGCTCAGAGTACAAGCAGTCGAATCATGCACTAGAAGGCAACTGAGCTAGTGGAGGATGACTGATGTTTATCTCGAGTTTTGGGAGCCAAGCCTCTCTGATTTTAAGGAAGCTATTGGTAGCTTCATTTGTATAAGTAGAGAGGCCTAGGGCCTCACTAGGGTTGGATTTTTGTTGAATTTTTGCTAATGTAAATTATGCTCAGATTTCGAGCTTATTATTTTGTGACAGTTTTTAAAAAAAAGATGGAATCCTTTTTGAGCTAGCACTGAGTTACCTCAGAGGGCTAAATATCTTGGGTTAGGGCCCAATCCAAGTAGCCAAGCTCCTCTTTACTTCTATTTGTATGCTTTGTTTCAGTTTGTAGATTAGTTTGCTGTTAGATGTATTTCTTTTATGGTTGAGAATAGGTTGCTTTTGATGATCTAGTAGTTTGCTTCCATTTGTGCTTTCTATAGTAGGTTAAATAGTGATAAAAAAAGATTCAAAAGGCTAGAAACAGTGCCTTGCCCTCTCTTCCTCCCCCTGGGACCATGATTTGAGGCAAAGACCCTCTTGCTGCCCCAAAAACACAGATTTTCCTCCTTCATAGGACTTCTAGTGTTTGCAGCTTTTTGGTAGGTTAATAGTCCAGCTTTTCTTTGCTTTAGATCTTCTTCATAATACTTACTTTCTAATTTTAAATAGTATTCTTTCATGCTTTCCTTTCCTACAACATTTCTCAGTATTTCCTTTCATAGATCATAGTTTAGACCACTTTTAATCCAAAACTCTGTTTTTCCTAAATGCATTCATTTCACTTATTGCTTGATTTCCTTGGTTGACCATTAATTTCTATGCAATAGATCTCTTCCAACAGTAGGCCAAATTATCAAAAATCACACCCTTCATCTAATCCATGCCCTATTGGTCTTCCAAACCTCACCTCAATTCTACCTTAGTTTCCTACATTTTTCCTAGGACTTCTTCCTCTCTCCTTGAGAAAATCCAATCATATTTCTTTCTCTTGGTGGTTCATGGTAGACCATAGGTGACCTAACACCTCATTCCAACCTTCATCCACCTCTTTCACCCACTCTCACACCCTCAAAACAGTGAAAACTGCTCTTGGCCTCCTCCTGTAGGACGCTGTTTTTCCTCTTGTAGATTTCTTGTGTCCTCCTGTAGATTTTCCTGTAGGATTTCTTTTGAAGGCCGAGTGTGGGAAAAGCCTCCAGAAGGCCACCTAATACCTCCTAGGACCCATCCACACCATCCTACATCCTCTCAAGTACCAAAATCACCCTCCAATGCCACCTATTTGCTGCCACATTCACACACAATAAATTACATGCATGTCAATTTCCCATAAAAATACAAAAAAATTCAAAAAGATGTTCTTTGCTTATTTACTTCCAGAAATAGCATAGTTAGATGTTGTTTACTTCCTTGAGTAGGTAATGGCATTCCTTTCATGGTTTTTATAGTGCTTCCCACAAAAGTAGAATTAGTTGGTTGATTAGGGTTTACTAGGCTTGCTTTACATTTTAGTCTTTCTCCTTTCTGCAGTTAGAATAGCATCTGTAGAGTAATATTTATTTCCTTCCATCACATATAGAGCTTCTTCTAGAATCCATAGAAGTTGGCTTGAGCTCCTAGTGATCTTGCACCGACTGACCAAGTGACAACTTGCAGTGAGAACTAGTACTTGTGCATACAACACCGACACTTCCAAGTTTGTTACGAACTACTGGGTTGATAAGAGTAAAGTAGGTAGCCTAGGAGTTGCAGCATTATTGTTGCAATACTAGTGCTCACCAAAATGGCGACCTTACCTAATGGGAAGGCACTTCAAGGTAAAAATAGATCATGATAGTCTTCAATACTTTTTAGAACAAAGATTATCTTCAGAGGAACAAAAAAAATGGGTCACAAAGATTTTGGGTTATGACTTTGAATTCATCTACAAAAAAGGGAAGCAAAATGTTGTTGTAGATGCACTCTCAAGAAAGGATGAGTATGTGGAAGCATTGCTTTGTGCCATTTCTATTATCCAACTAGATCAGATAACCAAAGTGAGGGATGAATGGAAGAATGATGAAGAGGTGTGGGCACTCATTCAAAAGTTGCAGCAAGATCCTAGTACATATGATACATTTAGCTGGAAAAATGATGCATTATGGTACAAAGACCACTTATACCTTTTTTAAGAATTCCCAACTCAAACATCAGATTCTTCTAGAATTTTACACCTCTCCCTTAGAAGGGCACTTAGGATTTTTAAAAAATTACCACCGGATTAAGAAGGAATTTTTTTGGGATGGCCTTAAAGCCTATATTCAAAATTTTGTGGCGGAATGCTTGGTTTTCCAATAAAATAAATTTGAGACAATTAAGACCCCGAGTTTGTTACAATCTTTATCCATTCCAAGTCAACATTGGGAGGAGGTTTGAATGTATTTTATCATAGGTTTACCCAAGCTTGAAGGAAAGAGTGTCATCATGGTGGTAGTTGATAGACTTACGAAGTATGCACACCTTTTTTGCATTATCTCATCCATTTAAAGCCAATACAATTGCTATTGCATTTATGGAAACAATTCAAAAGCTACATGGAAACCCAAATATTATTGTAAGTGAAAGAGATCCTATTTTCACTGGAAATTTTTGGACAGAATTATTTTCTTGTCTGGGTACTCAATTAGCTCATAGCTCATCTTATCATCCTCAATCAGATGGGAAAAATGAGATAGTAAACAATTTTTTGCAAGGATATCTTCGTTGATTTGTATCTGATAAAAAAACACAATGGGTCAAATGGTTACCTTTGACTGAATGGTGGTATAACACTTCCTTCCATATTGCAGCAAAAATGACCCCATTTATGGAAATTATGGATATCATCCACCATCCATAACATCATATTTAAGAGAAAATTCTAAGGTTCAAGCAGTGGAAGATCACATAGAGCATCAACAACAAGTTCTCCAACTCTTAAAGGATAATGTCACTTTGGCGCATAATAGAATGAAACAACAGGAAGATCAACATCGTAGTGAAAGAAGTTTTGATGTAGGTGACTGGGTATTTTTACGACTACAACCATACAAAAAAATGTCCTTCAAGCAAGCTAAGAAGGATAATAAATTATCACCAAAGTATTATGGTCCTTACAAGGTGTTGCAAAAAATTGGTACTGTGGCATACAAATTGGAGCTTCCTACATCTTCCAGAGTGCACCCAGATTTCCATGTTTCATGCTTAAAGAAGGTTATAGGTGACAAGCTCCTAGTTCAAACAATATTGCCAAAACTTGATGAGGAAGGAAAAATCATATTGGAACCTGAAGAAGTCATGGAAATAAGAACTCGATAGTTACGAAATCGATCAATTTCAGAGTATCTCATCAAGTGGAAGAACTTACCTGTGGAAGATTCCACATGGGAGGATGATAATTTTATACAAAAGCATCCAGAACTACTAAAGCATTGAGGACAACGCTTTTTTTGAAGGAGATGTTGGAAATAATACTGAGAGGGGGGGTGAATCAGTATTATCAAATTCTTTTCAATATACCTTCCAGATTTATACTTTAATTTATTCTTCAGATATTGATCATTAATTTGTATGTCAGAACAAGAACAAGAAAAATAGATAGGCACACCAAAGAACACTAGATATAAGGTGGAAACCCAATGTGGGTGAAAACCACCTGCTGCAATATGTCTCTATCTTCTTTCAATTAGAAACTTCTTTTACAAGGATTTTGTACTGGTGCAGTCCTTTACCAGTACGCAGGCTGCAACCTGCAGAGAGCTACAACTCTCTCTCGTTTTCCAGTCTCTCCTGGAAGGGAGCTACAACCCCCTTTTCTCTTTTACTTCTTTAAGGACCATGTTTCATTAATTTTCAAATTGGACCCAAGAAGATCAAATAATCATCAAGTACGTGCAAATCACCCAATCTCCTTATACAATCAACCAATGAATCACCCAACTTCTCAGAATGCTGTAAACAGAAAAGTAATACCAGAAATCTAAACCCAGAACTTTGCAGCAATAGATAAAAGACAGCCAACAAATGTTTCAAGATAGGTCCGCAACTTCACCAATAGTGGCTTGCGAATACCCACAGCTCTTCTGTGTCTAAACTGCGCAGATCCACACCTGGTTGGTCTACTGCTCTGCGTATCTCCGCACCACTCGTTCTACTGCCCTGCGTACCTCTGCTCAGATCCGCACCTGCACTATCCGCCTGACAGCGTACCTCTGCAACTTGTTCTTCTGTTTCCCTACGTACCTCCACACTGTGCCTTCTTCTGCACTGCGTACCTCACACTGCGCCTTCTGTTGCGCTGCGTACCCCCGCACTGCGTACCCCCACACTCATGCCGTGGATTGCCTGTGAACCTCTGATTAGGGCCAAATTAACAGTCTTCCAATGTGCCACAGATAGTCAGATCCACAGATCTGATCATGCGCCTGAGAGATCACGACTTATCAATAGATTCGCCTTAAGTTTTTTCCTTGATTTAGATCTAGCTTTTAAAACCAATCACCCAAAATTTCAGATCTTAAGATGTTCAAATTTCACAAGTTTCTAGCCAAGTGATCTATTTTCCTTTTTATAGGCAAGCCCTTATTCAAACCATGGGACAAAACCATCAAAAACCAATACAAGGGATCCAAACAGGGGTTCAAATAATTTAGATCCTATACCATGGGCCAACACCATAGGATCATGAATGACGGGCTAAATACCAAGGGCAAAACATAAGAAACCCCACGTGAGCGCGCTTCTCTGCATTGGAGTGAGTGAACCGGGGGACCGCACCTTATGAACGGATAACCTGCGGGTATGTCCGCACTTCCTGGTCGGCGAACCTGCGGGTCCGAACCTTTTGAACGATGCACCTACGAACCTCTTATTTTCCATCATTTTGAGAGCCTGAAACAGATTTTTTCCACTTGAGTCAGTTGCCATCAAGTACAACACCTGTACCAGAGAGCCAAACTAGAATCATAATGCCAACAATCTCCCCCTTTGGACTTGATGGCAACCTCAAGATCCTCAACGTGATTCTCCCCCTTTGACATCAACGACAAAGGGTTATGCTCCCCCTGAGAACATGCTTAGGCCTTTGCTTTGCTGATCATGCCCCCCCTGACTAAAGATCAGATCTGCAAAAGAAAAATTTCTTCAAGAAGAACCATAATCCACCATACACCATAAATGACCGTGAAAGAGATAGAGACATATTGCAGCAATATTCATATCAGCATCCATGTTCTCCTTCTGTACTTCCTCCAAGATCTTCTACCATAATGCCAACAATGTATTATTAGAAGAATATATGCTCCCCCTGAACCTGTGCCATTCGATCTTCGACCAATCCGCAACCCAGCAAATGTACGCGTATACCCCATATGAAACTTGCATAGAACCAACAATCTCTGAAACAAATGAGATTCAACAATAGGATGATGCATCAACAACCCCCAGCTTTTGCCTGAGGTATTCAAAGGTCTCCTTGGGCAATGGTTTGGTGAGTATATCAGCAACTAAGGAACATACTCCAACTTGACCTTTTGTTCTAGCACTTGTTCCCTGAGAAAGTGATACTTGATCGGTATGTGCTTGGTCTTTGAATGCATGACTGGGTTCTTTGAAATGATGATTGCACTTGTATTATCACATAAGATGGAGATAGGTGGAGTACAAGTGATCTGAAAATCCTGCAAGGTCTGCATCATCCAAAGGAGTTGAGTGCAGCAAGATGCAGCAGCCACATATTCCGCTTCAGCTGTAGATAAAGCAATTGAACTCTGTTTCTTGCTGAACCAAGATACTAATCTGGAACCCATAAAGAATGCACCACCACTTGTGCTCTTCCTGTCATCCATGCTTCCGGCCCAATCTGCATCTGTATAAGCATGAAGTGTGAGATCTGTATCTCTAGGATATCATAAGCCATAGTTTTGAGTTCCTTGAAGGTACTTGAAAATTCTCTTCACTGCCTGAAGATGAGTTCCTTTGGATTTGCCTGAAATCTTCCAACTATTCCCACTGCATGCATGATGTCTGGTCGGGTACCTGTCAAATAAAGTAGACTTCCAATCATAGATCTGTAGGTTGGCTGATGCACTGCTGCTGATTCATCATTTGCACTGAGGCTACATCCTGTGACCATGGGGGTACATATTGGTTTTGCATCTTCCATGCCATATTTCTTCAAAATATGCTTGAGATACTTGGTTTGAGACAAGAAAATCCCACCTTCATTTTGTTGGACTTGCAATCCAAGAAAATATGTCAGTTCTCCAAGCAAAGACATTTCGAATTCTTTCTGCATCACCAAGGCAAAGCTTTGACTCATAGCTTCTTCATTGCTACCAAAGATAATATCATCTACATACACAACAAGTATTAGCAATTTGTCATTTTCAATTTTTATATAAAGATTGCTATCTGCTGATCCCTTTGAAAAACCTTGTTGATGAAGATATTTGTCCAAACGGTAGTACCAAGCACTTGGAGCCTGTTTAAGACCATAGAGAGCCTTTTTTAGTTTGCATACAAGATTTGGATCATTCCCAAGGATGAACCCATCTGGTTGCTCAGTGTACACTTCTTCTTCTAAGTCTCCATTCAGAAAGGCTGATTTTACGTCCATTTGAAATACTTTGAACTTCTGAAAGCTTGAGAGAGCAAGGAACATTCGGATGGCCTCAAGTCTAGCAATGGGAGAAAAAGTTTCTTCAAAGTCTATTCCTTCTTGTTGAGCATACCCTTTACAAACAAGTCTGGCTTTGTTTCTAATTACTTCCCCATTTTCATTCAACTTATTTTTGAAGATCCATTTTGTCCTTATGACATTCTTATCTTTTGGTCTAGGAACCAACTCCCAAGTGTTGTTCTTTTCGATCTACTCAAGTTCTTCATCCATCGCCTTGACCCAGCATTCATCTTTGCATGCCTCTCTTACATTTTGTGGTTTAGTGGAGGAGAGTAATGCCAAATAGCTTGAGGCTTCTGCAATTGTTTGTCTTGTTTGTACACCTGCCTCTTTCTGCCCCAAAATCTAAGATTCTGGATGATTCTTCTGAACGTACCTGGATGGAGTCTTCTCTTCTATCCTTATCTGTTCCTCTGGTGCCTCTTGAGGTTCTTCTTCATAATCAATCTGATTTGGAGAGTAGTCTTCATCCTCTTCGATATTTTCATAATTTACTTGCCTAGGGATGTATCCTTTTTCATCAACCACTACATCAATGCTGTCAACAATTCTTCCACGTCTTTTATTGTAACACTTATATGCTTTGCTATGGGGAGAATAACCAAGGAGAATTCCTTCATCTGCTCTAGGTTCAAGTTTGCCAAGCTGTTCATCATTATTCTTAATATAGCATTTGCTTCCAAAAATTTTGAAATGCTTTACCGAAGGAGTCTCACCATACCAGAGCTCATGAGGAGTTTGAGTGCTGTTCACTCGGACATTTGTTTTGTTGAGAATAACAACCGCAACAAAAGCAGCTTCACTCCAGAAGGTTGCAGGAGTCCCAGACTCATCAAGCATAGCACGAGCCATTTGTTGGACCGTTCTGTTCATCCTTTCCACCACTCCATTTTGCTGAGGAGTCCTAGCTGTAGAGAATTCCCTTCTTATTCCATGTTCTTCACAGAAATCGAAAAATTCATTTGAGGTAAACTCCCCACCTCTGTCAGACCTGAGGCACTTAATTTTGTGATCTGATTCTTTTTCAGCCAAGGCTTTGAAAGATTTGAATTTTTCGAATGCTTCGTCCTTGTGTTTCATAAGTCCCAACCAAACCATCCTGGAGAAGTCGTCAATGAATAATATAAAGTATTCTTCTCCTCGAGCTGACCTTGTCCTAAATGGACCACATACATCTGTATGGACTAGTTCAAGAGGCCTGCTGGCTGAACCTTCCTTCTCAGGGAAGTTAGTTCTGGTTTGCTTACCAAACTGACATGATTTGCATATGGTGTTGTCTGGAATTTTGATATCTGGAAGACCACGAACTGCCTGGTATTTGCATGCTTTCCTTATTTGTGAAAATCTTAGATGCCCCAACCTCCGGTGCCATAACCAATGTTCATCATCTTTGCTCAAATAGCATTGTTATTGTCCTTCTTCAAATATGTATAGATTATTTGGAGTTCTTCTACCTTTGATCACTTTTTTTCCTGTATCAAGATCACGAACACTACATCCATTTGATCGAAATATTACCTCTGTTCCTTGATCGCACATCTGACTGACACTTAGTAGATTATGCTTCAAGCCATCAACATACAAAACATTTCCAGCTTTGACCTTTTCTTTCAACTGAGCAGTGCCTTTTCCTTTTATGGCTGCAAGGGTATCATTTCCAAAAGAGACTTTCTTTCCCTTTTCTAAAGCAGTATATGATTCAAGTTTTTCTTTATCACCTTTCATATGCTTCGAACATCCGCTGTCGATGTACCATGCATTTCTTGTCCTTCTGCATAAAATGCTATCCCACATATTTCTGTTTGTGGTTCCTTTATTCTCCATGTTCTGGTGCTTGAGGCTTGTTCCTTTGTCTGCCGAAACCTGATCTTGCATTCAGAATCTTCATGACCGAAGTATTACAAATAGAACATTCAATTTCATTTTCAAGGGCAGAAAAGTTGTTATAGGTCCTTTTCGTAATCCCAGTCATACTTCTTTGTTTTTGAGCTTCTCTAGTCATGATTGTCTTATAAGCAACACATTGAGCTGCTTTGTGACCAAAGTTATGGCAAGAGAAACATTGGCCATTGAAGAAACTTCTGCGATTATCAAATCTCCCAGCCAAATGATTGTAATTTCTATTGTCATCCATTCTTGAAGCAAATTGAGAAGTTTTTACCTGTGGCTGGTTGTAGCTTTTGTTCACCCTTAAGATGGATTGCCCTTGGTTTACCTGGTAGTCTTTGTTTGTTCTTGATGTAATTCATCCCTGCCTTACCTGGTGATCTCCATTGGGCTTTTGCTCATTCCTCCTTGCTGCATCAAGATAACTCTTTGAGGTGGATGCTTGAGATGTTTCTCCATTATAACCCAGACCTGTCTTGATTAGTGGAGAACGCTGTACACCGATAATCTCATCGTTTCAGATCCTTTAACAAATTTAAGATTAAGAGCCTTTGTTTTCTCAATTTCTTTTCTAAGGCCAAAAATTTCACATTCTAACTTCTCTAGAGATTTTTCTTTTTCATCAAGTTGGAATTGCAGAGTATCAATGATCATATCTTTTTCTTCTAAACATATTTTGAGTCGAGAAATCTCTTCATAAAAACCATCTACATCTATAGCGTCCATGTAATCATCATCTTCAAAGGCCATTAAAAGTTTATAATCATTACCTCGTTCATCTTCGTCACTATTTGATAGGCCATCACTGTCTTCATGAGTGTAGTAACTTTTCTTAGTTGCATTCTGTTTCTTGTTCCATCTAACAGGTTCCTTCCCTTTGTTAATCTTATCCTTGTGAGGACATTTGGTAGCATAGTGACCAACTCTTCCACAAGCAAAGCATTTGAAAGGTAACTTACCTCGGAAACAACCAGTACCCCGTTGAAGATTTCTAACAAAATTTGATTCTTCTTCTTCTTCTGACACGTGTCCTGACTCATAGTACTCTCCTTTGCCTGAAGCCTTGAAGGCAGCTTCTCTCCTGTCTGATGGACCTCCTTTCCTCATTTCATAAGCAGTTAGAATTCCGTGCAGCTGTGACATTTTAAGGCTTTGTAGATTCTCTTTTTCTTCTATTGCAGAAACTTTAGATTCAAACCTAGGGGACAAAGATCTTAGAACTTTTTCAACCACAACAGCCTCTTTTATTTCTTCACCCAAATTTTTCATACAATTAACAATCTCATCTACATGAAGAAAATAGTTAGCCACACTTTCATCATTATACATCCTGATATTTTCATACTGAATCCTGAGGGTTTGAAGTTTTGCTCGTTTTACCTGATCATCTCCTTCATTGCTCAGAACAATCTTGTCCCATATCTCTTTTGCGGATTTAAACTGAATTACCTTGATAAATTCTGATTGAGATAGGCATCCTAATAGAGTATTGACTGCCTTTGCATTTGTTTCATATTTCTTCTTCTCAACCGGATCTGTAGGAGTTGCTGATGGAAAAGTATACCTTGTATCTATGATATCCTAGACTTCTGTACCAAGAGATTGAAGATAGGAAGTAACTCTTACCTTCCAATAAACAAGTTTGTCCCATCAAAAATCAGTGGCCTGATTGATGCTTCCCTCTCGTAGTTGCTCATGATGAAAGATCTTTCTTCAAGAGATCAAGCTTCTTCTGAAGAACCTGCTTTGATACCAATTGTTGGAAATAATACTGAGAGGGGGGGTGAATCAGTATTATCAAATTCTTTTCAATATACCTTCTAGATTTATACTTTAATTTGTTCTTCAGATATTGATCATTAATTTGTATGTCAGAACAAGAACAAGAAAAATAGATAGGCACACCAAAGAACACCAAATATAAGGTGGAAACCCAATGTGGGTGAAAACCACCTGCTGCAATATGTCTCTATCTTCTTTCAATTAGAAACTTCTTTTACAAGGATTTTGTACTGCTGCAGTCCTTTACCAGTACGCAGGCTACAACCTGCAGAGAGCTACAACTCTCTCTCGTTTTCCAGTCTCTCTTGGAAGGGAGCTACAACCCCCTTTGCTCTTTTACTTCTTTAAGGACCACATTTCATTAATTTTCAAACTGGATCCAAGAAGATCAAATAATCATCAAGTACATGCAAATCACCCAATCACCTTATACAATCAACCAATGAATCACCCAACTTCTCAGAATGCTGTAAACAGAAAAGTAATACCAGAAATCTAAACCCAGAACTCTGCAGCAATAGATAAAAGATACCCAACAAATGTTTCAAGATAGGTCTGCAACTTCACCAATAGTGGCCTGCGAATACCCGCAACTCTTCTGTGTCTAAACTGTGCAGATCCGCACCTGGTCGGTCTACTGCTCTGCGTATCTCCGCACCACTCGTTCTGCTGCCCTGCGTACCTCTGCTCAGATCTGCACCTGCACTGTCCGTCTGATAGCGTACCTCTGCAACTTGTTCTTTTGTTTCCATTGTACCTCCGCACTATGCCTTCTTCTGCACTGCGTACCTCGCATTGCGCCTTTTGCTACACTGCGTACCCCGCACTGCGCCTTCTCCTGCGCTGCGTACCCCCACACTCAAGCCGTGGATTGCCTGCGAACCTCTGATTAGGGCCAAATTAACAGTCTTCCAATGTGCCACAGACAGTCAGATCCACAGATCTGATCATGCACCCGTCAGATCACGACTTATCAATAGATTCGCCTTAAGTTTTCTCCTTGATTTAGATCTAGCTTTTAAAACCAATCACCCAAAATTTCAGATCTTAAGATGTTCAAATTTCAAAGTTTCTAGCCAAGTGATCTATTTTCCTTTTTATAGGCAAGCCCTTATTCAAACCATGGGACAAAACCATCAAAAACCAATACAAGGGATCCAAACAGGGGTTCAAATAATTTAGATCCTATACCACGGACCAAAACCATAGGATCATGAACGACGGGCTAAATACCAAGGGCCAAACATAAGAAACCCCACATGAGCGCGCTTCTCTGCATTGGAGTGAGTGAACTGGGGGACCGCACCTTATGAACGGATAACCTGCGGGTATGTCCCCACTTCCTGGTCGGCGAACCTGCGGGTCCGCACCTTTTGAATGATGCACCTGCGAACCTCTTATTTTCCATCATTTTGAGAGCCTGAAACAGAGTTTTGCCACTTGAGTCAGTTGCCATCAAGTACAACACCTGTACCAGAGAGACAAACCAGAATCATAATGCCAACAGGAGAGGGGCATGTTAGGTCCCTATAATACTAGTGTATTCCCACATTGTTATTAGTGTAGCCCCCTTATTGTTATTGTTGTGCCCCACAGAAGCCCACTATTCCGTCATTGTTATTAGTGTAGCCTCCTTATTATTATTGTTGTGCCCCATAGAATCCCACTATTGTTATTATAGTGCCCTTACATTATTATTGTTATGTCGACTCTGATTATATTTTGACCCCTTAGACTCCTATATATAGAAAGGAGGTTGTGTTATTTGAATCATCCAAGAATTGTTCATTTATGTAATGTAAAGGAGGTTGCCCCCTTGAAGAGGATTATTTCTAAGTCATCGATCTATCTTTTCTATCTTTTTGCGAGCTGGTTTCATAACTTGTTGTTGAGCAGGGAGTGTGTTAAATTTTTCTCCTTCCTTTTTGAACTCTATGAATTGAAGATTAACTTTCAGCTGTTCAATTTTGTTCTGTAATTCTTGAATCTGAGCATCTTAGACCTGTAAATTGGAGTCATGTTAAACTTTAAGGGCATAGAAATTGTTTTGGATCTTAACAATCTTTCTCTACCATTGATTAGGAATATTGTGTTTGTCACTCTTAAGACTCTTTCCAAACTGCAAAATTCTGTCCTCCTTTTCCTTCAATAGTTGTTGTATTTCAGTGGCTTTGTCCATAGTTGCAGAAGCATAAGCTCCCATGATCTGAGTGAGTCTCCAGAGTTCCTCTGAAGGAGTGGACATTGAACCCTTCCATAATACTTTGAAATAGGAATTTCTAGGAACTAAGGCCCAAGAGGGCTTAATTTTCCTTTTATTCCTTTGCCTTTTAACAACAACCTTATGTTCATGCCTTATCTTCAACCCTTAGTACAACCTCAAAGGTCAGGAAAGATGGTATAATTTCAATTTCTTCAATCGCCAAAGGCTTATTAGAGGCCTTTATTGTAATTTGAGTCTTTTCTAAAATTCCAGAAGTGGATGAGACCTTCTCTTGTGAGGGAGTCTTCGAAACTTGAGATTCCTTACCTTTCATAACCTGGCTTTAATGTTCCCATATATGCTCAAGCTTAGAACTTGGAAAAACACCTTTAGTCTGAGAAGAAGAAGACACCCAAGTCTCTTTTGGTTGAGGGGTATTAGTAACCTATGTAGAGGAAACAACTGTAACCTTTTCTTGAGCCGTGCTTTCTTGGGGAAGCTTTAATGAGTCTATAGGTAAATTGGATAGCCTTGCTTCCCTATATTGGGTAATTGAGTCATTTCCTATGGATTTAGATGCTATGCTACTTGTATGGTAACCATTGAATAGGTGGAAGTTTTTTCAAATAAGTCATCAAACTGGTCTGGTTCATGAGAGAATTTCCTGATGCTTGCCTATGGAGTAACCTTCTTGACAATTCCATGAGGATCGTACTATCTATTAGGGATAGTAGGAAAATTAAAATCTAAGATAGAGTTAATCTCACCAACTACATGTTTGAAATTATCCAATGTATACATACCACAATGAAGAGGAAAGGTAGGCCATACTTTATTTTTGGATTCTTTTAATACTTTAGAAATGTCGTTACCTATGGTTTGGTATGATATCTCTCGAGCCAAAATTTTGTGAGGGACATACAGAGGCAAGAAATGGGGCTTAGCAAGACTACCAAAAACTCAGATTTAGGTAAATAACTCCTCACCAAACTAGCTCCCAACTCCGAGCAAGTCTGTCTAAACTTCCGAGGAAACCTTAGGAGTTCTCTTATTAAAGATAATTTGATAAATAGGCAACATAACACCCTGCAAGATTTTATGAAAGTGAGGATGATACTTGGAGTCCCAAAGGATATTGTGATATATATGAATAGGATTTGGGTCCTCTAAGGTCCATTTCCATCCCATGGAGGTGAAATCCATAGTGAAACATAGGGCGTCCATTACATATGCACTCATGTAGAAAGGAAGCATAATATTTTTTGAAACAGTACACTTACTCCTAAAATTTAGGATGTGAGTGATAATTTATCAGATAATATATTTCTACTTTCTGATATATATCCTTCTGAGGCAACATCAATTAGTGGAGTCCATTGATCTAAGAATTTCCGAGCATTAGGATAAGCAAATAGTCTACATACCATGACAACAATTTGACAATAAGTACCAACGAGAGATTCGATTGCACACATACCCTTTTCCTCACGCTTATGCTTGTTGGGGTATCTTCTCCTTTCCCTAATGGGTTCTGATGCATGATAAATGTTGCTCATGAATTTCTCCTCAAACTATTTGTTATATTTACACTGATGCAGTGGCAAATGGTACATTTCACTGAAATCATTGCCACTGAAAGAGCAAATGACTGTTTCTTTTTGTGTCATGAATTTCCTTTCTGCAATGCTCAAGTTTTCCATGACCCACTGAACCATATATGTATAGGGAAGGATATTGGGTCGAGCAACAATTCTGTTTAAAGATGAATTTGTGACACCACTATAGGTGGTATTAGAAACTGGAGTAGAATCCTCGACTGTAGTTGTTCTTTGGGTGACCCTTGGTCCTTCATCTTCGAATAACCAATAGATAGATTCCTAGGAGGCACTTCCAACATCTATAGAATAGACTATGTCAGAAAATAATCCTGGTGTATCGAGGTTTTCAACTGGTTGAGCAGTCGACTACTGCTGAGTAACTGGTTTCTTCTTTTCTTTAGCTGCTTTAGACATTTCTTTTGAGTTGCATTTATTAGGATTGGTCTGCAATGAAAAAACACAAGATTGAATGATAACATCTTTAGTGAAAATAACAATTTTACATAACGATTTTTATCTTAAAGCGCGAATTATGATAAATCAAACTGCAATGAATAAGACCGTTTAGAATCTTGAAAAACATAAATTCACCACTTTTGGAAATTAAATATGAAAACGTGAATTCACGTGGGTCTTGCACACATCAACATATTGAAATAAATATATTAGAGAAATCACTTGGATGCACACTAAAAATTTATGGTATTGGAGACCCTCGATAAATCATGTTTAAAGACATAATGACTATAAGTGGAGGTGGGAAGAGATATCAAGTGTTTTATATCAGCAAATGGAATATCGGGAATTTAAAGAGCGAGAAATCGATATAAAATTACCGATATGGCTAAAGGCAAGAATATCAGAGGTTTGATGATATCAGAGGGGACTAGCATCAGGAATATCGGATATCAGAAGCAGGGGATAGTGAAAGCATTGAGTATCAAAGCTTTGAGATATCAGGAGTTTTAAGCATGGTACACCTTAAAAGTTATGATATTTGCGGTTCCTATATGCCATGTTGCATTTGTGGGGTCGAAGAATTTTTAAAGTGTTTATTTTAAACAGGAAGCATCTGACTTAACTTTACCTTTTAGCAAAAATTCCTTTTAATAATAATAATAACTATCGAGAATGTTTGATTGAGAATGATTTTATCGTAGCTTTCTTATGAGAAAATTTAAGATGTTATAATGATCCGATATGATTCTTCCGATAATGCTTTAATTTAATAACAAAAAGGCCTATCAGGTTTTTCATTCATCGTAACATTTGTAAGGTTGGACCTTTGATACTTAGGTTCCGATAAGAGAAACTTTCAAGTGAGAGAGTTTTTAATTTACAAATTCAAAAATGCCTTATCTTTATTGAGCACTAAAAAGTTTTATTGACAAGAAAAAAGAGTCCCCATTATTTATTTATATGACTAAAATAAAACTAAATGGAGGGTTGTTGAGTACTAGAACATGGCCAAACATAGAAGTGGACATTTACTCATTGCGGGAAAAGTGCCTAAATAAATGTTGGTAGGTGGATGCCTTCCATGTGCTTATTAGAATGCCCCAAGTGGAATTAGGGAAATTTATGAGGAAATTGGAAGGAAATTTGAAGAATTGATTAGAGAATGCATTACAATTTCCTAATAGGGGCCAAAGAAAAGGATAGCCATGGAAGCATCAGGGGAAAATTTGGGAAAAATTCCCCCTTTTTTTACCATTTTTGGAAAATCCTATGAAAATTGTTAAAAAGGAGGTCTAATGAAGGTTTAATCGGTGTATAACCATTTATCTGTGGCAGCGCAAAATATATCAGTTGAGAATGATTTGGGACCCCCTCATGGTCAAAGTTTAACGAGCATAGGGGTGGGGGGAAGGAGGGGGTGCATTACCAATGTGTTGGCACTCCAACATACACCATTAATTAAAAAAAAGGGGCCCCTCCTATTTTTTTTACTATTTTCCTTATTTTCGTTTGGTATTGGCCTATTTCCTTCGTTCATTCTTTTACTTGTCATTTTGCGTTTTATGGCATGATGCTTTACTGAAAGATTGAGTTCCTCCATTCATTGAAACATAAGGATTGTCTTTCTTAATTGTTATGATTGGTATTTATTACTATTTTCTCCTAACTATAATTTTGTTTTTTAGTTTAACAAACACTACAAAATTGTAGACTTTGTAGCAGCCCTAAACTTAGTTCATAATGTTAATGGGGCAATTTTTATATGCTTTCATAGTCATTTCCTATGTTGATCCCTTGTGTCAATGATCCCCATGCTTTCAAATATTTTATTTCGTTGTTGGTACCAATCTAAAGTATACAATCTATGATTGGTGATGCAGTGTGTTTCAATTTGATATAATTTAACTATGCCATATCCATTTCCAATATTAATTGACTGATAGTCTATCGATTTTAATTTTAATATATGATTTTCATGAATCGTTTCACATACTTTCATTTATGGTTAGTATTGGGATTTGATTGCACTATCATGATATATGCCCAAGTCATCTGATGACCTGGAGGCTTATATCTTAAGTGACAATCTGTGGTAACACAAATTGTTATACGATTTGGCTATCATTCAACATCCATATTCAAATAACATCCTTGATTTGTCTTGAGTCTATACCTGAAACATGTTGATTTGATCTCCAACGTTTTCTCGAGAGGGTTCCATTGAACCTTACCATTTCAACCTTTCTCATTTTCAGCCTGAGGGTTCTGCAACCTAGGGTTTCATGGTATTTGGCTTTTTGAACCATGTTTTGTTTTCACCTGTCACCTTTTCTCTATAATATGCCACCAGTAGTTTGAACCAAACTCATTGGTGAAGAACTTGTTGAGGAGAATGAGGATTGTTTGGATTTGTTTCGTTGAGTTGGTTGGTGGGATTTATTGCAACAGTTTCAGGGACAGAACAATGAAGTAATTAAAGATTATTCTGCCTCCTTCAATGGAAGAAGATCCTATGTTAGAGACCTAGAAATTAAAATCAATTGGGAAAGAACAACTCTCTTACCCTTGGAAGGAGAGTGTTGGTCCAAAAATGTTGTGGTTAAGGGCATTCCATGGAGGAAATTGTTAGCTACTATGGATTGCGAATACTCTGTCAAAGGTATGCCTATATCATTCCTCACATCAAAATGGCATGATTTATTGCATATTATTCGTAGATATATTACCTATGAGGGTCGATATAGTGTTGTTTTCATGTATTACATTTGGATCTTAATGGTTGTTTTAGGATGAAAAATTAATATGCCATATTATCTTCTGAAGATTTTAACCAAAATGTCCAAGGATTTGAAAGATAAACATAAGAACCCTAATAGGTCCCTTTCCCCCCATGGTTTAATTTGCATGTTGGTTAGGCACCATCTGGCTCAAATTGGTGATCATTGGGAATCTTTTCTCACTCGTAATGGTTATGGAAAACCTCTAACATTTGATCTTGTTCAATCTTCCACCACTATGATTCTAGACCCTTCTCCTATTGATTCGACTCCATCATTGACTGAGGAGTTACAGAAGGATGGATGCGAGACACTTTTCAAACACTAGATCCACCCTCTTTAGAGGAAAATAAAGTTAAGGTTTCCAAAATTCTTACTTCTCTCCAAGTTACCAGAAGTGCAACGAAAGCTCACAATCTCAAGTCGATTAATGAATCTCCTCAGATTGAAATACACCCTGTTAAACTTGCATAAAAAAAGGAAACTGGTCAAATGTAGCAAATGAACAGGATATGGTGAAGGTAAAGCAATTTCTAAGAAAAAATGCCAAAGATCACAGGAATAGGCATAAGGGTCCTCATGAGACTATTTCCTTGGTCGACTTGGAAACTAATTTGGATCCTTCTCTGAATAGAAATAAGTCACATTCTTAGGATTCTTCATGAAGTCATGATAACACTCTCGATTGTGGTGACTCTTCTTCAAGAAACCCTAACTTGGATGATTTAATTGCTAATATGTATATGAAACAATGGTATTTTCTCAATGTCCCTCATTTGGAACATAAAATTAGTCAAATAGTTTATGAAAACAACCAGTTGAGTGCTTCGCTCCAGATAAAGGATAAATCCTATGAAAAAAGACATCTAGTGTTGAAGGTAAAACCAAATCCAAAGATACTCACATTGTGATAAATTATCCAAATATTAAAGTTACCATTTACTTGGAAATGGAGGGATATGATGCAGGAAAATAGTCAAATTGTTTTACCTATGCATGGGAAAATATTACAGGTAATATTTGTTTTATTTAGTTTTTTATTTTGGAATAAAAGGGCTACTATAGAATTGTAGATTTTGTAACGACCCTGTTAGCCTCCTATTACAATAGGTTTCATATTTCATGATTGACTGTTTTACATGCCAAATATGTCATTCTTTCCATGCTGCAAAGGTTCCATATTTCCTAGAGAACTCAGAAAATTTAAAAAATGTAAAGAGGGTATGCCCTAAAAGAATTATCAAAGGGTAAAAAGAATCAATTGGCCAAAGAGAAAAATAAATGAAATGAACCCCAAACAAAAGGCTAGGAAAGTGTGCTAGCTCAAATGCCACTACTATATTCCATTTTTGAAGAACTATTCCATTTTTGAAGAATTTCACAGTTAAGGGAAGGCCAAACAGCTTAATCTTGGCTTCCCTAGGTTTAAATTTCTTGTTGTAGAGATAGAGAATAAATATCTGTCCAAACTGTTTAATCTTGGCAGATCATTAGATAGGTAGAGAAACAAGGGTGCTCAACTGTTTAATCTGAGCCCCGTAAGGCATAAGGATCGATTTAGATAGGAGGATAGCAAAAAGAAAAGTTGAAAAGCTGGGTTTGCTAGTTCAAGTGCACCCAAACCAAAAAGAAGAAAAAATGCTAGGTAAGTAGGCCGGGTAGGTAGTTTTGAGGTTGCAGAATGATGATTTGTGATCCATTTCAAGTTTTCAAGTGTTAAATCAATTCAGATCACAAGTATAAGGCAAGATCCATTTGGAGCAGCTCAAGAGAGGCTTGTCTAACTTCCCCTTCTTCCTTTCCCCAAAATCATTCACTAACTTCCCCTAAATTGGTCAAGATCTGCTTGACATTTCTTAGTTTCATCATCTTTCATATCATTGGCCTAAATAAAGATCTGCTTTACTTAAGGGTGCTCATATTCATTCTACAAGTTCTATTTCCCCTTTTTTAAGCCTAAGATTTCTAAACTTAGCGCTTTCTTCACCAGTTTCATATTAACTTCTAACATTATTAATAAAATCCCTTCTTATTTCCCCTTCCCCTACTAAAATATGTTATAAATCCCTTTTATATACATATCCCCTCCCCTGGTTGAAAAATAACCATAAGTATCCCTTGGGAATTACTAAGTTTACTTGAAACTTAGTAAGAACCCTCATCTTGCCTCTTAAACCATCTTCCAATGCATTTGGACTCCTTCTGATCGCATAAAATCCCTCCTTTGATGTATAAAAACCCTCCATTAACCTTGTTTTTACCTTTTCAAGGCATAAAACCCTCTTTCAATGCTATCGGACCCCTTCCGATGCATTAATAACCCTTCTTAGTGCACAAAAATCATCCTCCGATCTATAAAGCCTTCCTCCGATCAAAGGAATCCCCCTCCGATCGCATTAACCCTCTTCCGATTGAGTGTTTCCTCCTCCGATGAGCTTTCCTCCCCTCCGACGCGATATCGCTGTCGGAGGTCGCAGCGTTCTTTCATCGGCCCCCTTTTATAACTCCCCGATATCATTTCGCCGATGCGATTTCGCAATCGGCAGTCGCAATGGTTTATATGCCCCCATTCATGTCACAGGCCCATTCCTCCGATGCGATATCTCTATCACACCCGAAGGCATATCGCATCAAAAAATGCTTCCTTTTCGTAAGCTCCCTTTTCATATATCTCCGCATATTTCAAATTTTAACGCAAAACCTAGGTTTTTCGCAAAACCTATGTTTTATCGCAAGCCTTATCACATCGCTAGTTCACAGCCTTCCATCGCCCCCACCCAGATCAATAGCTCAGATCATTTCAGCGATCACCCCATTTCGACGATCACATATGTATAAAGCCCTCCGCCCGCCGATAGCGATATCCCCGACTTCATCGCAGCCATCCGATCTACCCCCCCTCATCAACGGCTTAGATCATTTCAGCTATCACCCCATTTCAACGATCACACATATATAAAGTCCCGCCCCCATGTCCCCGCCGATAGCGAAATGCCGAGTTAATCGCGGCCGCCCATTCGGGCCCTCAGATCAACGGCCCACATTGTGTCGCATCGCTCCCATATAAAGCTCCGACTGCCGGAGCCGAAATGCTATAGAATGGAGCTTAATTGTGTGTCGGGTCCGCAGGGATTGGCACTGTTCGCTCCGATATTCTGGAGCCCAAAAGTTATAAACAACAGTTCAAAGGGCATATCGGGTCCGTGGACCCGTTTCATTGTAAATCCGCTGATATGGGACCGCCAATGGGCCGGACCCGATATCCATATAAGAAAGAGCCTATAATGCGTTTCGGGACCGCGGGTTCATCACATTTCGGAGGCCTTGTGGTTTGGAGATCCGCCGATCGCCGATCGCCGATTGCGCGCCAGCCGTTGGATCTACCCTCGCTAGATCCAACGGATCCGGATTTAATTTCCGCTACAGTGATCGCTCCCGCCCTGTTTTCCACCAAATTTCACGTTTAAAGTGGTTTTTCGCCTTATAGCGGAAAAAGGCTTTTTCTTCATGATTTCTGTTCGGCGCCTGCGCACGCTCCATTTTCAAAGGGAAATGTGGCCATTCCTCGGCCATTTTTGATCGCTCCAGCCCAGATTTTCTCCAGACAACGAGCACAGTCTCAGCGACCTATCAGTCCGCAAATCCTCCACCATTTTAGCAGTAATTCTTCCTTTTTTATAATATTTTGATCGGCCAAGCGCCGATACTCATCCAAAGCCCGCAGAGATGCCACCACAGCTATTTTTTGCCATAAAGCAGTAGAAAAGGGGCGATTTGACAGTTAAAGAGTATCAGTGGGAGGAAAGTGGCCCGATTCAAGTTAAAGTGTATCAGAGTTGCGACAGAGAGTATCAGTTAATGTTTTTCAATGGAAATCTTTATTTCCAAGGCAGATAGACAATAAAGAGGCCTCCATCCAAGTCAAAGGAGCAGTAAAAGCCATTTAAGGCTCACCAGAACATATCAATGCAATATTAAAGACACATGAGAGCAGCGCTTCAAGTTCCAAAGCACAGTTATGGCAAGATGGCCAACACACAGCTAAAGGACACCTTCAAAGCCTCAATTTTGATGCAGCTGCATCCAGCACAACATTAGATAGATATTTTTGCATTTATTTCAGGACAAGTTAGGTTAATCACAGTTATTTCCCCAGATCTTCCTTCAGATCTGTTTTGTAGATATTTTTCCTATAAATACCACCCTAAGCAATGTATTAAGGGTTGGTTGGTTGGTTATTAGTTGAAAAACTCATTCTAGACTTGCGCTGTATATTTTGAGAAATTTTATGAACAAAGATAGCTGGAATGCTTTGCTTTTGAACTGTCTGGTGTGGATTTGATGGTTGAAGAGCTGATTACAGAATTCTAGTGCTACTTCATGGAACAATAAGTCTTTCTTACCTGTTTTCAGTTTCTATGTATGTAATATCATCTATGTGTCATGATCTAAGTTGCAGGAAGAAAGAATAGTTCAGAGGTTACTTAGTTGTACTATGTTCTCAATTTCTGTGATTTATCTATGTTTTCCTCTGAATTAGTCCTGAATATGAATACTTATTTGCTCACATTTGCACTAGTTCCTTCATATATGAATGTTGTTTAGGAATCCTTGATTGCTCCTATATAATGTTCACTCACCTTCCCTCTGTTAGCATAATGAGAGCTACTTAGTGGCCTTTCATTCCCTGACCACCATTTCACACTTATTCCAACTTGAAATTTTTGCTTGTTTAGCTATCTTGCTCTGTAATCCTTCTGTGCCAAATAAAACACACCCATCAGCCCATAATCCTTGACTCCATGCCCAATGGTCTGAACTTCTCACTTTTCATCCCAACTCTGTTTGAAAACACCACCCATCCCACCAAACTTCAAACAAAACCCATGTATATCATAACTAGCCTAAAATCATATCAAAAAAAGCTAAATTTTAAAGAGAGAGCCCTCTCTGATTGCAGGTAGGCTAGAACCTGCAATCCAAAGATTGGTTTGTGGTTACCTCGGCCGTATCCCTTAAGGAGCCAAGGGACAACTTGAGTGATAACATCATTGGCGACTCCGCTGGGGAATATTCAGAAAATTCCAAAAAACAAATTAGAAGTTGGCTCCCAAGAAGAAATCACGCTATACAAGGTCAAATCCAGACCCAAACCCCCCAGCTGTTTTTGAAAATCCTAATTTAATCCCAAGGAACCTCAGGAAGCTAGAGTGAAGAGAATATTCTGCTGATCATAGTCCTGAAACAGTTCAGCCAAGCTGTGTTCCAACCCCTGTCAAAGTTTTATTTCGTTCAACTCCCACCTCCCCTAGTTTATCATCCACCTCTCAAAGCACCTTTTCCACTCCTCCATTCACTGCAAATACTACACCCATTACCACTATTATTTCTGCTGTTCCAGTCGTTTCATTTATCCCTGCTTTTCCACTTATACCAGTAAATATGGCTAATAGATATGCACCCCTACAGTTACCTACAAATCCAGGGGCTATGCCTCAGGATTATCAAACCAAAATCACATATTTTGATGGTACTGGTTCTAACATTGCCCTGCAACATACCAAGAAAATGCAGGACTATTTTGAGAGTTATCAAATAGATGATGATCATGTAAGAATGAAGATTTTTGTCCAAAGTTTAACAGGAGATGTAAGGCCTTGGTTTAGAGCTCTTCCTGCAAATTCCATAGCTGACCCAGAGGCCCTTTACCAAACATTTCTCAACAGATGGGAGAAAAGAAAAGATCCACTGCAAATTTTATGTGAGTATGACACTATCAAAAGAGGCCCACAAGAAACTGTCTTAGACTACTGTGCTAGGTTCAACAATATTTACAATGCTATTCCACAAAACCTTAGACCTCCACCTGATCTAGCTTTATACAAATTCCCTGATGGATTTGATTCTGACATGGCATATCAACTGAGGGAAAGAGCCCCTCAAAGCTTAGCAGACATGCAGAATGTAGCTGTTAGTGTGGAGGCAAATCTGATTGCCAAGCGAAACAGAGCAAGAGCCGAGAGAAGAACTACTTTTAAAGAAGAGCCTTCAGCTATTGAACAAAAATTAGATGCAATCAGCAATACTGTGCATAGTATTGGAGACAGAATGGGAACTATTGAAAGAAAAACATCATGGGATGGACAACAAGGTAATACTATCAGAAACCCAAATTTTAGAAAAAACCAGAACCCAAATGTTGGAAGGGCTAGTCCTCATCATCATATAAGACCTCCTTTTCATGAAAACTATGCTGAAGCATCAACATCTAGTGAGCCAACAGAGGACTCTCATATCAACTTGATGGGTTTGAAGGGTGAGCAACAAGTTTTCCTAACCCAAGAAGACCAAGATGATCATGATATCAATCAATTTCAAACTAAATCCGGAGAGTCATTTGACTTCAAAGAAGGCTATGATTCAGTTGTATATGAAGTCCACAAGCAGTACAAATTAAGGACTAGAACCATAGATGTGCCTGAAACCATCAAACCAAAGGATACCAAACAACCCAAGAAGATAACAGGCAAAGCATTTTCACAGAACCCTTTGAAAAAACAGTCTCAAATCCAAAAGAAGTAACTGTAGAGGATGTAACAGATGTACAGGTCTTTAAAAGCCAGCCTTTGGTATCCTCTTCCTCAAGAGGGAATCCAAACAACACTCCTGAAAGCCTTTCCAAAACAGAAATACTTCAAGATAACACTGAAAATCAATAGAAAAACACTAAAACTCCAATTGAAAAAGGAATATCTGCCATTCACAACACTAAAACTCAATCAGAGAAGTCCTTTGATTTAGAGGCAGAAATTGGTAAACTAAAGATATCTATTCCTCTCTCTGAGCTTGCTAAACATGATGTATATAGACAGCAAATCAAAAGATCGCTGCAAATGCCAGAGAATAGGAATGATGTTAATGTCCTAGATGATCAACCTGAGCTGCTTTTTGGTTCATAAGTTGATGGAAAATAAGCAAATGGAGCTGTTCTACCCTTTTATGTCAGCTTACATATCCATGACAAAGTTTTGCACAATGCAATATTTGATTCAGGAGCTTCACACAACCTAATGCCCAAAGCTGTAATGGAGAAGCTAAACCTTGATGTCACTAGACCATATAAAGACTTGTTTTCATTTGATTCTAGTCAAGTCAAGTGTTTAGGCCTAATCAAAGATTTATGTGTGTCTTTAGTCCAATATCCCAACAAAACAATCCTAATGGACATGGTAGTAGCTGACATTCCACAAAAGTATGGCATGCTCTTATCAAGATCTTGGGGAGCCAAACTCCAAGGATCTTTGTAGTTAGACCTCTCCTATGCCACTATTTCAGTCTTTGGGCAACCAAAGAGATTATATAGAGAAACATTGATGAAATATGTGGTAAGTAGTGAGGAGAAGCCCCAAAACTTTCCAATTTACTCAATCCATTCTGATATGGATTCTTTTATCTTGTTTAAAGATGATATGTCTCCTCCCACTGATGATAAACCTTTGGCTTTAGAACAAGAAACATGCATAAGTGAGGAATCGGTTGCCCATACCCAAGAAACTGTCAAAACAATCAATGCAACTAGCACACAAGAAGAACTCAATGAAACAGAAAATTCAAA